>OU744736.1:6398223-6903223 GCA_916613615.1 Steromphala cineraria | reverse complement strand
GTATGGAATGCTGTAGGTTTCTATTCGGTCCCTCCTTGTCTGTCCCTCAACTTGGATCCCTCTCCCCGCCCCTCCCCGCCGTCACCCCTCCTAGTAGTCCCCCCTCCATGCCCTCCAGATGTCTGAAACATACAAGAAACAGGACAATATGAGAAAAGAATATTAACAGGGATACATTTGGCTCACAAGCTGCCACTGGAGTGGATTAACTTTGCAGGATAAAGAATGAATCTTTTCGATCCAGTTATGAAGTAATGTTACAGATGCTGTTTGACACCATTCATCAGATTTAGTTAGTTAAGCTTAAATTTTTAGTTTTTCAGATACTGTTCTGACAGGAAAAAGACAGAAAAAATAATTATTCATTGTTACATAAAACAAGTCATTAAAATTATGCCAGCTAAATAATAAAACACTTAAAAATAGAGTAAATTGATATTTTGACAAGGCCAATTGATTTATTATTCTCAATAAGACAGTGCTTGATTTTGAGGTTTTCATTTACACAATGCTTGATATCATTTACCCAATTCACTTTATAGAAGATGTCAAAGTGGACACCCATACAATACCAATTGAAGTACAATCAAAGATATGAATCAAATTACATAACTTTATATTATATAATACCTTCAGTCCCTCAGCTGTGACTGATTGGTCAATAATATGCAATAGCTACATGTATTAATAAGTGTGATTGACCAATCAATTCATAACATGACAGGATGCACTAATAACTTACTGGACATCAGACAGAGACTGATATTGATGAATAGTTCAATGTCGTACCTTGACGAGTGATCTAGCGGTTACTATTACCAATTAGTTAACTTGTAATGCTATCTTTGATTATGAAATAGTTCTTAGTAATAACATTGAAAGGGAGGAAACTTGATAAGATGGTTACATTAACTTAGAGGTTTTATTTGGAAAAACAGCAAAGAAGACCAAAGATGAATATCACAAATGAGAATCTTAACATTCTCCTGAGAAGATTCAATGATTAGAAATTCAAGTGTTGAAAGTGGACACTGCAACCACCTTATGTGAGCTACTCATGCTGAATAAACTACTCTAAAGACAAAATTCAAAATTAATGATGGCTGATCATTTAAAATCTTTAAGTACAAATTGACATTAAAAAATATTTGTTTATGTCATCAGCAAGATGCTAACAGTTTGCCATCTTCAAACTGTATGCCAACCATGAACAGTTCATTCTTTTAGTAGACACATAATATGGATGATTAGATTTAGTAATTATGACAATGCTTCTTTATTAATGGCCTAACAAGAGGACAGAAATTCTGACAAGCACAAATACAAGTGCAAGAAGTGTTGCTGCCAAAGATATTTTACTATTGAACATTCCTTTGTATTCAGCAAAAGCTACTTACCAGTTATTCCTAAGGACTCTTGGTGCCGTCCTCAAAGCATTTTGAAATAATCATTCATAACAAATAAGTTTTTAAAAAGAAAAGAACCAATGTTATGATAGAAAAGTGATACTCCCAAATCAGAGAAATGTTAATGTTGTTGTGTATTGTGCCTTATTAAGCTATACCAGTACTTACTTCTTAAGGAGTGTTGCCTCTGTGAAGGTGTTGGTGCTCTCCTCGAAGTAATCGTCACATGGCTCAACGTCCTGGGCCTCTCGTGCCTGGTGAACCAACGCCTCTAGTTCCTGCCGGAGAATAAGTATTTATATAGTTCATAAGATTTTATGTGATTGAATTGAAGAAGAAGATATTTATAAGATAGATATTTTAAACTTTGTCTGGCCAGAGAAAATCAACAAGCAGATTTACAGGAGAATGGTTCTGTATCATGTACTTACTTCATCAAGTCTCATGACTCAGTTACACATAATTTAAAACAGCTATATTTACACTAAAACTACCAATGAATTATTAATTTTTGTTAAATGAGTTGCCGTCAGTGATTATTTAGTTAACAGTACCCAATTTTTTTGGAGAAGAAGCAACATGGATGTTTTCAAAATTGGTCAAACCAGACAAAATTAATTAATTCATTTATAGATTTTTAAAATCATACATCAAAAGCCAGGAAACTGTATCATATACACATGTCATTAGGGTTATAACACAGTATTTAACACAACAATGAATATAGCAATATCGCCAATCAAACTATCAATTATGAATTAAAATATAAACTTGAAAATATATAACTTGCTGTCAGTGATCATATAGTAAACTGTACCAAATACACAGTAGACAATACAGTATGAAATACCACCTTTGATAGTGTAAAAGTTACTGCCAAGTACACATAAACAGTACACAATACACAGTACATGGTACACAATACATAGTAGACCTACCTCACTGGAGTCATACTCCTCGAAATCGTCTGCGTAATCTGCCTCAGCCTCACTCTCATCCTGCTCCTCGCAGATCTCTGTAACAGTGTTATTCATTGTTACATGTATAATGTTTACAACTTCAGTTACACTCACTGTAACATCAGTTATACTCCTTGGAACACAGTTAACTTTTTAAAATGTTAGTTATAAACTGTGTCACATAGTTATATATAGTCATACTCATTACAACATTAATTCTACTCATCGTAACATAGTGTTACAAACTGTAACTAAGTTCAAATTTATCATTAAAAAGTCATAGTCATTGTTAAACATTGTATAACTCATTTTAACATAACTTTTACTTATATTTTATCATTGAATAACTCATTCTAACATAGTTTTTCTCATTTTACATAAGAATTTATTCATGTAACCTCAATTTTATTCATGTAAGATATGTTTACCTAATGTAAGATCGGATTTGATTATTGTTTCATTGGATTTACGCATTTTAACACATTTGAACATACGTTTTAGTTATATCGAAGTGTAACATCCATTTACTCACTGTAACATCGTGTACTAAAAGATTTACTTATTCATCATAATTTCAGATGAACTCATAATTTTACACATTGTAATAACAGCTGTATTTAAAGTAACATCAGCTTTATTCAATATAATATCATTTTAGTCATTTGCAATATCAGTTTAACTCCTATTTATCCCCTCGTTACTGAGCAACCTACTGGATGGAAGTTAGGTGCTATATAAATATATTATTATTATTATCAGTTTAAGTGATTGTGACATCAGTTTTATTGCCCATAACATTAGATTTACTCACTTCATATCTATTAAAAGGCGGTTCCTTTTTAAAATTGTCAATATCAATTCCAAAAATAAAATCAGCTGACATATAACCAGCAAAAAAAAGCACACGAAAAAGCGGTTCTTGACGTCTACAAATTTTTACCTTCTTCTATTTCTGACGAAGAAGAATCAAAGTCGTCTGAATACTCGGCCTTTTCTTCACCTAAAAAGAGGAGAATGTTGAAAAAGTTGGTAATTTCAGATTTTGCTTAATGAACATTTTGAAATAGACTAAGAAGAATGTTAGAGGAGAATTATACAAAACATAAATGAAGTGTGCTTGAAAGATGACATAGAAGGTCTAAACAAACACCTTAAAGTAAAAAAATGTATGTTTATCAAAGAGAAGAGAATATAAATTGCACTGTACCAACAACACAGAGGGTTTGTTGAGTGGATGGGGACTTCTGGTGCTCAGCGGGTTTGGTGATGTTTCTTGAGTTAGAGGTATGCTTCTCAGCGCTGGGACTGAAACATTCATCGCTTTATTAATTAGGTTAAATGTCCAAAACATTTTTTGTCTTTTTGAAATTGGACTTCCATAAATTTTTATACCAATGGTATGTGTTTGGTTCGACTAGATCTGATATCCAGAATCTCTACAATGGCTGGATTTCACAAATTACAATAAATGGTAAAAGAAAAATCTCAAGCACAAAGAAAGATTGTTATACCATTATGGTGTGTATAGATAATTATGTAATTGTTAAATTTGAATTAAATATCATTGACATTTAATGAATTTGGGGATAAATATGGAAGCTGATTGACATGATTTGAATAGACACTTGTATATTGACACTTTTAAAAGCATAAAGAAAATTTTATGAAACTCTTGACATCCTTTAAATGGCATTACTGATGCACTGATATTCTTGGATTGGCATAGAAATGTGGCAAATCGCCCATTACTCAATATCCATTTCATATAACACTCACCTTAAGACTTTATGTTTGGTTACAGGGCTATCAGAGCCAGGAGCTGGTGCTGTGGAATCTCGGACAGTGCGCTGCTGGACTAGAGTCAGTTTCTGTTGGATGAAGTCTGACAGGTGTGTCTGTACATGGGCCAGATTCAGGATAGCACTGGCGCTGAAGATGATGATAGACAGATATGCAAAATCAGACAAACAGCGAAACCAGTTTAAACTATTATTGTTCAAGGCAAAAGTCTGATTAAAATCTACTTACAAAGGTGCTTTCAGATTGTGTGGAGGGTAAAACTCCCTACGTTTGTATCCCAGTAGCATTAATATTTTACAACTTTTTACGCTGTTCATCTCTAAATAAGACTTAGGGAAATATCTCTGAAAGATTAAACCTGCACCAGTCCCAACAACAGGTAAATTTAAAGGTGAACACCCAAAACCCAACATTTAAAAGTCCTAAATCTGGCACTGACAAGCTACCACATACAGCCCCCAGACTAGCTTTTTTAAAACTGATACCTTGGTCTCTCTTCAGGGGTTTTGGCAAGAAGACTTTTGACCAGCTCTCGGAGTGGTTGGGAATAGCGAGATGGCGGCGGCTGGAATATGAACACACATGTACATATCTACAGATATACTATCTACTGGCATAATGGGATCATGTGATATTAACATCCAGCCTTGTTTGAGGAAAAGTCCCCCATACCTGTAAAGACATATAAATAGCTGCTCACTTAACAGATGAATGGATTCCAAAAGAAAAAAATATTTGCTGCAAAATCAAATCTAAACATTTTAAGTTGTTAAACCAGTGGATATGTAACATGATAACATGACAGCTTTGTAAGTAGCTTAAGAAGAAATAAAGAAAAGAAGGCTGATATATTTTTTTTCATCAAAACAAAAACACAATCAAATATCAAGCATGAAATGAATGTAAGTGCTAAAAACATTTAGTAAAAAGTATGACAATTCAAAAATACAAAGCAAGTTTTAAATATATTTTCAAAAAGCCAAAAAATCCTCTGAAATAGTGCATTTGATTTTGATAAAATTCAATTAAAATGTTCTCACCACAAACTCTGCCTTGATGATCTTGTAGAAGAGACTAAGTATACTGGGGGCATCGAAGGGCGTGGTGAGGGCACACAGCTCGTACAGGATACACCCAACAGCCTGTCAACAGAGTTCCTGGCTTTGAAAAGGCTTTTAGAAGATGTAAGATACCAATGAGAGACAGAAAAATACTTCATAAGATTTTATTTTCAATGGTTAATGCACATAGTTCAAATACAAAACAGCCTTCAGTCTCTCAAGGGCCACTTAGTAACAACAGTTTGACATAAAAGAATTTAAATTTTTGGAATGATTTCTTTTCCATAATGTTGCAAAAACATATAAGATACACCCAACAGCCTGTCAACATAGGTCCTATCTCACAGCATGTTTACACAAGAAATGCAAGCTTCTTGTGATAGATAATTTTTTCTTCATGTGAATATAATGACATTTTGGTGCATATGCTTTCTCTCTTGAAAATAAGATTCCACCTGATTGACTCGTTATCATATACCGGTAAACACTTTCAGAGTTGATGTTTACTCTCCTTAAAATAATTCAAAGACGATTCACCACATCAAAAGTAAGCAAAAACTCTTACACACTGTGTATTTTCTTGATAGGGAAGTTGCTTGACGTTAGCTCACTACACGTACCCAGATGTCTGACTTGGAGTTGTATGGTATGTCCTGGCACAGTTCTGGACTGAGGTAGGTGGGAGTGCCCACTATGGTCTGTGCAACGTCAATAGTACTGTCCAGCGTCTTGGATATCCCAAAATCACCTGAGAATTGGAAATTTGAGTGACATTTTGAAAATAAACATCTTGATAGATTCAAATCACCTGCTACTAAAAATGACCATGAGATGTTTTTGTTGATGATATTTATCATTTGTTATTAATTAACTACCGGTATCAATGATATGGCACTTATACAATTTATACGGCCTGCACTATACGAATCCACAACTGGGCCAATACAGGAAAACTGCGCCAATACGAGCAAACAGGGCCAATATGAGCAGACTGGGCCAATACAAGTCTGAGCATGCGCATACACACAAATGGCGAGAGTCCGAAGCTATCGCTTCAAAACTTTCAACATATGTGACAGTTCATCAATCTCATTGATAATTTTAATTTCGGTAAAAATTAACTCTCTAATGTTGTGGAAGTAAATTACAAAGAAGAAAATTTGCCTCGGGCCAATACAGCAGACCTCGGACCTATAACTGGACCAATACGGAAAAACTTGAATAATAACATAGTATTAAGATTTAACTATTGGGATTTAATTGTGTAAAAATATACTATAAATCTTAATGTCCAAGTCAAGATATGTTAAAAGATTTATGAAAAGAAAATTCATAAAAGTGTGAATTATCCATTTTCAACTTAATCCTTTAAACTTAGATTTATGAAACTCACCTATTTTGACTACATTTTTCTTCGTAAGAAAAATATTTTCTGTTTTCAGATCCCTGAAAAAGATTGAATTTAATTATTTTTAATGATACATAGTAATATGCCACTAAAGATACAAAAATAGAGCCATTGGCTCTGTAGCTCATCAGGCATCATATCAAGTTTGCTTTATACAGGCAAGATGAGCTAAAAATGAAACGGATGTTACCTTTTGCAAGAAAACCTATAAAAAAATTAGAAAACAAATGTATTATTATTCAACACTTTCTAGATCGCCAATATCAGACAGTGAAAGAAGTCCACAGTAAAATATTCAAGGAGACATAAATTTGCCATAGACTTCCATCTAATGTGGGGTCATTGGGTCAACAATCTACAATTTAGAATCCCCATTGGCCAAGGAGTCTGCACATATAATTTCAGCACTCTAGACCTTTTGGAACTTGAGAAGAAGATTAAAATAGTTTTTTAAGGTTGTGACCCCTGTGACCCTATTTGGGTTCACAGGGTCAACAAAGTTACAAATTAGAATCCCCATTGTCCAAGGAGTCTGCACATATCATTTTGAACTCTCTAGTCCTTTTGGAACTGGAGAATAAGATGAGAATTGGTTTTTAAGGTTGTGACCCCTGTGACCCTATTTGGGGTCATGGGGTCACGAAATCTACAATTAAGAATCCCAATTGGCCAAGGAATCTGCACATATCATTTTTAACTCTATAGTCCTTTTAGTACTGGAGAAGAAGATGAAAATAGGTTTTTAAGGTTGTGACCCCTGTGACCCTATTTGGGGTCACAGGTTCACCAAAGTTACAAATTAGAATCCCCATTGTCCAAGGAGTCTGCACATATCACTTTCAACTCTCTAGTCCTTTTAGAACTGGAGAAGAAGATGAAAATAGGTTTTTAAGGTTGTGACCCCTGTGACCCTATTTGGGGTCATGGGGTCACAAAATCTACAATGTAGAATCCCCATTGTCCAAGGAGTCTGCACATATAATTTTTAACTCTCTACTCCTTCTGGAACTGGAGAAGAAGATGAAAATAGGTATTTAAGGTTGTGACCCCTGTGACCCTATTTGGGATCACAGGGTCACCAAAGTTACAAATTAGAATCCCCATTGACCAAGGAGTCTGCACATATCATTTTTAACTCTCTACTCCTTTTGGAAGTGGAGAAGAAGATGAAAATAGGTTTTTAAGGTTGTGACCCCTGTGACCCTATTTGGGGTCACAGGTTTACCAAAGTTACAAATTAGAATCCCCATTGTTCAAGGAGTCTGCACATATCACTTTCAACTCTCTAGTCCTTTTAGAACTGGAGAAGAAGATGAAAATAGGTTTCTAAGGTTGTGACCCCTGTGACCCTATTTGGGGTCACAGGGTCACCCAAGTTACAAATTAGAATCTCCATTGTCCAAGGAGTCTGCACATATAATTTTTAACTCTCTACTCCTTTTGGAACTGGAGAAGAAGATGAAAATAGGTATTTAAGGTTGTGACCCGTGTGACCCTATTTGGGGTCACAGGCCGGGTCACCAAAGTTACAAATTAGAATCCCCATTAGCCAAGGAGTCTGCACATATAATTTTTAACTCTCTAGTCCTTCTGGAACTGGAGGAGAAGATGAAAATAGGTTTTTAAGGTTGTGACCCCTGTGACCCTATTTGGGGTCACAGGTTTACCAAAGTTACAAATTAGAATCCCCATTGTTCAAGGAGTCTGCACATATCACTTTCAACTCTCTAGTCCTTTTAGAACTGGAGAAGAAGATGAAAATAGGTTTCTAAGGTTGTGACCCCTGTGACCCTATTTGGGGTCACAGGGTCACCAAAGTTACAAATTAGAATCTCCATTGTCCAAGGAGTCTGCACATATAATTTTTAACTCTCTACTCCTTTTGGAACTGGAGAAGAAGATGAAAATAGGTATTTAAGGTTGTGACCCGTGTGACCCTATTTGGGGTCACAGGGTCACCAAAGTTACAAATTAGAATCCCCATTAGCCAAGGAGTCTGCACATATAATTTTTAACTCTCTAGTCCTTCTGGAACTGGAGAAGAAGATGAAAATAGGTTTTTAAAGTTGTGACCCCTGTGACCCTATTTGGGGTCACAGGGTCACCAAAGTTACAAATTAGAATCTCCATATGCTAAGGTACTTGTACACAAAATTTCAGCTCTCTAATGTGTATGGTTCATGAGGAGAAGTCGAAAGTGTCAAAAGTTTACGGACGGACGGACGGACGACGGACGACGGACGGACGCCGGACGACGGGCCATGCCATAAGCCCATCTGGACTTTCAGTCCTGATGAGCTAAAAATACAGCCATTGGCTCTGTAGTTTATCAGGTTTCATATCTAATTTTGCTTAAGGGAGTGGCCAATGTGGTTCCAAATTTGAAGGGGCTACAGGGTCACCAATTCTAAAATTAAGTATATGTAGGCAATGCGATTTCAATTACCAGTTATCAATTCAGAAATGGGAATTGCTCAAACATTACAAAATATGTAAACAGTCGGAACAGACCAGCTCTAAATTAAGTAAGAAGGCTACTAAATCTGCAATAAATTATTTAGGCCATAGGATCCTTTTTATGGGGCCATAGGGTCACCAAAACTGTCAATTATAATCCTCATTTGTCAAGGAGTCTGTACACAAGCTTTCAGCTGTCTAGACATAATGCTTCCAGAGAAGAAGATTAAAAAACTTTTCAGGGCCACACATCCACCAAAACCACCAAAGCCATAAATTATAATCCTGGACACAAAGTTTCAGCTTTCTAGGTCTTATGCTTATAGAGAAGAAGGCCTTACAGGCCAGATGAGCTAAAACTTTGTAAATACCTGATTCTCTAGGAGATTAAAATACTGATAGTAACTTTCTAATTTTAACATAAAGCATTTAGGTGTATTCATACTATCAAGGTGCTTTCTTTGATTCCTACCTGTGAAGTATTCTCTTAGAGTGGAAATATTGGACTCCCATCAAAATCTGCACAAACCACTGGCAACAAACATTTGAATCATACAATAGATGTCATGACACAAGGAAAAACAAAGGAAACAATTACATTATGGAAATATATTTGCCGTTACTCAACCTATAAGATTTGTTGATACAAAGGGAGATAAATCATCCACAAACAGATGAACACACAAAAGCTCAGATATAAAGTTAAGGACAAGCCCCCTTGCTTATTACAAAACACATTGTATAATTTTGGTAAAAATATGCCAGAAAAATATTATCAATCTACAATGGTATAATATTTTCTAAAATTGAAATAATGATAAAGAAGTTTTTGTTTAGCATTTACACCACACTACTGAAAAGGTTTTTCAACACCTTTGTTTCATAACATTACAAAAAATTTGCCATACTTCTGTATCATTATTTCAGAGGATAATCATATCAGGGTTCATATTTTTCATATGATGCCCTAAGGCAACATATGCATTTCATTGTGATTTCATGTTAAAACAATGCTTTGACGTTACAGTTTGTCTATAATGTTGCGTTCTTAATCTATAATATCCAGCTGCGTCAAGTCCGCCTATGCTGAGAGGTAGATTTTGGGCATTTTCTTAAATTTCAAGACAACAGTTAAAAACAGAATATCAAATTGTCCCATGACATACACTGTTTTTGACACTTGTGCCTTAATATCAGCATACTCCTTACTCTCGCTCAGGAAATATTTATATTAAAGCACTTGTGTTGTAAACATGGCATGTCATGGACACTGATATAATATCCTTTAGAAACCATTGGAATACAAAACCATTTAAAAGATTTAAATTGACATACCTCCATAATCTGCTCCTCTTCAAAATAAAATTTGCTCTGAAAAGAAGTAATCTTACCATCATAATGCAATCTTTTCAGAATTTTGTTGAACAAATGGTTTAGATCACTTAAAATAAATTTTCTTTAAAAAAATACAGCTTTTCATATATACACTTATCAATTAACCATTATCTGCTAAAACTTACCTTCTTTGCCTCGTCTATTTTGTCTGCTATTGTTCCTCCTTCACAGAAATCCTGAAAGACACAGATTAGAATAATAATGAATACGGTATCCTTAGTCACATGATGGTAAATGTTTTAAAATTGTTAATAAAAAATTAAATTAATCGATGGCTGTTATAAGAGAAAAATCAAGCTTTTATCTAAGCATATAAAAAAACCCAGAAAACTAAGTCCAACTATATAAGGTATTTAAAATCTTAAAACAGACACATTTCTGTCATTTTTATCCCTTATTTGGGAGGAGTTCGATAAACCATGAAATCATGTGACATCATGATTGTGATTTCATCAATGTTTTCTTGAAAACTAAGAAGTATCAATTTGAGGTTATTAGCTTTTTTTCAAATAGTAAAATGAAAATAACACAAAATGATATAACAGTACTATTTACAGGATATTTTTGATAATATAACTTTTCCATAGGACAAAAAGTAATTTCTTTGGGATATCTTTGGCTTGACACTTAAAGCAAGTCAATTTTTCAGTTAAGTTCTTAATATGGACAATACTAAAAGACTTCTTTTAAAACACCATTTTTCAAAATGCCAATAAATGGAATTTAAAAGAGGAAACTGAATAAGAGTATCTCAAAATCAGTATTACATTGAAGCATACCCAGTATTCTGTTTCTTGCTCAATAACATTACTGAGAGATACCATCAACAGAGTTACCCGTACAACACTTAGCTTTTCATTTATGTTTGTAATGTTTAGCACATTTGACAGGGATACCAGCATACTTATATCATACACCTATTATGGCGGCATTATTAGAGCAAAATTAAACTGGATTACCCTCACAGTGTTGTTCCCAGGAGATATGATTTAGTTCAGTGGGTCATTTTAGCATACCATGAGAAGATGGAACTCTTTGAAATGGTAAAAGGATCCTACTTCTCCAAATTCTATGGGATACAAAGCCAATAGGGTGGGCAAAATCCCATAGAACCCCCTCTAGAAACAACACTGCCCTCAACAGGAAAGAAACAATTACCACATCTAAACGTGTACCTGGATGATAATGAGACAGTTTTCTTCATCATCACAGAAGCTGTCCTGGAAGGCTACAATGTGCGGGTGCTTCAGCTTCGAGAGGATTCTGTGCAGGAAATTAAAGAACAAGTGAAAAAGATCTTATTGTATTTGTGTAATTAGGAACATGCTGAGAAGGGGAAATTTCTCGACATATCAGTATTACCTAAGAATGTCATATAAGCAATTACAAACTGATATTGATATATTTGAAGGAATTATTTTCTTGATATTTTTTCATAGATAAACTATCATTACATTATAATCAGTTTGCCCACCTTGCTTCTTTTGTGACAGCTTCTTTGGTTCTTGTTTTCTTTCTTTCATCAAAGTCAATTTTCTTCAGTGCAAACAATCTAAAAAATATTGTATGATCAACCATCAATAGTAAGGCTAATATTTAGGAGATAAATATACTGTGTTTGGAAATCAGCGGCATATAACAGAATTATTATAGCTCTAAATTTAATTTAAGTCAAATGCGTAGCGTGAGGCTTTAAATGGATAATTTAGAGCTATAATAATTCCGTTATATGCCGCTGATTTCCAATCACAGTATATTTATCTCCATTCTACCATAATAGCGATTTAAGATTGAACTATATTCTTTCGCATTGACTCAGGTGTGCTGTGTCATGATGCCCGTGCACGATTTCCACGGAGTGTCATTCACACAGTGAGCTGTTTGAGTGGCATTCTAGAAGTTGATGGTATAAGGAAGACAAGAGTAATTCTATAAAGAAGTTGTTCATC
This sequence comes from Steromphala cineraria, assembly GCA_916613615.1. Lineage (NCBI taxonomy): Eukaryota > Metazoa > Mollusca > Gastropoda > Trochida > Trochidae > Steromphala > Steromphala cineraria. The sequence goes on along the minus strand of OU744736.1, from coordinate 6,890,788 downwards.
CATAGAATTACTCTTGTCTTCCTTATTCACACAGTGTTGACGGATTTGGTTATCTCGAATGACGTTACAAATAGAAGGCCTCGGAGATTACCGACAAATATCCGAATGCTGCAAAGGGAGCTCACTCTATTCAGTAGACGTTTTATCATTTCGTGACGGTTGTTAGCGTAATGTTAAGTTCTGCATATATTCACAAACTTGATGTCGGTATAATTTCATTGGTGTTGTAACTTGTAAATAAATTTAAGGTAAGTGTATGCCTAATTTCGATTCATATTCGTATGAAATTCTGGCCAGTTTAAATTTGTTGAGTCTGTTTTGGTCTTACGCTGCCGAATGATGGACCATGCGAACGGGAAATCTGAACTGTTGTCAGTGTCGTGTATGTTACCGGTTTTGACAGACTGCAAGCGTTAAGCTTGTGGAAAGTTTGAATAAATTCTATAAATAATGTACATGCAATGCTATATTCCTATAATTGCATATTTTGTGAAAATTTTCGACACAACAGCAATATTTCAGAACTACTTGTTGCTAGGCAACAAATGAATTCTTGCGCATTAGACGAAGTAAACAGAGCACCATATAACCAAATTATACGCCCTCTGATTTTTCAAAGCAACCAATCAGAAACGAGTATTTTGCACATTCATGGTAGAATATCAATTAATTAACTGAGTAAAAAGGCTCTTAGTAAAGAAATACATCAAATCTATTCTTAGCTTAAAAGAAATGGCATTATTACATGTTGTCTTATGAAATTTTTCTTGATATATCAACTTCAAGAAACGTAAGAACAGGGCATACGATATGTACCTCTTTGAATCTTGATGACGCACAAGATACACTGCCCCAGACGAACCAGACCCAAGTCGTTTTATTGTTTCATATTTGTCCATGATTCCTCTGTAATGAATATGTCAATGCAACATTTGGGCTGAATAGATGTAAAGTACTTTCTTATTTATGGCTAAACATTCAAAATCATTCCCTTTCAAACCAGTATCTTTGATTCGTAACAAATGAAAACGTTATTGAAAGATAAAATATAATTTGGTCATCTAATATGGCAGTAATTCAATTAAATTTCATAATACAACATCAAGGTGTGGTTTGACGAAAGGTTTTTTTTTATGATTATTGAATTTCGACTCATAAATATAGATCACATGTATACAAATTCGGAAGTTGAAAAATGCACGATTCTTGCAGGACATTCAAAACATTATGATTATCATGATAAAAATAATTCCAATGATCGAATGATCCTAATTTTCAGTACACATAGTATTAACCAGTTCAGAAAAAAGAACAGATAAACTATGATCCATTTCCTTTCTATCCCATATGGCATATATGGCAACAATAAACTAGTCGCGCTGATACAAACCGACAACCGAAAGGTCAAAGAAAATGTCATTGAAACTTTACACCTGCGTATTCAAGATTGACAGCTCCATGAAAAGAAAGGTAAATAACTTGAAAACAAAAATCACCATCAATCGGTATAAATTGTCTTTGTTGGATGGCTTATGTGCTAATTAATTAACTGCGTGTTCGACTTTCGATCTCTTTGGCCGCCATGATGTAAACATACTGGAATTTGTTGTGAGCTTTACTACGTACAATCTGATTGGATAGAACACATGATAATGGCCAATGAACACTATTCTTACTTATAAGTGATAGGGATCAAATAACCGGGAGACACCATGATTTAAATGGGGTGGAAAAAACAGGAAAATGGCATGTATGCCTGAAATTTATACTTTATTCAGGTTAGTCATAAGTTTCAAACGAAATAAGGAGCGATTTAAAATAAAATAAAAATATCATAAATAAAAAACTAGAAATAATCAAATATGTGCAAACATGTGCTGCACTGTGATGTCCCCCGACCCAACTTTTAATCAGAAAATGACCCTTCCCCCCATATACATGTCGGCCTACTAATTTCAAATTGTTTCCATGGAAAGTATTGGAAATGGAAACCATCAAAATTAAAAATTGAGATAGTCAAAGTAGCAAAAGGCACAACTCCACCACTAGATCTAACCACATACCAAGTTAAGTAAAATAATATTGAATCGTTGTTGAGCTACCTGGAAATGAACCTACCCCCAATATGCACTAAGTTCAAATTGTTTCCATGGAAACCAACAAGGAAGATTATTTTATGGATATTTGCTCTGTCACACCATAACTATATCACTTGCTTGACAACGACATTAGGATCTATGTCGAAACGTCGCTTACAAAGAATAAAGAAGTTGATTATCCATAAAATAATCTTCCTTGTTGATCATAACACCAACTTCTAGAATGCCAATCAAAGAAGTCCATGGAAACCAGCAAAATGCCCCACCAGAAGAATAGGTCTCACTTCATACCAAGTTTCGTTAAAATGATATTGCCCAAAACGAACCCCCTTTTATTTCGAAAAGAAAGTTATAAATGCCTTTGCATATATGTATAATACCGATATGCTTATCAATTGAAATTTATAAAATAACTCATAACAATACATTTTCTCCTCACAGGAGTAGCTCCAGTCATAATTTTTTTATCTAATAACCTAGCTATGTTTTAATATTTGCAGTGCTCGGACAAGAGAGAATAAAGTAAGATTGGTTCCAATCAAAGTTAGTTGAGCAATCAGCGACGCCGTTACAAAAGCAAATCACTCATTTTCGTAGAGTTTGAGAGAAAAATGATTTTAGGCTATGTATTTAAACAAATTTGAATATTTTTGCCGGGTCATGTAAGAGATGAAAATTGAATTGGAAGATGTGAAAATTTAACAGTGCAGAGATGAACAAGTGTTACTGTATACCTTATCTGGTTTGATATATAGAGTGAATTATAAAGTTAATTATATTTTGATAGTATATATTATAACAAATGCAAAAACAGCCCATCCTGTTTTTTCAATCATTGGGTGATAAGATTGGCCCTACATATACAAGTTTGTATAAAGTAACTTATGTAGCCTAATTGTGACATATATGTTAAAACAATAAGTAATATAATTTTCCCCACATAAATCCACACACCAAAAAAACCCAAAACTTTGCACTAAAGTAACATTAGAAATTTGGCGATTGAACCACAGCATCGGCCTCTTGAACGCAACCAAGCGTTTCACACAGGAAGCGTTTTTAATGGTTGATAATTATCAAATATTTGTTCGTATATATAAAATGTTACTATGTGCCCGAAACCCGAGAACTAGTCGTAATTTAACAGAGGTTCGACCATTCGGGTCATCTCTTGTTGTATCGACCCTACACATCATTGTATTATATTTCTTTTTAAGTATTACTAAATAAATGTACCACTTACTTGTTCGATGTTTCTCGAGCAATGAAGTAATACTGATACCAGTGATCAACCAATGCATTTTGATTTATCTGTCTGCATAAGGTAAGCAAAGTCTATGATGGGGAAAACAAACTACATGACATACTTCAAGGGAGAAACTTTTAAAAAAAAATCGAATTATATGCGTTTGCCATCATTCAAACACGAACACTAACAATAACTACACATTTTCGACATGTACATCTCTCGGGCTAAAAATCGAAAATCAAATCCCATGGGCTTAATAACGACAGGGCTTAATTTTTACACGAGGGTTTACGGTATGAAGGCGAGGATAACATGTTAGTTGTTCTAGATTTAACAATTTGACAAAGAATTGCGTCCTCTTGAATTTCGTTTCCACAAAAAATACCTCGATGGGACTTCCAAATAAGGTTAAAACAGAGGTGTTATGCTTAGGATTCCAAAACCTGAGGAAAGAAAGTTGAGCGGAAAGTAAGACCGAAAGCGAAGCTTTACTAGCTTTAGATACCGTAATAATAGATTAATAAACAATCGCAACTAATTATACTGTAGAATGGCGTTATTATATGTCTAGACTAATATATGAAAACATATTGATAAAAAGCAATTTGATGAACTATGTTAACTAAATTGTCTCAATGTTCATTTTTTGTTAACATTGGTTTATACCTTCGCTAACGCTACTTTGATCCTGAGGGGTTAATTAACTGAACTTTAAAAAAGCAGTTCAAGCAAAACATGCAGGCATTATTTCATTGTTATTGACAGTGCACATGCAAAGCGACAATCAAATCTGTATGTTTAACAATTGACAATGACCAAGTTGTATTTCTTTTCTAAATATCTATCAAAAGAAAAAAATGTTTTTGAACTGGAATATCCACGATGAATGTTTTTGTACAGTTAAAAGTGTATTACACTGAAAATACTTATAAAAAGTGCCGTAGGGCCGCAAAAAATAACTGAAAGCTGAACATCATTTAGACTGTTTTTCATAGCCTAAACTTCTGTCTGGTCCGTTAAACTAGTGGTTAAAGTGTTTGCTTTCGGTTCAGAGGTTTGCTTGGGGGATCGAATCCACCTTGGAAGCTTGCAATTTTGGAAATATTTTTTCCAAAGAATGTCGACATTGGGGTTATGGCCTTACATTTGAAATGTATAAACCTTCAACTTTGGGGTAATGTCTTACATTAAAATATTAAAACCTTCAAACCCCCGAGTACGTCTGACATATGAATATGATGCTCTGACCTCCCAATCTAAAACCTCCTTGGAAGTTATTACGAGCAAATAAGAGACCTCCTAAACAATAGACGAAATCCCAGATAAGTTTCTTATGCATTTTAGCAATGACAGGCGAAAGAAAGTGCATACGTCAGTTGATCAAATACAATTATTTCGAGTTTTTTTTATGTCGTTTTCCAAAACAGATAATAAAAAGAGTTAAATCATTGTTCAAAGAATACTTTTTAGTGTTTTCAAATTTATTTTCAAAAACTGAAACTTAATGTTGATAAATTGTTCCGAAATTAAGATTGATATAACAAAAACTTGTATCAACAAAGAAGACTTATTTCTTTGTAAATATCAATAAACGTTCTTTTTGCACATATTGCCAACCTTTTAAACATGATAGGAATCATGGTAGTGTAAATTCTACATTACTGATGAAGAGGAATATATGGATGACAACTTCTTTGATCATGGTATGGGACGTTTCGACACAGAGCCTTGTGTCGTTCTCAGATAGAAATGTCGAAACGTCGCAAACCACGAACAAAGAAGTTGTCCTCCATATATTCCTCTTCATTAATGTCATTCCAACTTCTAAAATATGCCTCTCAATTAAGTTAAATTCTACAGGATTCTAATTCTTAGTATTTTATTCGAACTATTGCAAATATATGTTATTGTTAACGTGCCATGATTTAGTACATCCCACAGTCGTTAATATCATGTATGCATCTATAACAAATATTCTTAAATCATCACTTATAGTAGGATCGAAATCGTATTTTATCAAGGACGTAGCCACATAAGAGAAGTTTTAGGATTTCACCAACTCATCAAAAAAATTTAGTGTACCTCGCAGCGTAGTTATCTAGATTCAACCAAATTGCACCTTAAACTAATATGATATACAATATTACTCATATAATATTTGGATACAAAGAAAAGAGAAATTATGTATTAAATTTGATTCTTATTGTAACTAAACATTATATTTATATTTGTAAATGCCAGAACAGAAAACCACATATTAACGGCCTTAAATCAATTTTACAAGACACCTACAACGTCAGTAAGGAGCGTCTCTACACTGATTGTAGGTACGAGAAATTTATCTCCTTCTGGTCATCATGCCATAGTCTTTTCACATAATTTGTATCCACTATTGTAAATGTTGTATACCATGTCTGATCGATTTGATAACTATGTTTACAATGAAGAAAATTAATATTACAGTTGTATAGTATATTTTTGGTGCCTACAAACAGAAATAAAGTGATAAAAAAATAATAATATACAATGCAAAACTGTATATAGTCCTTTGCAGAAGATATATGTATACATGTATATGCCTACATATATAGATAAGGTTTAAAAGTTATTACACCGATCGACGTTCAATTTCACTTTCTTTTTTTATTATCACTCAGGGTGTACCAAAATATAATGTCATCGTGTCAAACTAAATGCATGCATGAAATATATATAGGCCTGTAAAGAGCTCCTAAAATAAATTACGACAAAGTCAGATAAATCATTTCACATATTGGCTAGAATGTATTTCAACTAGAGAGTATATGCATATAACGTAGTATTCTTAGTCATTCAAGCGAGATAGAAGTTTATTCAATGGATCTCCGACGGGCACCTGCTAATGTATTCAAGAATCAGCCAATCAAATCCGTTTAGGCGACGGTCAAGGTCACCCCACTGAAGTCTGTTTTGGACAACGAGCCGATGTACCGTAAAACTTCATTCAAAAAGGACAAATAAGTCTATAGATCTTCACCTAACCTCGGAAACGGTAAATAAAAATCCTTTAACTCAATGAAAGTGCAAAATTTTGCGGAAAATAGTCGATTCAAGAGACAATACACGATTTTTTCTCTGACTCGAATGAGCTTGGAGGTAAAATGGCTGCCATAGCTGACAACTGCACTACGCTTCGGAAAATCATTTGCGACTTCTGACGATTCGGAGTGGTATGAAGTTCAGAAAATACCTGAAAATAGTACAAAAATGTAGGGGAAAGTCTCCCGTGTTCAAATATGATAATGACAAATACTCTTGCAATTGTTTAATTACGTTTTAACTGGTTAAAGTTGACAGTTTCCAACTTATCTGATATGAAGTATAGATCGAGTGTCGGTAGCTGCTGACCCACATTGTTATGTTTTCATATGAGCGCTTCATAACTTTGATAAGTTGTAACCCTGTTGTAACTGTACCTAACTGTAATACTATAAATACTCACACCTTTATTAAAAAAATGTGTAATGATGAAATATTATAAATAATATTAACTTGATGTATTTATTTGATTTTGTACTAAATGAGCAGAACACTTTAATTAAATTTAGATATTAAACCTATAGTTTATTAAACTTTTTTTTTAGATAAAGTTTAAATTTTACACAATATTTTTTCACGAATAAAGCATTAATTAGTTAGAAATCAGGTTATATAATTAAATATTAGCTTAATTTTTTAATCTTGATATAAAATCAAAATATAATTAATATTATTGAAAAAAATAACTGCAACAAATGTTAACTCATATAAAGCTTATTTTAATCATGCATTATCTAAAACAATTATTCCATGGCTATGATGCATTCTCTCTCAATGTCAATACTCTGTGTATTGCCCTGAATGTTGTATTTGCTATGTATGCAAGAACCCAGGTCAAATTAGAAAACTAGATAAACAAGATCATAATTAAGACTGGTATCCTGCCAAAACGCAGAACTGTAAAACGCAGAATCCCAATTAGCAGAAATGAAAAGTTCATTGTCAGGCTGGTCACACCTATTCAATTAAGTAATGGACTGGTCCACTCTGACAGTGAGTAGAGCGACACAGTCAAATTATGTTCAACAGTATGAACAATATATTCAGCACTCTATCAAAACATTGTTAAACAGTATAATCCTCCCAGGATGAACCACTGCCCAGACGTACTACAAGCTGATGCGTTCAACGACTACATCGTCGCGACGTGGGTGGATGACGATGCCAGGTTCCCACCCCGACTCTGGAACCACCATGGAACACAAGGACCCCGCACCAACAACAACCTTGAAGGGTTTCACTCCCGGATCGGCAAGACACTGCAGCACAGACACCCCAACGTCTACAGGTTCATTGAACTGATCAAGAACATTGAAAACGGAGAGAAGGCGAAGGTCATCCAGATCAACTTTGGAGCTGCTCCACCACCCAAGAAAGCAATCTACAAAGAGAAGGAGCAGCGCCTGTCTCGTCTGAAAGATCAGCTTCGCCGTGGTGAGAAGTCACCAATGCAGTTCCTGGATGCAGTCGGACCTCTCATGATGATGAAGATGTGAATGAAAGCACAGATTGAACAATGAACAATGATAAGCAATGTTGTAAATTGTAAAATAATCAATATCCAAGATGATGAAAGAATCCAACAATGGAAACATATGATTAAAAAACATGCACAATACATGTTTACACAACAAATTGTATTTTTGTCTTCATTTCATTTCCTATCGGGCCGTTCCATTATATTATGAGGGTTCAGGTGTGTGCAACCAACCATAAATGTTGTTGTTTTAGCAGTTCTGCGTTTTACAGTTCTGCGTTTTGGTAGGTAATCTTAAGACTTATTATGTATCATAATTGATACCTGAATAATACCTAATTTGTCAATTATGTAAAAGTTAGCATCTAAAGGATATCTTGTTTGAGCACAACCGGCTGTGCAATTGTTCATCCTAACTGTCAAATAATAATGATTATGGTAAGCTTTCAATGAGAATCAAATGATGGCCGTAAAAATAATTATCTTATGACAACCTTGCGCAAAGCGAGACCATCTACATGCTGTAGCATTATGCGCACACCTTCGTTTTTATGGAAGGGGATGTGTGCCAAAAATGAAATCATGTACACTCGTAACTCGCAAGATGTAACATGTCGTTCTCAACCATGCAATTCTCGAAAAGACAAGTCCAAGCGTGCAAAACTAACATTTCAATCCTGTAAAAATCAACTTGTTGTTCTCAACTTTACAAAGTTGAAATGTAATTCAAGGAATGTCAAAAGACAAAACCCAATTTTCTATTTTGAATAAGAGTAATATTCACAATAAGCAATGCTATAAGTTACGTTTCACATATGGAAAATGGAAAATGGAAAATCAAGAGTTGTAAAATCAGCTTTTTAAAACAGACTTTTGCATTTCGAGTTTTACACGATTGCAATGAACATGATTTTGCATTGACGGGGGATGTGTGCCAAAAATGATTTGCTATGCTTGATTCGTTAAAGCAAACATTTGACCGGCGCTCGCTGATTCTGCAACAGGCACGAGAAAGGAACAAGTTTGCTTTATGTAAGCGGCTGACCTGGCTAACCTAAACAAATACATAAATGAGAGAATAACAGGCCAATTTACATTTAAAGCATATCGTCATTCCAGATATTGCTAGCTTGACCATTGTTGAATTTTATATAAAATGGACATCAAAAATTAAACAAAAATATTCAACTTAAATGACAGTAAATGTATGACTGCATTGAATATTCTTATCAATGATAAATTTTAGTGATTATTCGAAATTGAAGCGATAACTATGTATAATTGGGTATATATGTAAAATACCTTTGAACTTTTATGCCATACAAGTAGCAATGAATGCAATACTCTTCCTACCTCACCGATTTTGACATATATTTATTTTGTAAACCACTTTAAGTAAGAGTAAAAAAGTTCAAAAATGCATACATTTTCATCATTGCGATATTATATACCAAAATAGATTTAGGATTTAGTTTCGTGAAACATTATTCAGTTTTAAGTTACATTCACTTAAATGTACTTCACCTGATTTGGTAAAGTTTACAAATTACGTGGCTGTGCTTCTCACTTTCAAATATAAAAACAAGAGCCAGTCATCATAAAAATCTAATTTTTTATTCATTTGATATTCAACTTGATATATAAGTACCAGTATAGCACTCTCTCCCCACATAAGGAAGTCATGAAATGTTGATACAACCTCTGTTCTAACTAGCCGAAATCCGTGGGTTCTGGCAGTTTCCCCCGGCGCAAAATAATTTGCTGATTGCGCAAATAATAAATATAACATTGATTTTCTCCAATCAGGCATCTCCCATTTTATCCCACAAAGTCGGCATAATAGAACAGAGGCTGTATTGATATTTCATGACTTGATCTGCCTCTTTGGGGAGAGAATGCTAAAATAGTGACATACAAATATTACCCGCACAACAATAACCAGATTGTTGGATTACTTTAATCAACAGAGTTCACATAGCCCCGCTTCCAACTTTGTTCAAAGAATTTCAAACAGTAGAATTGATAAACATTGTTTAAAGTTTATGTTTGTTTAGTATACAGTTTTAAAGGTACGTCATTGTGTAAGTCTCCTTTGAACTGAAACCACAAAACTATCTTCATTAATAGATTTTACCATTAAAAGGGTACATCTAGGAATAGTGGTTGATCTTTGTTTCAAATTTTAGGTGATCATAAAATTCTACGAGTTGTGCTGAGGACAAACATATTTTGAGTCACTTTGTTAGTAATGTTTAAAAAGTCACAGAAAAGAAAATTCACATATTGTTTAACTTTCAAAGGGCATAACCAAAATCATGATTGACATGTGTAGAAAATTTGGTAAAGCTGAGATGTATATATCAAAGAAATTTATCATCGAATAACTTTTTTAGTCATATATCAATGGAAACTGCAAAAATAATTGTTTTTAGTCTAACCTCCAAAAGGCACATCTAGGTATCATGGTTGATAAGTGTATGAAATTTGGTGAAGCTAGTAGGTATAGTTTTTGAGATATGCAACGGGCAAATTTTGTGACGGCCAGACAGAAGATGAATGGAAAGAATGAACGCTATATATACTCCCGCTTATGCTTAAAACGTACATTGGTCAGTTATTCTGTCATTTGGGTATTTGTTTCGGTTAGCCAGGTCAGCCGCTTACATAAAGTAAACTTGTTCCTTTCTCTTGCCTGTTGCAGAATCAGCGCGCGCCGGTCAAATGTTTGCTTTAAAGAATCAAGCATAGCATATCATTTTTGGCACACATCCCCCGTCAATTCGAAATCATGTACATTGCAATCGTGTAAAACTCGAAATGCAAAAGTCTGTTTTGAAAAGCTGATTTTACAACTCTTGATTTTCCATTTTCCATTTTCCATATGTGAAACGTAACTTATAGCATTGCTTATTGTGAATATTACTCTTATTCAAAATAGAAAATCGGGTTTTGTCTTTTGACATTTCTTGAATAACATTTCAACTTTGTAAAGTTGAGAACAGCAAGTTGAGTTCTACAGGATTGAAATGTTAGTTTTGCACGCTTGGACTTGTCTTTTCGAGAATTGCATGGTTGAGAACGACATGTTACATCTTGCGAGTTACGAGTGTACATGATTTCATTTTTGGCACACATCCCCTTCCATACGTTTTTAATCAGGGTCTTACATTTTCATCAATACAAATTGCCAGTTGAATAAATAAACTACTGATTTATTGAAGGTTTGAGATGTTTGGATGTTGTTTAGGGTGTTTAATCGATGGTTAAACATCGAGCTGTACTGTTAGCTTGTGTTGTTTTACATATTAAACGAGGGCACACAACGGGGTATCACTTCACCTACTAACACGTCACGAGTCAGTCACGCTTCAGTGCGTTTTATTCTGTTTGCCGGCCTAATTAGGCGTGTTATGTAGACAGTCGTAATTAAGCCGTTTCTAGGTCGATTTCAGAAATTTAAAGTTGAGTCCATGTGAAATTGTTATCACTATTTCATGAATCCCGAAAGTTGCCATATAGCATTTCAGTCCATCTTTAAAGAGGTTATCAATGCACAGGATGATCAATTCTTACAATTTGCATCTATTTGTCATGTGTTGACATTTGAACTTGCTTGACAACGACATTAGAATCTATGTCGAAACGCTGTTTTTACAGATAAAGAACGCTCATCCATAACCATGTTCTTCTTGGATAATCAGCTAAGGGGGTCATTTTGGCATATTCTGCGCATATGGTAAAGTATCCTACTTCTCAAATTTTTAAAGGACACCAAGCCAAAAGGGAGGCCAAATATCCCCAGGGTTATTCTTGCATTTCTGAATTACTGCCAAAGCAGCATTTACCAATTACCGGTACTCACTCACCATTGCTTTGTTTCCAGGTGACTGAGCAGAGATGGACGACTACCCAGGAGAAGGCCAGGACCCTGGAAGTGTAAATGATGTATCCTCCTCGGAGCTGCAGAGTACCATCCCGGACATTGGTATGAGTCACCAGTCTCAGTTAGCCGTCTGGTCTCAGACTCACAGTCCTGATGACTCTCAGTATGCTAACTTCACCACTGGGGGCTCACAGGGCGTGGTGTACGATCCACAGGTCACAGACATAGTTCAACAGGCCTACCTCCAGTCAGCCTTGGTTCAGTCGGAGCAGGCTGCAGACAAGTTCAACCCTTACCAGGTGGAAACTGGTATGGACAAGTCGTGTGTTCAGACAGACGAATCAGGAAATTTTGTTCGATCACTTGACACAGACAGAAGGAATTACGACCTCTTACGATCAAAAGGCTTGGAAATTGTTCACACTGTCGTCCTAGATGACCAGAGTTTGAAGTCTTTACCTCATCATCAAGTTGACAACAGCTACAGGCATTTACAGAAGCAGGTGAATGAGCCTGTGATGTTTGAGAACCACTCCCTGGGCCAGGACCAGAGCAAGGAGATGCAGATTAGCCAGAAGGGGATGACGGAGTACGGGCGGGTCCTACTGAAGCACCAACAGAACCAGTACATCTCCCACGGGCAGCAGCAGGCCCCGGTGATGTCCTCGCCCAACAAGATCACCAAGGTGGATCAGATGCACAGTCCACAGAAGAGTCCTGAGAAGATGCCTCCACCAAGAACCATCAAGGTACAATTAGTTTCAATCTCATTGAAACCTGCTGAAACTAACAGTAAACAACCTGGTAAAAAAAAATTTCTTACTTGTATCTTTGCAAGATTTGTTAACCACAGCTTTATATATATATTATTTATCCTTTCTAAATATCTTAATATTGGAATATTTATCAATGTGATACTATGGGTTTTACCTTAAGTTTTAGATTTTCTCTTATTAACTTTATTTTCTAAACACATGTGAAATTGTTTTTAATCGATTATGTTGCTAAGGTTAACTCATTTATATCTTCAACTTCTAAACAATATTTGATAAGCTGTTAAAAAAACCCTCTAACCTTGTTTGAAAGCTAACACCTTCCTAAACGAATCTGCTCCCTTGATGAAGTGTTATTTAAGACTTGTATCTTAAAGTGGCAGCACGTTTTAGGGGGAATATAAGGTAATGTCAGGAATTTGAGGAAAATGAAATTAATGGTTCCAATTGAAAGACAATGTATTTGAACTAAATGAAGCAGTGATAATTCAAATATAGTACGTAAAGTTTAGCCATGCGATTCCTTTTTCTTACACAAAATTAATAAAAGGTATTCACACAAAATGGCCGCCAATGGATTTTCTGTGAATCTTCATACTTTGTCCTCTGACTATGGCTGATTGGTTTGTGTAATGAAATTTTGGACACTGTCAAAATAATACATTTAGCATTAACTTACAATTATAAGTGAAATATTTAGAATAAAAAAAATATATGTGCTAATACCCCTTTAAATCTGAGCTGTATGACTCTAAATCGTGTATAATTATGATAAATGATATTAAATCTGAAACTCATGTATTGACCAGGTGAACCTACAGCAGGAGGTGGATCTGTTTGACCAGGAGTGGGGAGACCAGACCCGTCTCCTCCTCTTCAACCTCATGACGGAACACAAGCTCTGTGACGCCGCCATCACCACCGGCAAGTTTACTATCAAGGTGGGTGCTGTCTTTTTCTCATGATCTCCTGGGAGTCGCATATTGAACCAGACTCACACCAGAGTCTGTGATGATTTAGAATTGATTCATCTTGTCAGGTGTCTTATTTGATAACTGAATTGCATCCGAATGAATAAATATATTAAACATATGGAAGTACTAATCTATGATTATGAATTTATGATAAGCTTATATATTAATATAAGCATTTGCTTGTTTGTCAATCAGGTTCCTTCTTTTTGGGAAATAAATATGGTTTAACCATATATGATGATAAATAAAAATCTCTTTAAAGTGACACAGAGTAACTTTCTTTAAATTTTATTTGGTTTTGATAAGCTACAAAATATCTAATATGCTGATTGAAGTTCATATCTCATCACTGGACTTGCAGATATATCCATTTATGCATAATATCTCTAAAATGCTTGATTTTATGGAAAAATCAAGAAAACATCTCAAATACGTTTAATATGCAAAATTATGCATCCAATTAATCTATCTATTAGTTACAATACCTAATAAACACTATTGAATCGAATATATCTTGCTGTCAGCTTATGACAAGGTTTCAAAATTACGTTTGGCGAATTTGCGTGCGCCACACGAGCCACATTGTCCGGTTTTCGATCAAAATCTCGACTTTGAATGGCCGTATTGTCGCTCTAATGTACTGATTGACCTTTAACTTGCTATTTTCAGTAACAGTAGGTGGGACCCGATGTAATAACATCGATTTCAAAATTTGACATATGTGATTCTATCAACATACTCTGTGTCTCTTTAATTTCAGCTTCATAAACTGGTTCTGGCAATGTCGAGTGAGAAGTTTGCCAGTTTCCTGTCTGATGGAATGGACTCCAGGTGTGCCACCATATCAGTCCCAGTCAACATATCAGAGTCAACGCTGAAAGTTTTTGTAACTTTTCTATATCTTGGAAAAGTCAGAGTTTCACTTAGCCTCTTGAAAGAAATTAAAGCACTGTCCAAAATATTTGAAATCCATAACCTCGAACACCTTTGTTATGGTATAATGATAAAGAACAACATATCTACATACATTGGAACCTGGCCAAAGCTGAAGGTTTCGTTTGATAACTCATTTCCATGTTTAAAACGAGACCAAAATGTTGGCACTGAGGAATGCTATTTCAAGGCGATGTCAGAAATGTCTAAATCTCCTCTCGGGGGAAGAGGAAAAGGAAAGGTGAAGAAAGGTCTGAGAGAGAAGATGCCAAAGGCTTTGCCGAAAGCAGCGGGACATCGGTACGGAACTCGAGGAGCTTCTTCTGCTCTAGCTCCAGACCCAGAGGAAGAGGAACACAACGAGGAGGACAATGACTTCAAAGAGGAGAGTGATAATGAGGAGTTGATCAACCTCCCAACCATCAAGCAGGGACCTAAGGGCAGGTTTAGTGCTAGGAATGCTGCTAAAGCTAGGAAGAAGGGGAAGAGCGACAATGAACAGGGTGTTTCCATACCCCAAGGTGTTAAGAATAACTTTGAAATTGTTGTTGAGAATCCTGAAAGTGGGGTTATCTCTGCAAACACTGACGGATCAGATTACTCTGAAAGAAGTCTTCAGCAGGCTTCAACTCACTCCCTGCCTACACTTCGAGGTAGAAAACAGAAACTCTTACAGTCGGTAGAAATGTCGAATGTGTCCGCCCCAGTAGAACCTGTTAAGACAGACTCAAGTATAATTGTGACACCAAGCATACCCGACATGGTACCCATCAACAGCAGCTCTCATATGCCCAGTACTAATGCACTTGTATCAGCTTTGCCAGCCTGTGAGAACTATCCCAAGGTAGACAACTCTGTCAGTGCTCTCACAGGAATCAAGAAGGGAAAGAAGGGAAGAGCAAGGTTTGTGTATAGTTATCAAAATGTGTAGAGATTTTAATGGAAATCTTTTTTTTTGAGTTGAGTGTGTCAAATGGCAATTCCCAGAAAAAAAATATTAGAAAGTTGAAAATGTTATATTTTTTTTCCTTTTTGAATTTCAAATATGTAAGTTTTGATTTTGACTTTTTTCATGAAAGGACTAATACACATTTTTAGATTTCACTCTTAATTTTCTGTTATGGTTAGCTCTAATAACCTTTGGCAATAATAATATTCTTTGTGTTTTTCAAGGAGGCCTTTACCAACCCATGTAGCTGTTCGACCACCTCCCAAAAAGCGGGCCAAGATGGAACTGAACAGACTGACTCTGGAAAACAATGAGGAGTATGATCTCCCCATGATATTTCTCAGTCCTAGTCCAAGTCCTGCCAAGGAACTAGAGAAACCAGCTCCACCTAGAATAGCCAGGCCAAAATCAAAGAAACGGAAACGTTGGCCCAAAGCTGATGTGACATGCCAGTTAGCAAATGAACTTGAAAGAATGGCCAATAATATTGTAGAGGAGGGAGAAAGGCAGTTCAAGTGTGAGCTTTGTGGGAATGAGTTTGTGTTCCCGAAGAGAAGCGTCACCCATCTTCTAAACACACATCAGGTTGCTGTTGATGAAGTCATTTCAAATGTTGTCATTAGGAGGAGGGAAAATAGTCCAAAAGTTTGTGACATCTGTGGCTATAAGACGAAAGATCCAAACTTTTATTACATCCATTACCACAAATATTTTCGACATGGTATCCCTCTGCCCCAGGGTTGGAAGCCGTTTACATGTGACATCTGTGGGAAGGAGTGTTTCACCAAGTTCCAGCTCAAGGACCACAAGCTCATTCACCTTGAGGACACGCCCTTTGTGTGTGAAGTCTGTGGTCAGGGCTTCAAGAGTCGCACCTGTCTCAACAGCCATGTGTTCCACAGACATAGTGACGAGAGGAAACACTCTTGCCCAGAGTGTCACAAAACTTTCAAAACCAAAACCCAGCGGCTGGTGCACATGAGAACTCACACTGGCGAGAAGCCCTTCAGCTGCCCTGACTGCCCATACAAGAGCACAACCAGGGGCAACATGAGACTTCATCTGTGCAACAGGCACAAGTATGATGCTGATAGGATCAAGAACATCATGGTGCAGCTTAAGACTCTTGACACTGCTGCCCTTGACACTCAGAAGATGTACATGGATCAGACAAACCTGGAACCTCAGCCAGTTGCTGACACTTCAGGTCTTGCAGATACTTCTCTCTTGGTTGCAGACACTTCTCTTAATCAAACTGAAGTTCCGCTTACCTTAACAGCCACTGCTGTCATAGATCGAGCTGTGAATGTAATCGCTGCTGAACAGGCCATGCATGCGATCCTGCTCCCGCTCTCCAATGCTGATTCCTCGTCCCTCTCCTCCCAGAACATCACCACCTACTCGGTGGAGTCCACCATCCCTCTCACTGCCATCCCGGAGACCCAGGTGGGGGAACCACCCAACTCCACCAGCCCCACTCTCAACTCACATAGACAGCATGCAATGTCCTCCGCACAGAGTCACTTCTATATGCAACACTCCCCCATCAGTCCCCCTCCCCAGTCCGATTCCCCCCATACCCCGTATCCAACAGCAACAAGTCTCCACCAAGCTGTTTCCCCTCTCAACCTCCAGGCAGCTCAGGTTGTCACGACAACCTTGAATCCAGTGTCTGTGACCCAAGTCACGTCTCCAGAACCCGCTCAGTCATATGATGCAAATACAGCTGTCAGCACCAGCAACCAGGTCTACGATGGAAACGCTCCCGTGAGCTCCAACAGTCAGCCCTATGATGCAGCCATGATTCAAGCTTACTACCAGCAGCAGTTTTACCCTCATGGCTACTAGCAATGGCCTCATTTGATTCTTTAAAACGGCAAACCATGTCACGTGACTGGCATATGCCGGAATAAGGAAACAACACAAGCACTGTGTGTACAAATAGCTACCAACTAGCCCACCAGACCTCAAGTCTCGTATGTTCAGTGCCGGAAGTGATGTCTGATTTGAGGGTGTGGGTTTGAATTCTACAAGGGACTCATTCCCCAAAAAAGTAAAAGAATTAGTTTTATTGCAT
Source organism: Steromphala cineraria (assembly GCA_916613615.1). Classification (NCBI taxonomy): domain Eukaryota; kingdom Metazoa; phylum Mollusca; class Gastropoda; order Trochida; family Trochidae; genus Steromphala; species Steromphala cineraria. The sequence continues at coordinate 6,873,296 of OU744736.1, read as the reverse complement.
TTTCGGTGATCCAAAATATAACAATGTTACATTGGCATATGATTGTTTGTTACCCCAGGGGTATAAAGCAACTTGAGAGAAGTTTTGTTAGATGTTTCGGTTATCATGTTAATGATTTCCATTTATTTGTGTTAATTTAAACAGTTTAAGTCAGGAATGCTAACTTCAGGTCTGTTTGACAAGTTTTACCAGTTTTGGCCAGTATTATGTTTATTTAATTATTAAATGTCTAGTGTTTTATTATTGTTCCGGTCTTAGTAAACCTAGCCTCAATAATACTCACTTTACTCCCATATTGAGTCTAGCTAGGTGAAGTAAGGGTTTGCGTCAGCCGACTTATCAATTGACCAATCTGTATCTCACTATGGGAGTATAGCGAGGGTTATTGAGGCTAGGTTTACTTAGACTGATTAAAATTCCAAACACTCTGGTGAGGAGTATATTATGTTTGAAGATATATACCATAATAACATAACACATTGTTCTTTGATATAGCTATGCAATATGCCAGACCATTTTTATTTGTTATCAGTCAATATATAATCAAAATGATACTGCAATATGATGGAATTGGTGATAACATTGCACTTACAATTAAATTGATTGATGAATTTTGAAATTCTAGTCATTACTGTGAATTAACTATGTCATGTGTTTGATGTTGTGTTTTCTTGCATGTGTGAATGTAAATTCTTGTTTTGAAGAATATCTTTTAGTATTTGAATGTAAAAGTACATTCAATTACATATTAAAAAAGAATGTTACTTTGTAATATGATATGAAGCTTGAAGTACTGATAATCATTTTTCAAGTGAAGAACTGAACTATGAATACATTTACCTATAAAACAAGTTCAACCAAAACATAATTGTAAGTACATATATAAATGAAATATTGCCAAATGTCTATCAAGTTCATGCTGTTGATTGTAAATTCTTTTGATCTATTCAAAACGTGTACCACATGTTTTCATATTTTATTATTTTCAATTTTCTGAAACTTTCTTAGTTTAGTTAGAAGGTACATATGAATGATTTAATTGTTTTCTATTGCTTGTTTGTTGTTATTTAGATTTTTTTTTAGCTATATGTTGTACTTCTCTATTTAAAGGGGCAGTAGCACGTTTTTAGGGGGAAAATAAGGTCATGTCAAGAAATTTTAAATAAATGGTTCCAATCTTAAGTCAATGTATCTAAACTCAATAAAGCTGTGATAAATCAAAATTATTATGGAAAGTTAAGTCATGCGATTCCTTTTCTTACACAAAATGAATTAAAGGTGTTCACACAAAAATGGCTGCCAATGCATTTTATGTGAATCTTCATACTTTGTTCTCTCACTATGGATGAGTGGCTTGTGTAATGAGATTTTTGACACTATCAAAGTAATACATTTAGCATTAATGTCCAATTATCTGTGAAAAATTGAAAATATAAAATTGTCAAAAAACGTGCTACTGCCCCTTTAAACCATACCACTAAAATATTTTGTGTGTGTCAAGTTCATCTTTTCTCAAATGATGTTTTTATTTCTTCTTGTATTCATGTGTTATTTATATCTGTTTTCAAATAGATATATCTGCTGATTGTTTCCATACCAGTGTGCCAAATATTACAAAATGAGTTTGTGTTTGTGTTAAATGTGAACATACAATTGTTGTATCAAGTCTGTATTATTCGTAGAGTAATATGGAAATCTTAGCTATAATTGTCTCAATTAAAGGCAAACCATTTACTAAGCACCCTTTTTAAAACAATGTTCTGACTATATATTGCAATACTAGTTTGGGCCAAAAGATCTGAAAGCTCTAATAGACATCGTCAACATTAATGATTTGAAGAGTTTGCAAGTTTTGATGTTTGGCTAATGAAAACAATACGGTACTTGATTTACTGTACTTCCAAACATGATTTTGACCAATTGAAAAACAGGCTTCCTGCCTTCAGACATTTAGCAAAAAAATCTGTGAATTAAGTAATACATTTTTCAAACCATTTTGAAAAGAATAGAATTGGTGACCATGTGATCCCTACAAAGGTTGGGGGATGTATTTACAATGTTAATTTTGCTGTTTCTTTTTCTGTTTTTGAAATTTAAAGTCGAGTCAATGTTGAATTGCAATCTCATTTTGATGAATCCCTTACGTCGACATAAGGCAATTTAATTCACCTGTAACTTGTCTTGTAGATATATTTATAGGAAGTACATAATTGGTGCTTAGTTGAATAAAATAAGCCAAAGTTGGTTCATGTACAATAAGAACACAGTTTTTTTAGGGTTACAGAATTTTTTACATTGTTACTGGAATGTTGTGATGTTTTGGTATAATTCGTTCAATTTGTTTGATTTATACATCGAATAATGAAATCTTTGGTGATTATAAATCAGAAGTATTTTATGCATTTACAGCATTTTCAAGAAATATTTTGAGTTGATTCTTGAGGGTTTTCAGACAAGCAGTTTGTTGTTTTACTAGCAAAACACGTCCCTGCTATAAAAGTAATAATGTAATACTTTGTGAACTTTTAATGATGTACTAATAGACATATGACATGACATGGTTTTCATATTAAAGGTCAATCAAAGTGAAACCACACAAGTTCCCTTTGGTGCAATTGCGTAAAATACATTTGAGCTAACTTTTTAATAACAGGTTAGTTATGTATAGATTGTGAAAGTATACTTTATCAGTAGTTAACATTTGGAATGTTGCACGTGAGTTTTTCCTTGTACTTCCCAATATTGATATCTTATCTTCCGTATCAGTTGCATGAAACGTTAAATTATTTATTACCTGTCCATAATAAATCTGATAAAATATCAAACGTGTTTGTTTTTTTGATGAAGCTTTTTGTCTGGATGTATCCCATTTCCAATTTCCGAGATTAGTTTTGTATGTCTATCTACATTTGATGTTTGCAGTAATAATGGGGCAGTAGTACATTTTTAGGGTGAATATAAGGTGATGTCAGCATAATGAAAGTAAATGGCTCAACTTGAAAGACAATGTATTTAAACTAAATGAAACAGTTATAAACCAAATATTTAATACTTTGTCAAGCAATGCGATTTCTTTTTCTTACAAAAAATGAATTAAATGTGTTCACACAACTTTATATGATTTGTTCTCTGACTATGGATGATTGTTTTGTGTAACGAAAGTTTTGATACTATAAAAATAATACATTTTGCATTAGCCTCCAATTATCAGTGATAAATGAAAATATGGAATTTTCAAAAAAGGTGCTACTGTCCCTTTAAGGAGAATCTTAGTGATTTTCATGACATATTTTGCTTCATATGACTCCCCAATACAATACGAACTCCTATCATCTTTTATGCATTTATAGTTTTACATCCAAGAATGATGAGGATGGGGCTGCTATTACTTTTTGTGCATTTTCCGCCGCACTCATATTACTGGCTATAACTTTTTTCTACTAAGCTTTATAGAACTTTTATTCATAACTTACTGGTTATACCTCGGGGGATTGTTTTTGACATGTTCACTTTCAAGGTCAAAGGTCAAGGTCACGAGCTATAAAATTACAAATAATTTCCTTGTAAACGCGATAACTTGAAACCTTTTGTATATATTGGTATATATCATCCTTGGAAGAGTTAACATATTTGAAAAGGTTTGCGCTACAATCTGTCAAAGGTCAAGGTCACAACTGTATAGCATGGTTTAGTGAAAATGCTTTATTTTAATTATGAACACTTTTAATCAATAGATGATTGTTATACTCAATTAAAGTGTTCTTTGATTGTGTGACCTTGAAGGTCAAAGGTCAAGATCGTCTTATTTGTGTTTCAATGTGCACCTAATTTGGGTATAACTTAAACCCATTAAGCTTTTCAGAACTCATGAACATGTATAAGTGTTTACACCTCTAGGGAATTACAAGGTCACAGCAAGGTCACGACTTTAGCATGGTTTAGCAAAAAGCTTTATTTTAACAATGAACGCTTTTATTCTTTACATTTTTAGCTCATCTGGCCTGTATGGGCTTATGGCATGGCATGGTGTCCGTCGTCCGTCCGTCCATCCATCCGTCAACTTTGTGGAATTTCGACTTCTTCTCCACAACCATAAGGCCTAGAAACCTAAAACTTTGTGTACATACTCCTTGGCTAGTGAGGATTAAAAATTGTAGCTTTGGTGGCCCTGTGACCCCTAATAAGGGCCACAGGGGCCACACCCTAAAAACCTATTTTGATCTTCTTCCCCAGAACCATGAGGCCAAGAAAGCTAAAACTTTGTGTACAGACTCCTTGACTAGTAAGGATTATAAATTGTAGCTTTGGTGGCCCTGTGACCCCTAATAAGGGCCACAGGGACCACTCCCTAAAAACCTATTTTCATCTTCTTCTCCACAACCATGAGGCCTAGAAAGCTGAAATTGTGTGTACAGACTCCTTGACTAGTGAGGATTATAAATTGTAGCTTTGGTGGTCCTGTAACCCCTGATAAGGGCCACAGGGACCACTCCCTAAAAACCTATTTTCATCTTCTTCTCCAGAACCATGAGGCCTAGAAAACTGAAATTGTGTTTACAGACTCCTTGAGTAGTGAGCATTTTGAATTATAGCTTTGATGGCCCTGTGACCCCTAATAAGAGCCACAGGGACCAAGCCCTAAAAACATATTTTCATCTTCTTCTCCAGAACCACAAGGCCCAGAACGTTGAAACTTTGTGTACAGACTCCTTGACTAGTGAGGATTTTAAACTGAAGCTTTGGTAGCCCTGTGGTGCCTAATAAGGGCCCCAGGGACCACACCCTAAAAACTTATTTTTATCTTTGTTCTGTCGAAAACAGGTAATCCTGGCCATGGTATGGCTTCTTAAGGGGTAAAACACTGCAAAGTAAAGAAAATACCCAAATTAGGAAAATATAACACTTAAAATAGCATTATCAAAGATCAAAGAGTTAAAAACTACCAACAGAAGTCACAAGTATCAATTTTAAGAGATATTTTATGTGTGCTTCCCTAGAAAATTTCTGACAAGGAAAGGTTTACCGTTGAACGATTATATTTTAAGGCAGCTTCAATCAATGTCCAGTGTCTACACAAGTATGGCGAAATAAGTCTTCACATAAAGAACACAATGGGCTTACATTGCAAACTAAGTTTACAGTTAAAATATAATCCCAATATCCTGATATGAAATATTTCCATTTCTGTATTGATTACAGGTATCTGAAATCACATCACATATAGTTTAGAATTTGAGACTTTGTGGCCCCTACAAATGGGAAACCACATTGGCCAGCGCAAAATTAAATATGAAGCCTGATGAGCTACAGAGCCAATGGCTCTATTTTTGTTATACTCAATGAAATCTGTTCCTTGATTGTGTGACCTGAATGTCAAAGGTCAAAGTCACAGACAAATGTTCATTTTGCTGAGGCCTGAAGAAGGCGGAACAGGGGAATGGGAAACCCCCAGTTTCGGGGCTGCTCTGCTTTAGGGGTGTCCGGCAAACGCTTGTCTAGTTACTATTCTGATATTGCAAGCAGCAATAAAAGGTCACAAATTACAAATTTACCTTATAGGTATCAGATCAACAATAAAGTTATTTTGACTGAACGAGGCTTCTTATGTCCTGTTTTCAATATGTTAATCTTAATAATTTGTTCTCTGATTATCGATGATTGGTAATGGAATTTTTGTGACCCTTTCAAAATAATGCATTTAGCATTAACGTACAATTATCAGTGAAAATTTTGAAATAGAAAATTAAAAAAAAACCATGCTATTTAAAATATACAATTAATTCAGGTACTTCATATCCATTTGGAATACATTACACACCACCAGTTTTTTCACCATTTACCCAGCAAAACTTACCGAAAAAAAACTTACTTAAAATCGTATTGTATGATAGAACTACAATTTAGCGCATTAAGGAAAAATATCATTCAGATGACGTTAAGCATCTTTTGGGTTATCGTAAATATCAAATTGTGGTATTGTGTCCAAACAAGGACATGTTGCATTATTCTGAGAGATAAGGATAAGTGTTTGATTAACGAATTAGTTTCAAAATAATCCCAATTTTTTTTCAAAATAGTTTATTTTAACACTTTTGTCAATAATTGACAATAATTGTTGAACATAGGATGCCATTATAACAACTAGTGGTATCTGAAACCGAATTTTTAATACATCAGTTGGCGCTTAAACCACGCTTATTTTAGGTGAAAGTCAGTACCATTTCAATTTCTGAATTAAGTACCGGTATCTGAAATCACATAGCCTACATACTTAATTTCAGAATTGGTGGGCCTTTAGCCCTTACTTAATCCTTTTTGCCCTTTTGTCATCGTCCTCTCGAGAGGCACAATGCATAGATTCGCTGAAATGTTTTGTAGATACTCCTTAGGTAATGGAGATTTTAAAATGCAAATATGATGACCCTGTGACCCCTACTAATGGGAGAATGACATTGACCACACCCTAAATTTGAACATGAGGCCAAATAAGCTACAGAGCCAATGGCTCTATTTTAGCTCATCTGGCTTGTAAGGCCCAATGGGCTTATGGCATGGCATGATATCCATCCATCCGTCCGTAAACTTTGTGGAATTTCGACTTCTTCTCCAGAACCACGTGGCCTAGAAAGCTGAAACTTGGTGTACAGACTCTTTGGTAAGTGAGGATTATAAATTGTAGCTTTGGTGGCCCTGTGACCCCTTATAAGAGCCACAGGGGCCACACCCTTAAAACCTATTTTCATCTTCTTCTCCAGAAGCATAAGGCCCAGAAAGGTGAAACTTTGTGTACAGACTACTTGACAATGTGGATTATGAATTGTAGCTTTGGTGGCCCTATAGCCCCTGATAAGGGTCACAGGGGCCACGCCTAAAACCTTTATTCAATTCAAAAAATCATATAAGGCCTAGAAAGTTGTAACTTTGTGTACAGACTCCTTGACTAGTGAGAAATAATAATTGAATAATTTCATTTCTCTCTTATAAATAGAAAAGTTATTGATGACGAATGAAACTCTCAGGACATGCAAACTAATTTAGCTTAAAAGGTTTCAAGACGGATAAGTACAAAACCCCCGCACCGTAATCTTTTATACAAAATTAATTCTCTCAATAAGCAGTAAATGTAATGAGTATATATATCTGTATAATGGATCGTATCTTGTTATCTTCACCACCATTTAAGATGAGATGCCTCGAAAATAATGATCGATCTGAAATGTCTAGGCGGAAATGGCATATCTAATTTATCAAAGGCCAATCAAACCACTGTTCAAGAAAGTTGATTGCCAAAGTAAACGGTATCGAAAATAGCCAAGGTAACTTTTTTCCAGTGTTTCAATTATTTTCGTCTGACATTCCGTTTAATTGAAGTTTTGTACCCTATAATTAAGTAGTATCACAAAATCCGGGACAGTCATAGTGGATCGCAAATGATAGTTGTTTGTATGACGAATTTTAGTTGCAAGCCACATATTTCATGATCAAAACTAAAACAACATTTTGAAGATGATGTTGAGAGACCGAGGAAAATTATTTAGTTAATGATTTTCATTGAACTAGAGGAATTTTTCGTTGCACTTTGCACTTTTCGTTGTCCATCCGTCCGTAAACTTTGTGGAATGTCGACTTCTTCTCCAGAACCATTAGGCATAGAAAGCTTAAACTTTGTGTACAGACTCCTGACTAGTGAGGATTAAAAATTGTAGCTTTGATGGCCCTGTGGCCCCTACTAAGGGCCACAGGGGCCACGCCCTAAAAACCTATTTTCATCTTCTTCTCTAGAAGCATAAGGCCTAGAAAGCCTTAACTTGGTGTACAGACTCCTTGACTAGTGAGGATTAAAATCTGTAGCTTTGGTGGCCCTGTGGCCCCTACTAAGGGCCACAGGGGCCACACCCTAAAAACCTATTTTCATCTTCTTCTCTAGAAGCATAAGGCCTAGAAAGCTAACACTTTGTGTACAGACTCCTTGACTAGTGAGGATTATAAATTGTAGCTTTGGTGGCCCTGTGACCCCTAAAATGGACCACAGGGGCCACACCCTAAAAACATATTTTCATCTTCTTCTCTAGAAGGATGGAGCACGGTGGTGTAGTGGTTAGCGTGCTGGCCTGTCACGCCGAAGGCCCGGGTTCGAATCCCGGTGGAGACACCAAAAATTTGTAACCTGGGCTTAACACTGTGTAGTGTCCTTGGGCAAGGCACTTCATCCACATTGCACTCAGTTCACCCAGCTGTATAAATGGGTACCTGAAAGTACGGGCCTATATGGTCGCGCGAGGCGCTTAGTAGCTTGACTCGAAAGTACTATTCATTCAGGGTAATAATATACATTGCATCGCCATGTGTATCGCCGTTGAGCAGTCCTGGACTGGATACTAGGCGTTAAAATTAGTATTATTATTATTATTATTATAGAACCATTAGGCCTAGAAACCTGGCACTTTGTGTACACACTCCTTGACTAGTGAGGATTATAACTTGTAGCTTTGGTGGCCAATTGACCCCTATCAATGGCCAGAGGGGCCACGCCCTTAAAACCTATTTTCATCTTCTTCTCCAGGGGCAAAATACCCTGAAAGCCGAAACCTTGTGAATATACTCTTTGACTAGTGAGGATAATGATTGATAGCTTTTGTGGCCCTGTGGCCCCTAATAAGGGCCTCAGGGGCCACACCCTTTAACCTTATTTCACATTTGCCACACCCTAAAGCAAAATTGATATGAAGCCTGATGAGCTACAGAGCAACTGGCTCTATTTTTTCCCATGTCACAGAGAGATCGAAGTAAATAATAATGCATGGTGAATGTTGCATACTGTATGACATCCCTATAATTTAATAAAATCAGGATGGAGAGTTGGTAACACACAATATCTTAAGATTTATCACGAATACGATCATCTTCCTACGCAAAGCTTAAAACGCCAGTTTCCGAACTGTCAGTTTTATGCCTTGCTGCCGAAGTTCGAGTTTTCTGTGCTGATATCAGCGCCCCCTCAGCAATAATAGTCAGCTAGAGGGCAAGCACAGAAAAGTAAAGGGTCAGCAGCAAGGCATAAAACTGACAGTTCTGAAACCGACGTTTTAGGCTTTGCGTAGGAAGTAGATTACAATTAACACGTGCTTTGACATTGACATCTGCAACATTAATGCATTTTCTGTTTTCAGGTTCAATTCAATATGCGTGCATGATTTTTCATTTAGAAATAATGTGGGCGATCTTTATGCGTAACAGGTGACTTTTGTACCCGATTACTCAATTATCTGCTTTGCAAGCTTAAGTCTAAAAGAAGTTGATGATCATTAAGAATGCATCATTTTTTAATCTACCCAACAGATACATAGTTCTGAGATAAAACGTATGATTAATCATTTTCAGTATGCATTTGACTGAAAATTTGTTTTTTATGCTATTTGCATACAACAAGCCCTAAAAATTAATGTTAAAATAGCTTTTCAAATTATTATTTTATTCAAAACATGGTTTTCGACATATCTGATATCATTAAAAATAAGATATTTGTATTCTGAAATTGAACCTGAATGTTTCTGCTTAACAATATTCCCACCTACGAAGCGTATTGGGTTTATCGAAAGCTCAGCCTGTGAAATTTATTCTTGACAAACTTTTTCAGAATTTTTTCTTTAATAATGATATGTTCTCTTCTCAAACACACTTTGTTGTGATCTGAGTGCACGTGAATGTCTTGTTTTCGTAAATACATTTCTTCATTGTCATTAATAGTACAAACAACAAATTCTCTTGTAACATACGATTATCAAATGTTTACTAAACAATTAAGGATGGGTATTGTTCCTCATAAATCTATTGCAATATATCACGATACAGAAAAGCGTATTGCAATACATATTGCAATATATTGATACTTTTAAAAACAATGATTTTGCATACTATATTGTTCAAATATAAGCGTAAAGAACTATCATCATTGCTCAAGCTGCCGGAAATTTTTTAACCCACTGATCATGACCTCTATACATATTTGAGCTATTTTCACAAATTCACAATTTGTTAAGAACGTTCCATGACAACATGTCTGTTTTGGTTGTATTTTCTCCAATTTCAGATTGATTTTGTTTGTTTTAAAACATTCGGTATATTGGATATGTACAGATGTGTGTACCGATTCGTATTGTGTTGTTGTTGGTTTGCAATATATCGATAATACCGCGCATCCTTAGAAACAATGGCTACTAACGTTACCATGATGGACCCACATGGTTTTGGGTAGGTAAGCTCTGCTCACTTATTTTGTTTCGTTGTTACTTAATTCTCGGAAACAATTCCACGTTTTGTGTTTAAGAAAATAGGAGTGTCTTATGTCCATGCCCATGAAGGAAACTAAAAAAATTAAGCTATTCAGTTAGATGTAAACAACGGTTTAAGTTTTCAGACCAAAAGGGATCGATTTATTATCAAATTTCAACTACTAATAAATCCCTATCGAACTCCGTCGTAAATCCATTAACAAACGAAAATACTCGACGGGGCCGCTGGAGTTAAACACAGATGCATAGTACAAGCCTTAAGTCATTTGCTACGGCTTTGTTAAGTCGATTTGTTGATAATTGAATTAGTATTAGGTAACTGTTTAACATTCGTAAGTGATCCGGTTCGAATCACTGTTTGTACACAGTGGCAATTATCCATGATTGATGCCCCGAGCAGCCATAGAAGTTGTATGACATTACCTAAACATGGGGGTATCTTAAATACAAGTTTGGTCTTGATGTACTAATGGCCTCACACAATGTTTAATATCTGTTTGTATATTACAGACGACTCTTTGTGTTAAATTGTCTCACACATTGTTTTATATCTGTTTGTATATTCCACGTGATCTTTGTGTTAAAATGGTCCCACACATTGTTATGTACCTCCCCCTCGTAAAGAATCTACCTTAATTACAAAAATCTTACTTAAAGGCACAGCATTTACAAATGTCTGATATTAAGATTGGGTACTTAAACCTCAACAATGATTTTATGTATGACATTGTCAATCGTTTACTTTATTTTGTAGCAGATCTCTGCTTAAATCGACCTTCTTGAGGTAACAAAATACCCTATATGCATTATTATGTATGGTAACATTTTGAGTCACTGTGCATTCTGAAGAAAAAGGTCACTCAGCATATACTTAAGAACAATATGCATTTGTTTATCTTTTAAGCATCGCCATAGTTCATTATACAGGGAACGCTTGCTCTGAATCTCTATATGCAAATCATAGACCTACAGGTGATGTTTTCGTGACTCACAGAATTAAAGAAATAACATGTATATATATATGATTTGACGTTTGTTCATTCGATGGTAACGTTAAAGCCAACAGCTTTTATAACTCGGGTATGACTGAGCTGCCTCTGTGGGGAGAGAATGCTGGCCTGGTATTGATAAAAATATTGTTGTTTATCGGTCTGTGGTGTCTTGTGGCTTCAGCTTAAGAACAAAACATTACAACAAAAAATCAACAGTAAATATTATCATTTCAGCGCAAGGTCACCATATTCTCTTGGTAGTTATAGTATCTTTCAATAGTCATTTGTTTGCATAATTGTGTTAAAGAAGTCTAGAGCTCTTATATCCATGGGTTTAGTAAAACAATTTAGCAATGACAAGAATGGTTGACAAGAACCATATTAAATTACCACCCAACTTATACGCATTGAAAACGATTAGCCCCCTGACCATGTGAACCCGATTCTGTATACATGGGCTACAGGCTGGATAGAAGGAAATAGCTAATCTACTGATAATCTGTGCGTGTAGCTTATTATAGTCACAATGGAGTTTATTTCCTGTCCTTGATGGTCCACCTGACCATACTTCTAACTCGTCACGAGACCACTGGTATCTTCCTTGTAACAGTGGTACATGGTTGCTTCTCTGGGATATTCTGAAACTTGTCTCTTTAAAACTTGACGCTAACAATGTGTTTACTACAGGGGATCGGAAGGAGTTTAACAGGAAAAGAAGTTATTTCTGAAAAAGGTTATCTCTTCAAATTGGACATAGGAGTTGTATGTGTGCAAACTGATACTCCTTCTTCAATCTAGTTTAACATTACCCCGAGGGCCGACATAATTTGTTTGGATTTGAATTTAAATATAATATAATATATATGTATATGATATAATGCATTGAACGATATACCACGTCTCTTGCCTCGCCTCAAAATAAACAAAATGACCATGCCATGTTAATTCGATATCCCCCGGAAATCATTAAATACATCCAATTAATTGCGATGTAATTGGTGGACATAACATCGTAGATACCAGCAACACATTGGATTCTTTTGCATGGACCAGGGGCCATCGAAACCAATTTTGGACTATTTGTTTCAAGAAGTGGCCATCCCCACGTCCTACGAGTGGCCACACCGTCAATGTGTCTGTGAGTGGCGCTATCTGGATGAGAGACTGACGTATTTATAGCACTTGATCAGATCGATATCAGGAATCAGACCACTAACCATTGAGCAGACAGGTGCGCGTTTACCTGCCATCAGGTACCACTTACAGGTAACAGGATAGGTGTATTGTCACAGGATACAGAACCACTCCAGCGGGTATTGGAGCCTACACATCTTGTGTAGAGGACTTCGGTGTACTTGACGGATTTAATTCCTTTCTCGGAATACGGATGATGTGATAAGTGTTAATTGCATTCTTGATACAATTCATTAGATTTGTGTTAAGTTTTGTTAATTTCTGTAACAATTTGAACTTTATCGCTAAAATGAAATCCGGACGGTTGGTCCCTGAGACGACTGTGAATGACTAGGGGGACGATGCGAGACTTGGTGGGGGTGGTGTGTGTAGTGCTAGCATGCTGGGTGGGGGAGGCGCGGGGGGTGGTGAAGCTGAAGGTTGGGGTGATGCTCATCTCGGGGACCGATGTACCCTACAGTATGGAGAGGGTGGGCCCGGCCATTCATCTAGCACTGGACAAAGTCAACTCTGAGATTCTGAACGGAAGCTACCAACTCGTGCCAGTAGAGAGAGCCTACGATAGCATCTGCAGCGCCAGGAACGCAACAGGTAAGATTGATTAGTAAAATTCATCAATTTGTTAAGTTTGATTAAATTTATGTTATGTAGTTCTCTAAACTTGTCAATGATCTCTGGGATTTATGTTTGATGTTGTTTTCATGCATCTTTATCAACCACGGAGAATTTCGAATTCTATATATGTGCGTAAGGTTGTTATGGTTGCATTTTCTTTTGAAAATGAATCTCATATAATGTTTTTGGCTTATATGCCCGAAAAGAAGTGATGTAAATGAATTTAAGGTAAATGATAATGGAATTAGAATGATCCCGGAAAAGCCATGTCCAGAAGCAGTTGAATAAGATCTAAGGAGATGAACACTGATTTCATAACATGACAGGGTATACATTTGTTAATCATTAATATGTGTCATGTCAAATACTGTAAAAGAGAAACAACTACAATGACAGTACACTGGATCATACATAGAAATGTGGTAACATTTGCAAAATCATTGTCTATTGCGGGGTACTATCGCGATATTAATAAAGAAAAGGCAGAATTTGCTCCTTTGTTTTTGATAGTTTTGAACTCGGCCGCACTTGTGAAAGTCGTAATTTTGAATTGGCAACATGAAGGTTATCTGTTGTATTTTCTGGTAGCTACTTTTAGCTTTTAGCGATCTGTTCACGTTGTTCCAGTATTTCAAAACGTGAAAATATGTGTTTTTGTGTAAATTTTACTTTTAAAATTGAACTTAACAACTGAATAGATTAAAATATCGATAGTATCGATAGTTAAACGTACTATCATACTATTGATCGTTTTAAAATGACTATCGATAAAATACTATCGGTACAGCGGCTATAGTTTAATCTATCGTTACACCCTTAAACATAATATCCTTAAATATGGCACTTCATTATTTTCACACTTGATACGGTTCGGAAGAGATTTGTATCCTCTTTGTAATTTTTAACGATCGGTACCGATATCATTCTCTCCCCAAAAGAGGCAGATCAAGTTATGTTGATTTTGCCTCTGTTCTATTACGCCGAATCCGGCAGTTTCCCCTAGCGTAAAAAACCTGCATTACCATACATTTGAATTTTCTTTAGCAAATGACACACTTCTCGCATGGAAAGGGTGGTTCATATCACAATGCTTTTGCCTTGATTCAGTAGCCAAAACGACGATTAAAGAACAGCGTCGCTGATTGCACAACTAACTTTGATTGCCTCCAATCAGGCATCTCCCATTCTATCCCACAAACTCGGCGTAATATAACAGAGGCTAAATCAACATGACTTGATCTGCCTCTGTGGGGAGAGAATGTACCGATATATGACCATTGAGAGAATCAAGATTTGAGCATCCATAATACCCACAACAACCATATTTACCCCCAGCTACAAGAACGCCTCACAGTTCTTCTTACAGCCAGCCTTGTACTGATTGCAAAATCTATTACAGAGATAAGGCTGTTATTACGGATGTGGTTGATAATAGCTGTTATGTCACAGTTATGGAATTGTCTCCTTTATATTGACATGACGAAATGGATTGTTACATGGTAACCTTATGATAATAAAGACGTCATGAAAGATATAAAGACACCAAAGCGAAAAGAAAATGAAACCGCCGATGTATGAAATTTATTTAATTACTGTAGCATTTACATTTAGCATTTATAACTATTGATTAATAGATTAAACATATTTGAGCTGAACGGTAGTTTAAAGGCGTTTGTAAAATTGCGTAATACTGCCCACTGTTTCTGGTGAGTATCCTTGCAATGTTTATCTATTCTTTAGAGTCATATTACAAAGGTTTGAATTAACGTTATCGTCGAAAACCAGGCATTGTATCACGATTGGTCAATTCGACGTAATTATAGAAAATACTCAGAATAACATAGATGTGCAAATTGGAGTTCATATTGCTTGATACGTTATATAAGTAGTATTCATGTGAATAAAAAAATCGTGAGATTTAGACTTCTGCAGATGTATATGACTTTTTGTTTAGTCTTGATAAGCATTGAAAACTATCAATTGTTTTAGATTGACCTTTCGGATTGAAAATGTGGCATGTTTTTTAGATTTTCTTTCAGCATAACAGATCCACTCCGTGAGTTGTTGGGGGTTACATATAACAAACTTAATTAAAATGGTCATTTGATCGAGAAATATCGACTGTTGGAAGAAAGTATAATTTTAAAGGCAATCAACATTTTATAGTGACAATAACTTGGTTTGAAGTCGCCAGCGTTAAACGTAATTTTGGCTACTTATCTAAATAATTCAGAATGACAGTTATTAGTTGACAATGTTAGATAAATCACATTACTAGTGTCCATGTAAGGTGGACGTGTGAATTTTCCTTCCGCTTACATATACATTTCTGTTTTTAGATTTTCATTGAAAATAAGAACAAAACGTCTATTTGCCTATTTCAGATGAATGTGTACGATTTTTTAAAATATAATGAATAATGCCATTTGTTCTCATGAAAACGAAACCACAAATGTTTATAATAAAAGTCGCGGACTGGCTCTACAACATTATTTTGAAGCTTATATTACCAAAACCAAATATATTGTTATGAAAGCCCACGCAGTTTCTCTTAACCATTTCGGTCACGTATACTGTTGTCTGACAGAGGAAGGACAAATATCATGATTGTAATATATATAAGCTGTACATAATATAATATAACAGTTCCATAATCAACATTCTATTTTGAGTACAAATGTCAGCAGAAGATAGAATCAATTCTAAAGGTCCAGTATAGGATCACTGGTCATTGTGTCATTATTACCGGTAAATGTTATCGCTTATTTCATTACTACCTGAAACTTCAGTTCACGTTCACCTAAGGTCCGCTATAATCCATTATATCTACCATTATCACGCTTCAAAGCTGTATCTACCAGAAACAAAAGATGTCAGGCGGACATCACCGTCGTCCCAGTGTAGTTACCTATCTATCAATATATTAGTCAATGTCATCCAAGTCACGTCGTATCCTCTAACGTTTTCGATGACATTTGATAATAACAGAAAACCGTAAAATGCGCTTCCGGGTCTAATGGGTTTAAAACATAAAATCCATCTAAACGTATATAATACTGAAACTAATTACTTTTTACAAAAATTAACAAAACTCACGGATGTGGATAAATCTGCCAATATTGGATAGGCTTATTATAAAATAATACCTCTAACAGGTAAAAGAAATGGGCCATTATCAGATATTCATTTTTATTCCAATGCATACAAGATAGGGAGTGGCTACAAGAAATTGCTTCAATGAGAACATCCATATGTATACACCTATTATACACTGCTGATGAAACGTTGTTAACTTTGTGCCTTTCGATCAGAATAATGACTTTACACATTGATATTGTCTTTACATTATACATCACTGATGCGCAGTTAAATATGTGATGTAAGCTGAAGTTTGTACTTATCGATAGAATACCACAGCATTTGACACACTCGAAGACATGATGGAATGAGAAAATGTCTAGTTTTACTAATTACTTAAATACGTTAACACACAAACTTACCTACGAATTTGCTTACAATAAATTGCTGCTTAAGGGCCTATCCACTGACCGGTCCGCGTTGTTGTTTGGGGACACAAACTTGGTACTGTTATCAATTATATTTATCAATAGTCACACAGTTACGTGGATTGATGATTGGACTAAACATAAAATGACTTATAGTGCAGTACCTGTTTTTGTTGTCGTTTTCTACTGAGTGGGTGTGCGCTCCTCTTTAACTATTTTATCAAATATGAATTATGAAAAAATCATTCCAAGTTACATGTTTCATTATCATGAACTATAATCTATATCAAAATCTATAAATTGGAATCCCCCTTATGATTTCGTTTCCACAAAATACCCCGATAGGACTATCTTTTTAAAATATAATACTGACGATAAAATTAGATCTCTAATTTCATTTTTGATTTTTTGGAGAAAATATGATGACGAAAACACTGTTATGGGAGCATAACCATTGAATGTTGACTATTGACGGGGTTTAATAGTGGGAAGAAAACAATCTACATCTTAACACAAATAATGCTTTTATTTTTAGGAAACGAAGTTGATATCAGCATCTCACCTTAACATTGTCTTCTACGGAATGAATCATATATCTTAAGGCAGTAAAGTACAACATAACATCAAAAACCAATTAGCGGCATCACCATTATGTTTTGAATAGACAATCCTGTAATAATGTCATTATGGGAGCATACAGAGTTTAAGTGTTCATGGCGCAACCATATTGTCAATAACCTTATCAATACGCAATAAAATAAAATCGATTTTAGACAAATCTCCGATATGATCAATTCCTGTAAGTATGTCCATGCAACTGGAACACTAGAGTAATAATTGGTGTGATTAACACCTGGTGTCCGGCCGTATGTATACCTCTCATTAATGCACTTATCTGTGAACTAATTGCGTCTTCCACCCTTCAGTTGTTCAGATGTTTGACAATGTACCATTAATCCAAAGTACTTATGTACTACTGATAACCGATAAGTAGAATTTAGGAATACATTTGTATGTTATTGTTGTCCACTCTCTCGTAAGACATAAGAAACTCGACTTCGACTCTCCCGTTGAATTTGTGCATTCGTACGTTTTATGAAGTTGCTATGAACCGACGAGCATAGAATTAACGTATTCGTGTTTTAGTTTCAAAACCCAAATCGTTATTATTCGAATTTTCATCGAGTGGCTGGTTCTTTAAACAAAACCCGCAAGGAACTAACGGTCTATCAAATCGAAAACTATTTTCAGACTATTAGACCTTTAGACATTTTCCGATCATAAAAGGGATATACATGTATGTCATGGAGAAATATATTTCCTTCAAAGTTTATGGATTTGACTAATTAAAAATAATAAGACACTGCATGGAATATGCATTGTTACATATGACTTATTTTGCAGTTTATAATTCGTATGATTTAAAACTGGTTGGTAAGGTAAAAAAACATTTACGTTACATACTTATTTGAAAAATATGTAACTGATTATGTAACATGCAACGTCATATAAAAATTTCATTATGTGTTTTGAAACACAACATGGAAAAGTGAAATCCTTTTAAGGGGACATAGACTAACATTTATGTTTTCTATTAGATGAATAGTAGAATCAATATAACAAAGAACATCTCACACAACTTAAACGAATGATAAGAATCCCTGTATGATAGCATTTGCATTTCTTGAATTAACAAGTAAATGGTTTACAGTAAAATCGACAAACGACTGTTTGCAACAGTAAAACAACAATGATACATCTAGAAAGGAACATATATATATATATATACAGTATGTAATGTAAGATTGTATGTAATGGGTATATGCATCTTGTTTTAATAGAAACAATAAAACCGCCAATGTTCATCATTGAAGAATATCGCACATACCACGCTATAAGTACTCTGTAAATCCAGATCAGGTTATTGACCCGTATATAAAAGCATTGGGAACTTAGATATATATGTAATAGTTTGTTTCATCTTCTATTTTCATGGACCTACATTCGTATTCTTCCTTCTGTGACCAATTCGATGAGAATTGATTTATATGATATTATGTTCGAAAGTGCAATTGGTATACACTAAGAATACACAAATTCTTATGCCTTGAACTCTCCATGCTGATGACGTCACATTATTGTGTCAACAATGGATCATTTTAAGGACAATTCCGATCATGGGGATGTCAGGTTGCTGTAATAGTTTAGTAATATAGAATCGTCTCTTATGTTTCAAGTCTGACAATTCTAAACCTTTCAAATTTGCAAATAAACCTTTGAATGAAGTATGTCTAGATATGAACATGCAACCCTACAAAAAACAGGAATACAACGACTTTTTATTAGCATGAAACCTGTGTTATTCATTTGATGGTTGGAGCTATGAAAGCACGTCGACAACATGCGGAACAGTGCAATGCATCTCGCATTAGTTGTCAAATCGGAAAAGTTGCAATAGAAATGCGTGGATGATCCCATTTCTAGCGTAGCTGTGCCCTAAAGTCAATGAGTGGGCACCAAACATAATAATGTATTGTTTGTGAAATATTGGAAATATATGTACAATGTAAAACAAATTCGATATTGTTTAAGCTCTTGAAGTAGTACCGGTATATGAGTTAAGATGGAGAAAGTATTCGTATTTGCGGATTCTTTAAAACTATCATCGAGCTCCTATGGGGCCCGTTAATTATTTTCATGAATCTACGTTTTATGAATTCACAGTTACATAACGTCGCCTTTATTGCAAAACCTTGAAAATCTCATTTTGGCCAATGTTGCATATTCAAGGTTTTGCAATAAAAGCGACGATAACACTGATGTCAAATACTTAAACTAATGTTTTTGTATTTGAAACGTACAAATAATAATAGATACTGTATTCAAAATCATTTTGTTTTACCATTTGTAAAAGCTCTTAAAGGGGCAGTAGCACGTTTTTAGGGGGCATATAGGGTGACGTAAGGAAACTGAAAATAAATGGTTCCAATTGAAAGACAATGTACTAATATTAAATGAAGCAGTAATAAATCAAATATATAATGTTAAGTTCAGCAATGCGATTGCTTTTTCTTACACTAAATGAATAGAAGGTGTTTACATAAAAATGGCAGCCAATGGACTTTATGGGAAGCCTCAAAACTTGTTCTCTGACTGTGGACAGACAGACAGATTGTTTATTAACGTCTCACCTCAAATGTGGATGATTGGTTTGTGTAATGAGATTTTGACACTATCAGAATAATATATTTAGCATTAATGTACAATTATCAGTGAAAAAGTAAAAAATATAAAATTTTCAAAAAACGTGTTACTGCCCCTTTAAGACGTTGAGACATTAGTTATTTTGTACCATATTTAGATTGTCCTTCACTAAAACATGACTTGCAAATGTACACACCTGACAACCATTTATAAAATCATATTCAATTGAACGCACTAATTCAATAGTTAAATAAGTCCTTTTGAGTAGTCGTTGTACTAATGTATCCCTATCATGACACTTTCTTACGTGATAAGCGTCAGTATTTCATCTGTGCCGGAATTCGGTCCTTACCTTCATCTAAAGATATTCAACCTGATCCACAGGATGTGGTCTACTTATCGTTGAGCCCCGTTTTCACTACATTCCGATTTATCCTGTCTCATAAAAATGAGCCTGTTTTATTCGTGAAGTTGGTAAACATTCGTTAACAGCAACCAAACATCTACGAAAATCAGCTTTATTTAGAGACATGCACTGATATCTACGAATAATCTACGAATGATTAATAATAATTTCAGTTGAGAACACAAAACGGATTATGTCGTTACGATGCGATATTCATGTACGAATAGTTTACGATATATCGTTATAATTGGTTGATCAATGGGTACTTTTATTTCAGACATTAGATTATTTGTGAGAAATTTGGGATAAGAGCGCAAACATTATTAATCACGAATTTCCAAGATCTGTTTACGAAATTGTTTACTTTACCATACAAAATAAAGGAAGAGTTCACAAAGCATCTATGAGATTACTCTTCATCAATGACTCGTGAATTGTTCTTGACAAATAGAAATAATTTTACCAAGGTCACGAATTGTAGGAATGTTGCATTATTAACTTACATCGTTTACGGATTTATAAAGTGAATACGAGTCGACTACGAACGCGAAAAGTTTGTTATAAAGGATCATTCGGCTATATGCTTTTATTTATCTGCTTGAATGTTACACACGACACTAGTATTGATTCATCCAGGAATCAAGAAAATAGAATATGTTAGAATGAGAGTGACTTATCCATTTATCAGTTCGTCGTTTTGATGAACAAGGTTCGTTACTCAAATATAGACTCTCATGGCTCTCATGTTTTTCGAATGCTTTAACAGTAAGGAAAAAAGAGTAACTTTATGCTTGAACAACTCCTTTATCAGACAGTAGCGACGTTTCGGTATAACTCCTTATACCGTTTCCAAGCATATTTCATCCATAGAATTTATTTTTCTTCCTTATACCATCAACTTCTAGAATGCCTATCAAATAGCGCTTTAAAAGTAATTTTATTTGTAAATGTCCGAAATCGAAGTCAGTTTATTAGTTATGTGAAACAAGCATGTATTATTGTAAGTCATTAATCCTTCCTTTTTTCTTTCAAAGTAGTAAACTTGGTAGACTTGATAATTGCTCTGCATAAGTAACTCAATGAAACTCTTTATACAATGGAAACAATAGCATGAACAATAGTATCAAGAACAAATTAATTGTTTTAATTTGACAAGGTGGTTGCAAACCAATGATAAGGCTATTAAGCACGAAGAGGTTTTTGTTTTTAATAATGTGCGACGTTTACTTCCTCTAAATATAAATAAAATATATTTTCTCTTCCCTTGTTTATCGGCTACTTCATTGAAACTTGTATTTGACAAACAGAGCCCAATACTTTTAGCATGAGGCCTGTCTGTGTTATATCTGTGAAGGAAATATTCCCACCAGAAGAAATGGCCCGATATATTGGCCAGTGAATGAGGCTAGCATTTGTTAACATGTTTCTAATGTCCGACATGCGTGCTGAGTCTTGGTTCGTTGTGGTTCCAATAATTGCTTGAGAAGGTATGAATGATTTACTGTTGCTGAATATAAAGAAGTTCATAATTTTCTTGGTCAATCATTATTGCTTTACCAGTCTATATATTCAGAGTTCTATATATTTGATTAGCTTTCCATCGTGTTGAAGTAAGTCAAATGTTAGTGCACATAAGAAATTAACGCACATAATATAAAAGTTGCATTACAATGAACAACATATTGAGATTATTAAGTGCAAATTGGTGTTTTGAGAGATCTGATGTAATACTACTACTTTTACTACTACTACTACTACTACTACTACTACTACTACTACTACTACTACTACTACTACTACTACTACTACTACTACTACTACTACTACTACTACTACTACTACTACTACTACTACTACTACTTCTACTACTACTACTACTACTGCTTCTGCTGCCACTACTACTACTTCTACCACTACAACTGCTACTACTACCACTACCTATACAGAACTATTTCTTCTACTACAACTACAACTACTATTACTACTGTTACTGATGTTATCACTATTACTACTACTACTACTATTACTACTACTACTACTACTACTACTACTACTGCTACTACTTCTGCACAATTAGGTTCTCTCGATTATCATATATATATCATTTCGATATATGTATCGTCTTTTCTTTGACATTTCAAGGCTAAATTATCATTTAATCATAATTTCTATTGGCATAAGCACAGACGGTATCTTTGCAAATAGAATTACGTACTTATCACAAAGTATGTGTGCTTGGAGGTCCTGTATGTGAAGTTACAGAAAAGCTCAGTATGCAAGGTTTGTAACAAATGTGTTTTCTTTTGAGCTATATCTGAACTATTGACCACTCTACCATTTCCGCGAGTAGAACATGCAAAGTGATTGCATTTGCCTTAAAGACTTGTTTATAAAAAAATCAATGTCAATCTGAAACCATTTGCACTAATTGGTTTGTCGAAGGCGTATAAATCGATTTGGCCCTTTAACATCCCTTTGGACTTCCGTTGTGAGTGATTGGAACACTTCCGGTGCCGGAGAGCAGAATGCTGATGTAAACAATGGCGTAAACAAGGCTAAGGGCGAAACATAATGATATTTTGGTAATACCGCTTTATATCTATTGTTGTTATCCCTGACTGTCTTAAATGATTTCACTTAACCACCCTCTAGAAGAACATGCATGCTATATCTGTATAAAATGAATAAGAAATGTACAATGAAGTTAAACGGCATGCTGATCAAGTGATAGTTATTTAGAGAAGGTTCTTGATATTCATTTTCAATGAAACGCTTTATCTACTGCATGTGATATCTCTGGGCGGTTTCCGGTAAAAATATTAGCTAATGGTGACACCCAGTTATTGATTTGACTTAAGTTTCGATACGAGAAAAATACCATATATTTCTTTAATAAATTGAAAACATCTCATAAATATACTCCCCAAAAATGCTTATGTATAAGAAATAGACGTGAATGGCAAGTGAACAGTTCTATATATCACAATCAGTATACAGAAACCAAAATTCAAATATCAATTACAATGTCTCCTATTTAACACTTTAACACCAATCTATCATTTCTGCTAAGGATTAGTTTCACACTAACGTTCACTAAATGGTTTGAATAAGTTCTAATGTAAACTTAAAAATGAAGTTGAATTGAAAATAAACAATGTACTACATTTGACAAACAGTCACGAGAAAAGAACCACTTTGTAACATCTAATGAAGTGTCACTTTAATTTACTTCATTTTATTTGCTTTACTATAGTTCTATGGCAATAGCTGTTCAAGTAACCATCTGACTATAAGCAGAGGACGAAACAATTATTGTACAGCTGCGTACCTAAGTTTGTTCACTTGCTAGTTTGCGTTTGCACGTTTTGGGAGTAGTTAAACTGGGAAGTAACCGTCACATAATTCCAGCAGCACTCATAAAGATTTCCAAATGTCCATGTGTTATATAACCATTCTCAAGCTAGTGTTGGGCATTCTCTGGTCACTGAGTAGAGGTGCAAAATTTGGCACAAAAACAAAATAGACTCATGGGGTCATAGTTTTGAAAATTCGTAATTCTTTCTTTGATTTTCCTAATATTCCATTTAAGTATTCAATATAGACTCCATGTGAACGAAAACAGCACCGTTACGCGCGAGGAAACAAATATGACTTAAGCCTTGACTGAAGTTGATCATTTATGCTGTATAAGTAAACCTAGCCTCAATAATATTCGCTATACTCCCATACTGATATGGGAGTATAGCGAGTGTAATTGGGGCTAGGTTTACTTAGACTATCACTTATGAAGGATTATGTAGAGAAAAATGAAAAATGAGGTTTTCGAAACTTGAACCCCTGGACACATTAATGACCTGCCAAATTTGTTGCTGTTAAATGTAAGGCATGACATACAAATATGTTAATGAACAATAAATGTCGACGTATTTAGTGTGATTTCAACACAATTCGTTTCATTTTTGCAATACTAGGATTCCTCAAGGACATTTAAAATTACATGATATTTGCACTAGAATACGAAGATACATGAACAAACTTAGCCACACAACTGTGAATTAATCATGAAAAATATATAAATCATCAAGTCCGGCATTAAAACCCCAAGGGATCGACGGGTAGCATCTAAATTGAAAAATGAATAGGTTGGTTAAGGGAAGAAACACATTTGTGTATATGTTCCATAAAATATCAAATCATCAATTCAGTCGGCATGATAGCCAACCCTTACGAAACAAATGTTACACAGAAAGACATGTTATTCATGCAGCATAGATGAGATAACGACGTGAAGACCAAAAATAGAAAGACATAATTCAACCCAGAACTCTTTGAAATTGTCTTGGTAATGAGACCGTAATGCATTGATACATAAAACGAAAATACGACAACGGTTGTAATACGATAAAAGGGAATATAACATCTATGATGTCTTTAAAGGGGAAGTAGCATGTTGAAAATGAATATAACGGAACGGATTTGATGAACGGCCGGATCAATGAAGCAGAAATAGTGATAATTACAGCTAATTGGCGTTCGGATTCGGAGACTGAATCAACATTTAATGAGTTTATATAGAGATAAGTTTGGTTACAGCTGGCTACCGTTCGGATACCGCGGGATTCGGATTATCGGTGGACGGATTATCGAGGTCTGACTGTAAATGGTTCCAATTGAAAGACAATGTATTGAAACTAAATGGAGCAGTAATAACTCAAACATGTAATGTAAAGTTCAGCCATGTGATTCCTTTTTATTACACAAAATGAATTAAAGGTGTTCACATAAAAATGGCAGCCAATGGACTTTATGTGAAGCCTCATAATTTGTTCTCTGACTATGGATGATTGATTTGTGTTATGAGATTTTTGACACGTTCTGGTGTAGTAGGTTTATCGTATATAAACAGTAGATATCGCGCGAGTCAGACATATCGCTTGTACATCTATTGTTAAGCATGGACACATCTTCGTATGCGAGTGAACATTCATTTGTAGGAAGATTAAAAAAATAAACTGAAAGTTTGAAGAATGACTCCGACTCACTCAGTTCCATTCGAATTTGTGAATGAAAACACTTATATACTTATAATACTTATTATTACCCACGTGGTACTTCGTAAAGGGGTTTCATAACAATTTGTTATGACACATATGGGTCATAACACCTCAAAGTGATTTGATTGGCTTGCGGTGAACTTTGACATTGTCCGGACTACTTTATTCATTCATAAAACGAACGTGTTTTCATTCACAAATTCGAATGCCGGAATGGAACTGAGTGAGTCGGAGTCATTCATCAAACTTTCAGTTTATTTTTTTAATCTTCCTTACCGAATTGTTACGGAATAAATCGGAGGACAAAAGAATTACAATAAAACATCTTACTGATATCTCAAGGCTCATATAAACACAAAAGGGTTTAGATTTAGCACGATTTGATCACCGAATTTCATTAATTTGATCCATGTCGCTCCAAAATGACACAGACAGACATTGCTTGTTATATATAGAATATCAAGACAACTGAATATACTTTAGACAACATTTCTTCAAAACAAGACGCGTTTGAACAATGATAAGTATCTTAAACTTACTTTGAAGGCGGCTGTTTACACATTTTGACGAAAAAATACAGGCAAATGGCGGCCGCCATGACATGCCGTTGATCAAAGAAAGATAACTCTGACTGTTCTCGCGAGTATTTTCACGTACGCTTCGTCCATGACAAAAGTGCTTGTTACTTACATTTCACCAGACACTATGAATTAACGTAGGGTAGAATTTAGAAATGTGAATATTTAACGTCGTAGTAGTATAATAGTTGAAGCTGTGACGTGGTTTGATATTCATCCGCCGTTTCGCCTCTTTATAGGCATAATAAAAAATTGTTTAAAAAAGCAATAAATCGTCTGAAATGCAAGTTGGTAATAAATAGGATACATAACTCGTTCCCCTTTCATATCAAGTTAATGTCCCTCGTGAAATAATTTTGTTTTGTCACTCGCCAAGGCTCTTGACAAAGCAAAACTATTTCACTAGGGACATAAACTTGATATGAACGGGGAAGCTCGTTAGATATCCTATAAATATTTCATCCAATTCATTTCTAATTTATAAGATATACATTTTTGAAAATAATATATTTTGAATATCAGAGTGTACATGCACACTTAAAATCCTCAACGTGTAGATGGAAAGGAAATTTCTTTCATATAACTGCAGTTAATACGCTTATTCAATAACGTACAATCACAATTCAGTTCCATGTTTTTAAAAAACACTTAGAATATGACTAATGCGTTTCTTTTGGAAAGAATCTACAAGAAAACAACATTTATTCTTTAAAGTGTACATTAACATTGTTTCTTTCCATATCATATGGCATTAATGAAAGCTATCTACAAGAATTAATGAGTTTTTAGCGTGATTCACAGTATAATGTAGTGTAAAAAATTATGTTAAGTGTTTTTCTCTTCTTGTATGCAGTTTATGAGTACACTAATGATGTTTGCTATCATCAAATTACGGAAGCCGTAAAATCTATACTCAGAAGAATAGCGTTTTGTATGAAAACAATCGGAACATTTTCTTCATTGACCAAAAAAAATTGTCGAGCGTTCAATGATTGCCGTTGCTAATTACAAACAATTGCAAGTTTTTGAATAGTCATTCTATTGTATATACAAAACAAAAAGTGCTTTAATCATATCTAAATATAAAAAAGAAAAACATAAGAAATATAAAAATAATGTAGATGTAATGAATATATATTCTCTTTTTAAAGCCTTACCTACCTCATACGTCAAAAATGCTGTACCTTTTAAGCATTGAAAGTAAATATGATATATACAAAACCCATCAACGTGTTGCAATGATAAAAAGCCCTTGGAAAGATAAAAATGGGATTTATCGTAGCCCATCATTTAAATTTGGAATACATTTTTTAGAATTATACAGACATACCTTCCTTACCATGTATTTGTGGTTTACTCTGCCTAGACGAAGCCGTATCACAACATCATAATTATGTCTTTCGCTTTTTCAAATCATCCTGCAAGTGGCTACAACACTTGTAGACAGACAGACAGATAATTTATTTAAGTCTCACCTCACAATACATTGTTAAAATAGATATGTATGTTCATCTCTTACAATGATAATCGAAAAACGGTCATATCATTGTCAGCAAGTCAAAATGAAATCCCTTTTCTAGTATTGTTCCCGTAAAGATCAAAGGCGCCGCCCACCCTTTATTTCACAATAAAATATTTGCCCTGAACTGTTATAGTTAAAGAACGAGGCCGAAACTATACTTTATTGCAAAACACATGATGGTTAGGGCTACTCTATTTCTTAATTTATTACAAATCTACTAGTTAAATGACGGACTCAATACTCCCAACCCATGTTTGTTTCATGTCCGCTGTAATGAAGGTTACAAAATAACCTTTTGAAACATCCCAGAAGACCCACTACTTTCAACTTGCTTATCCATAATCACTTCTTCCATTTTCATTTTCCAAATCCTTATCTTCATTTGTACATTATGTATCTTATTCTTCATATTGCTTTTTAATTCTCTCCCTCTCAGTCGTCTCCTAAGCGCCATGAGCAGGTAATAGTACCTGGAGGCAGGCGCTTATTATAAATATCCATTTTCATATACCGTCATATCATCATGTTATCATATCATCATATCATCATATCATCATAATATGAGCACGCCATTGACATTTGATCACAAATCATGACTTTAACCTCATTATGCTGACTTTACTAAGGCCTACGACTTAGCACTAGAACAGTAATCTCAAGGTCTTCATAGTGTTTGTCCTTGTTTACTAGCAAATATTCTGACAGAATTTTTAAATCTTAAATCTTAAATGATAATGCATAGGTTCATTTTTCAAGTAATAGTATACTCAAATTAACGTTGTAATAGCACAGAATAATCTGAATTATTCCATTTTCTATGTGATCTAAGTCATCTGTATCTTGGTAACGACATGTCACCATTGTTTATGAAAGGCATATGAATGGATCGACAAAATATACGCTTCCCAATTAAATGACTGTTAGCCTTTTCTGAAAAAAAGTACATGCAATATACGATTAACTGCTGATTATCACGAAATGTTATTAATTATAGTTGAGTTGTCGGTTGGATACCTTGTATCCTAGGTTATATTACCTTGACATTTAATATCATACACTCACATGCTTGTCGTTCACTCTTTTAAGTGCAGGTTCATTTACATTAGGGGGAAGCTCTTGCATCGTGCGATTGGGGTATTAATTCGTGTTGATGACAGCGTTGATGAAGTGGTGTGGACCAAATGATTGCACGTCATGTGTAGACACAGTACACAAAGACAAACTATGTTTTGATGATTCAAGTGTTTTCCAAGTAGAGTAGAGGAGATATCCTCAATTTATATAAAGGATAAGGTGTATTCAGAGGTCATTGTGATTTGGTCGACGATAATGGTTTATCATAAAAAATTCGATAAAAAATGATATCATAGTATATGCGTGCTATTCAGGTAATTTAAGCTATCAAAATGTAAAACGGGTTAAGTCTGTTAATTTGAACGTAGTTTGGTATTTGTTAAATTGTACTGAAAATTGAAAATGATTGGGACGCAATTAAGAAGTTCTTTCGTATGTTTGAACAAGAGAAGAACATCTGATTGATGTACAATGTGCCTTTTTTATTACATTACAGGAATGTATGATTGCACTAAGAATATTCCATTTAGATATTCTTAGTCGTGTTGTACTATTCATAAATTTCTATGCGAAAACAACATTTTTGGAAATTTGTAATTCTGTCACCATTTCTTAACAAGATTCTTTACAGTCAATTATTTTATCAATTTGTAAAAGGATCTTGTTTACAATACATATATAAAGAATAGATATGTGGCTTACCAGAAAGCACTCCCCAAGAGAGGCATGAGGTCAAAATTCTGAAATTAAGGTTTTCTTCTACATGTCATTATATCGTAATCGTTTACGTTTTCGGCAAACTTTCTGTGAAAATAATAAAAAAAAATTCGTCAACAGTACTACATAAATTACGTTCTTTGCAAAAATATTTCGAAATGACAAATATATGAAGTAATGAGGAAATGTGAGTTTTTACATTATAGACCAAAGTGTTGAATAAATCCCTGCAAAATATGTGTTCGCTCTTGTTGATAACTGAAGACGTACTGCACAAGAGAACTGATGATTACAAAATCGAAGCACATATCGGAAAGGGGATGTTGATAAGAATTGATGAACGGATAATTAGTGAAAAAACCGTCGGTGTGTAAACAATACAACTTTTGAGAAATGTTTCATACAAAAACATAAATATAACGATTTGCTTATTCGTGATACATCATAACAGTTTTTACTGGGTCATTAATGAGATGTTATTAGCAGCCTATCATCCAACAAATAACGGATTAATAATGTTTTCTGACCACGCGGTGCTTTCATGACTTGACCACAACAGCTTAGCAAACACGATAAGCATACATTAAACACGATCTTCACAAGTACTGTTTGCTGAATCGGTGAGCAGTCAATTACTTATCTCATCAATACTAGGAGGACGATAATTGTTAATTGGGTACGTATATGGATATGTTAGAAGATGTGCATATAGTCTATCTCTGATTTCAATACTTATATAAAAAGCTGCAATTTGTTTTTCATTTTTGTGTGATCTGAGAAATGAATTTTTGAATTTTTGTTGGTTTTTGGGAGAAGGACATGATGAAATAATTGCTGTTTGGCTTGGTTGTTCTTATAGCGTATTCGACCTGTTAAGCGCCCTGGGCGGTTACAAAATTGGAAAGAGGGGGCGCTTATAATTTTTTTTGTCTTAAACATTCAGTTGAATGATAAAAATAATTGTATATTCTCGAACTGAATAGCGAAAAGTTACAAATCCAACTACTGTGATTAAAGAGGAGAACTGAAATCAAGTCTTCAAACTATTTATTATGTAAAATTTCATAGGTTTGTCACATAGGTATGCCTGGAGAGGGGGCGCTAAATGTTTTTTGAGTTAAAAGCACCGTAAGGGGGCGCTTATAGGGAGAGGGCGCTTATTACGTCGAATACGATAACACTTTGTGAAATTTACGCGTTACAGAATGGGACAAAGAAGTTATATTACTTTTGATTTTATGGCTGTCTGTCATTTTTTTATATATTTGTCAATTAACTGTATTAGAATGTATTGGAAATGTAACTTGCGGTATTCATTTGCGATACAATCTTAGTTTGCGTTGCAATTTCCTATTTCGGTGAAAATGAAGATGATCTTTCCAGAGACGGATCCAGGAAAATCAGTTATAGATTCAAGTAAAAAAAAAAATGCTATATAAGAAAACTCCCCTCCTCCTGCTTTCTATGGCAAAATAACACACGGAGTTTCACAGACCAAGAACCTTGTCTTGAGGACATCGGCTATCTAATAGCTCACACAACAGTCAATACCATGATTAACGCAATGCCCCAAGTGTTGTGAATTGAAAGGCCAAAGATCAAAGAGAAAGAAAGCTTACACAGCAGTCAATATCATGATTAACGCAATGCCCCAAGTGTTGTGAATTGAAAGGCCAAAGATCAAAGAGAAAGAAAGCTTACACAGCAGGCAATATCATGATTAACGCAATGCCCCAAGTGTTGTGAATTGAAAGGCCAAAGATCAAAGAGAAAGAAAGCTTACACAGCAGTCAATATCATGATTAACGCAATGCCCCAAGTGTTGTGAATTGAAAGGCCAAAGATCAAAGAGAAAGAAAGCTTACACAGCAGTCAATATCATGATTAACGCAATGCCCCAAGTGTTGTGAATTGAAAGGCCAAAGATCAAAGAGAAAGAAAGCTTACACAGCAGGCAATATCATGATTAACGCAATGCCCCAAGTGTTGTGAATTGAAAGGCCAAAGATCAAAGAGAAAGAAAGCTTACACAACAGTCAATACCACGATTAACGCAATGCCCCCAGTGTTGTGAACTGAAAGGCCAAAGATGAAAGAGAAAGAAAGCTTACACAACAGTCAATACCACGATTAACGCAATGCCCCAAGTGTTGTGAATTGAAAGGCCAAAGATCAATGAGAAAGAAAGATTACACAACAGTCAATATCATGATTAACGCAATGCCCCCAGTGTTGTGAATTGAAAGGCCAAAGATCAAAGAGAAAGAAAGCTTACACAACAGTCAATATCATGATTAACGCAATGCCCCAAGTGTTGTGAATTGAAAGGCCAAAGATCAAAGAGAAAGAAAGCTTGCACAACAGTCAATACCATGATTAACGCAATGCCCCAAGTGTTGTGAATTGAAAGGCCAAAGATCAAAGAGAAGGAAAACTGAACTAAAACTTTGGAATATATTTCTGGCCTTGTTTTTGGTAAATATCTGATCCTGGGAAAGGGTCCCTGCGAAGTGAGTAATAACAGTCGAAAGACATTATTATTCATGTCAAAATGTCTTCATAGTGTCAAATTGCAACATTTTTCTTTTTACACTCTCTGGACATTCTCGATAATCTAGAGGTAACGTAAAATGTTAGTGAAGAATGCTCTCTGGAAGGCTGATCAAAGTCCTAGTAAAGCATAGCTTACTGATATAAATAAGATCCCTCATTATTATAAGTAAATCACAAATCATTGCTGTTGTTAATACCAATCAATGACTACCGACAGATTTATTATTTCATTGCTAACATTGACGTCACAATGGGTGGAGTAGCTCCTATCCCGTCAGTTCCATCAATTTGTAGACAGAAAATCTGTAACATGTTTGTTTGAAGACCGAAAGGAAATGCATATACTAATATAAAATGCCGACATGCGGAAAGTGATGAGTGTTAACAAAAAACGTTTAGAAATTTTATGCTGTATAGAATGCACTTGGACACTCTTTTATGTTTTAAACATCTAATTTTTGTCAACAGTGATGCTTCATAACAGAGATTATTACCCATAGGGTTAAAAATAAGTGTGACATATTTTCAATATGAGCACTAGTGCATATATCCCGATTGTTTTAGCACGACTTCCCGTATATGTACGTCTGTGACGTCATAAAATAATATTCGTGACGTCACTGTCGCCGGTCGTCGCAAGAGAAGCAGGTCGTTTTTTTATATTTCTAAGAGAAAGAGAAATTGTCAACCTCTGAAGCGTTTTATACTTTAACGAAACTTAAATAAAAAAATTACACTCGTTTCGTAAAAGACATATGATACACTTCTTCGGGTAATAATCTTCATATACATATACATTATCAAACGAGTTTCAGCTGTCAATAAGATATCCATTTTAGGTTTTTTTTAGCAAAGTATTCGTGCTTGCTAATCAGTATGTATTGCGAAATACAAGAAGTACTGTTGCTCGAAATAGAACTTAATTAGTTTATTCATCATGTTTTACAACATCTATGAATACTGTTAACAGGGCAAATATATGAGTTATGAATATCCAGATTTAGTGAATATAATATATACAATATTTCCTTTAAAAACAATCCTCATTTGAGAAATGAAGACACCAGTTTCTAAATTGACGGCATATTGAATATACACTGATAATTAAATCAATTAAAGGTCCCCAAAGCGTGGTATGTGTACTGGCCAATTGACGTAATATCCAGTTCCTAGGCGTAACATTGTATGTCAACTCTAAATAGTATCTTTGCTTTTTAATTTTGTTGAAATTATAACATGCCAGATCATTCGTTCGTTTAACAACCTTATATTTCACTCTTATTAAGCTAGTTACTTATTATCTTTCATTTGAAATCAATATGTTATATCGTTTGATAGAGGTATGTTTTTACTTTTTCAAATTTACCCAAGTAAACAATATCTTATACTAAATGTGTTATCTTCAGAGAGGGAACGATCTCCAAACTCAATCAAATGAACCAATGAAACTGTTGGCGGCCATTTATTGTGCACACTTTTTATTTATCTATGATTTGGAAATGAATTCATATGGCTTAACCTTACATTGTACGCTTGCATAGGACTACTATATTTTTTTAAAAAACGTTGTCTTGCAATTGGAAATATTTGCTTTCATTTTTATCAGATCACTTTATTAACCTTTAAAACGTGCTGATGCCTCACTGACACCAGTTGTTTGTCTTCAGGGGAGAAGTTACGGTCAGATTCCCCTTCAATATTTTTGATTGGCAACTTATATTAAAAGTCACTTAATACATCTGTGCCGGAAAGCTATCATTTGTATTTCATCCATCTGGAACTAAATGAACGTTTCAGTTAAGCCTTTACATGACATACCAGTAGAGTTAATCTGACCACAAAGCAACAATTGTGGTGGTATAATCCAATTGAGTTTCTTGATCGACACATCAATACAGCCATTTGACCACGGTCCGATATATGGACACAGAGCTTTACCAGCTTAAGTGTTGACAAGAAGGTACTTCGTAGACTTATTAGGAGTAGAAAATCATGTAGAACCATGACTAGGCGAAAATGTGACCTTGGAAAATCTATAAATATGTAATTTGGTGTGAAACAATCAATTGTCAAAATAATATATTGTTGAGTAAATAAAATACTCACAGAATGTAAATGTACTTGGGAATTTAGGAAATCGACTTTATGTGCTCTGTTGCAATGGTTAGATTACATTGTGTCTGTTGCAATCGTAAATTACAACGTGTTATATCTTAATAATTTAACTAGGCTTACATTGTGTTCTCTCTCAATGATTTAACTACATTGTGTTCTCGCTCAATAGTTGAATTACAGAACAACAGTAAGACTTAGAGTTATGCCCTAATATCAGTTTTCTATTTTAAGAAATCCTCGTACCGTTTATTTAGGTAAAACATGTTAGATTAAATGCAAATCAAAGTTTCAGGATAGTGAAGAGAAAATGGGAAATGACACTGTTTATATTTATATTGATGTTATATTTTTCTCTCCCCAAAGGTGTCGCTGCTGATCTGTTCTACCACGAGAATATCGTCGCTCTGATTGGTCCATCCTGCGCTTATGCTTTGGATGGAGTTGCCCGATTGGCTGGTTTCTGGAACATTCCCATCGTTACAGGTTGGTGAGGCTTAAACACGAATATGTTAGGAAATATAGACAAAAAAGTTTTGACAAAAAGTTTGCATTTATTACATCTACCCTTACAGCAGTGGACTGACAGCAATAGAGAATTAAATGACTTTATCTTTGAATATACAAGTAACAAGACATACAAAGGGAATACTAGTATACGTTAATGCATTTACATTTTCAATTTATGTTACTACATTTTTGTTATGCGATAATATTACAATGAACGTTAAGCAACAGTGGTTATACATGTTGGAATACATGTACAAAAGATGTACATTTTGTTCACGACTGGTATCCTTCTTGTATAGTCAGACTTTCTCATTTTCAGGGAATTTATATATTTTTATCGAAATCCCATTTTCTAATGATACAAATTGTCATGACGGACAAACTCGAGCTAAAATATAAAGTCCTTATTTATGTTCATAGAATGTCGTATATAAGCTAACAATTTTGAAAATGTTTTGACAATAATTATTGTTTTAAGTAATCATTTTAATTGTGTGTGTATATATTGGAATGGGGGATAATATCATTTATTATATAATAAAAGTATTGCATTAATGAATTTAAACTTAATAATTTTATTCCGTCTGTTGTGAACGAGACTTTTTTGTTGTTGTTATAACCACCAATTAGGTTGGTTGCTTTCAGACCATCGAAGAGGGAACCCGAATCTCGGTAGACTCTATTATTTTAAAGTTTTCTCATAGTAAATGAGTAACATTGTCAAATCTCTCATAGTTCTAAGAAATGCATATGTACCAAACATATGTGATATCGTCTTTAAATGCAGTTCATTAATATTTATTAGTAATCCTTCACATAAGTGCCTAAGCTAGGTGGCATTATACGATGAGAGTTTACGTATGGTATTGGCTTATTAAGGTGTTTGATATACCACATTCTTGTGTATTTTCAAAGATTTCTCCAACCTAGGCTTATAAGTAATAAGAGATATGCTGCAAATTGTTTTCTGATGATGTTAAGGTGCCCAGAAAACACAATTATATTTTATGGGGTGCACGTTGCTCTGGTCTCAACAAATGTTTAAATGTCAAAGTCAGGAACGCATAAGACATGAAAAGTTATCGAAAAATAAATTGAAATAAATCATTGGTTTTTAAACTTATAGTTGCATTAATAAAGCGACCTGTTAGCTTGAACATTGCCTTAACGTTAATGGGTGACTTAAAGTATTCAAATTAAAGAAAAGTTAGTAAGATACTCGCGATAACTTGAGCCAGTTTCAATCACTTGCTATTTCCAATTATCCAGTCAATGAAACTTGCGAAAGGTATGATTTGCTTGAGATGTTTTTTAAATAAGAAGACAAGGATTTGTATGGATGAACAACTTCTATTTTGTAGAAAGTAGCGACGTTTCGGTATAAAAACATAAGTTTTGAAATTAAGTAAATATCCAAAAGCGTCGTGAAGACTACAACATGTTTATTGTGTTTTCTGTCTGCAGGTCTAGGAGATGGCGGGATGTTCAAGAACAAGACAGACTACCCGACACTCACCAGATTCGCCTACTGCCAGTGTCGACTCCGGAAGGTGTTCGGGAGTGTATTCAAGCAGTTTGATTGGACGGATATCGTCGTCATCTATGACGTCAATGATGCGCATTCGGATATCCTCGGGCAGACCCTCAAGGTCGGCCTCCAGAAGGGGAACATCTTCCCATACATGATCGCTTACTATGGCAACCAGAACCCTGACTTTAGTGCTGTCCTTAAACAGGCGGCGGAACATTCTCGAGGTAAGAAGACTGCGTGGTAGAAACTTTGCAGTACATGATGCGAGAAATGATCATACCTAGGTTTAGTTTGTCAGTTAAGCATAACTGTTTAGTCTTTTTGCTGTAGAAAGTGGTATATACACGCTTTTTGATGTCCGCCCAAATTTTGACGCTTTCGACAAATAAATATGTTGATCAAATTACATTTTCATAAAACCTAAAGTATGAAGATAATTTTTTTTTATAAATGTTTTTCCTCCAACTCCTATATCTCCATAAATATGCCATGGCGTTTTGCTATGGCATTTCTGAATGCCACGGCAAAATGATGGCATGTCTAAATGCCACGGCAAAACGCCATGGCATTCGTTAATGCCACGGCAAAATGCCATGGCATTTTTACCGCCGTATGAAAATGCCATGGCATTTTTTATTTCAGTGGTTTTCTGTTAGAGCTTTTTGATTGCATCGTCTTCCCAGAAACTAAAAAAGATGAAAAACTTGGATTTGTTGCCAGATACTTCAATTTTCTTCCCCGGTCCGCGAAACTTTAGACCTGGAAAGATAAATGATATTGTAATGTTTGTCTTTGGTAGATAATAGATTATTCTAAGACCAAGTCAATCAACCACTTGATTTCAATCTTATGGTTGCTAGGTTGTTTGGGTACTTCAGCTACCCAAAGAGCTACCGTATATGACCGGATATGAGCCGAGAATTTGACACCAGAAATTAGGGGGTCAAAAAGGGGGGTCGGCCTATACCTGAGATATATGATGCAGATGAGAAAATCAAGAGACCAAGCACGAGTATCGGTCAGCCCTTACATACAACTACTGATATCACGATTTATATGTTGTTGGTTGTCCAGTTGCATGCAAAAGGTGAACAGTTTTAAAGTGTAATATTGACAGGTCATTACTTCTTATAAAATACTACTACATTCCGTAGCCCTTAATTATCTGTTTTCCGCATTTGAGGATATTGTTTATGTGTATGTGTCACAACAAAATACCATATGCTATTTCAGGAGCTTCAGAGCAGTCGATTTGATATACGCTTTAAAAGTGTGTTTTATATATGTTCGTATGGTTCAGAGTTGTTCCTTTGTCAGTGCATTGCATTAATAGAACATTTCATATGAATAACAGGTATTGTATTGTATTGTATGACACACAAACTTGTACAGACGAGTTATGAATATGAGAGTTTATATCAAAAGAAACTCTTTGCAACAAATTGACGCCTAGAATAAGTTAAGCATGTCATACAAAGTTGATCTTAGAGCTTCATTTTGAACATTTAACATCGCAATGGTAGCTTTGAAGGAATCGACATACTTAAATAAAAAGGCATAAAAGTATTGACATAGCAACCCAAATCACCACGATTCCCCAAATGATTGTTTGGTTATTTATTCAAACATATCAATGTATTTTAAGTCAGGTGACAGTTGGGTATGATTTTCTCAATCCAGAATGTCGCGTGAAGAAAATACAAACTATTACGCTTCACATTGACCAGACAGACATTAGAATTGTTAATCTATATAAAAAAACTCATTACTGATAGATGTACATATCCCTTACGTCATGACTAAGAATATAACCGCTCGCAATAACCAAACTTATACAGATAATTGTTGTACAATGTCAACACTGCTGTGGTAAAAACGATTGTTAAACGTGCTATCATATTTATGTCTTTGCAGCTGAACAAATGATTACGCTTGTCTGTGAGAAACTTGTTTCAGTAAGAATGGTGTGAATATATTTATCAAACGAAACAATCACAATAGTAAACCACATGCGTGCTATTGTAACATCATGTTTGAAACATAAGTCAATAGTTATATAAATGTTTAACACCCAAGTTTGAATTGCGTAAGATGCAAAGATATTCTGAAGCTATTGAGTACAAATTTTTGTCACAGAGCGGATACCCGTGGTCTGGAGCTAGGGTTATGTGTACACCGTAACACTATCTAATGTACCTGACATTACATTTTATTCATTGGTGTATAAATGGTGATTAGTGGTTGGATTAATATAGAGTTAATTGATCTACGTTGTTTTATCGACCCAATCTGAACATGTATCGTTATATTTTCATAAGTTGGTCTACTAGTCATCTTATACCATTTAGAGGGATTGAACTGTTGGTAAGAGGCCTGACTCTACAGGCCCAAATTCCGCTATTTCGTCGAGAAGTTGAAAGGATATTACAGACTTTATGGTTGTATGGACCTGATGATCATCGAATTTATGTCTATCTATAAGCCATGCATGTTTTATATTCCAGTAATTGTCCTAATAGTCCCCGGAGAATCTCTAAGACTCTTCCTGTTGGCTGCCCTCGAGTTAGGCTATACGACCAATGGAGAGTTTGTCTTTATGGACGTGGAGTTATTTCCCTTTCCTGGAGACTATTGGGGCAACCATCATTGGAGGAGAGGGGACGCACGTGACACGGACGCTTTCAAGGCTTTTGATTCGCTCCTGAAAATCTCCTTGCATGAACCAGACAGTGAAGAATGGAGGAATTTTTCCTGTGACGTCATCAGATTGTCCAGCGACAACTATAATTTTACCTATGGAGAAGAGAAGGTGACAATCCAACAATAAAATAAGTTTTCCAAAACGTTCAAATCCAAAATTTATTCAAACGATGTCGTTTGCTCTCGTCTCTCCTCTTCATATACTCGTATAGAATTAACTTGTCTAAACCTCTTTATTGAGCGTACTTATAGAACACGTAATTGAATATTCAAATTTGTTAGCAAAAACACATTTTAGTAAGAAACAGGTAGTACCTTTTTCTACATATGTTGTTAGTTTATGGAATATTAACCATATTCAGCAATGGTATATTATCGCCTGCGTAATATTTTTCTCGTAGTCCTCGTTTGACTTTGTATATTATGTTCAACGCAGGTAAATTATTTCATCGGTGGTTTTCACGATGGCGTAGTACGGTACGGCATGGCTATAAACGAGACACTCGAGTCAGGAAATGTCGTCACGGATGGATGGGCGGTTGCTCGGAGGATGTGGGACAAAACGACTGAAGGTAACTTCAAGACATCACTCTTCCGATAATCGTTGCCATTGGCGCTTCCAGAAAGGGGGTGCATACCCCTCCAGAGAGAGTTCCAAATATACCAAGCCTTAGTGTTGAGAGTTGTCTTTCTCAATCATGGTAAAAGTATATGAAAACTGATAGGGATGAGAACTTACGTTCAGTGAGCATTTAAACACGTAATGTTGTTTATCTGAAGTCATAATTTGTACTGAATACATCAATAGTACGCACCCCAACCAAAGAAAAATCCTGAATCCCGGCGCTCTTGTTTTAGTGATAAACGTTAGGTCGAATAACTATGAATCGTCTTGTGGAATTCTCAACACGATCGTTGTTTAGATATGTGATCTTGCCAGTTAAAGTCCTGATACGATTGAGAGACTATGTCACATATTGGAATATGGGTTTCTGAAGGAAACTAAAACAAATGCTCCAAAATGCAAAAGAATCCATCTTAACCAATAAAAGTAATTCAGGGTTGGGGAATGAGATGATTGACGCTCTGGGGATTATAAAGTTTGCATAAACTTTTAAATATTGGGATAATATATAATTGATTGATAAAATGCCCCAAAATGTGCTATTGGCCCTGTAAAGCTTTTCCATTGGAAAACGTTACTACCTTGTTTTCCATTGTCGCGGTGATCACGAAGGCAAACAGTGAAATGAACAAATCAAGATGTGGTTATACAAGAAGTGAATAATGAGAAAGGCAATGTTATTGACAAAATGTTTTATTCTTATAAGGCGACGTGCACATTATGCATTGCCATCCGCGTAAAATAACGTTTATGTTCATAGGATTGCCTTCATCAACTTCAAAAATGCTAAAGAGGACAATTATGGTGATAAATTAATTCCAATAGCCATCTTTGTGTTGCCTTTAAAATATTTGGTCATATGTCAAAAATAATTGATATATTTAAGATCTTGTCAGTTAAAAAAAACATTCCCTTAATGGTTATTGTTGCAACAGAATATTGTTTTATTGAACATTGAAAAGTTAGTTACAAAGCTTATATTCATATAGTCCATCCTAATCTAACCTTTCTTTCAAAGGTGTCACTGGTGACGTCATAATCGACGATAATGGCGATAGGGACACAGATTTTGCAATACTTGATTTGAACATGGATGACGGTGAATTTCAAGTAAGTTGAGATGTTCACTAACAGCAGAACCCTTTGTCTTCCTGTGTATTTGTCTTCATTGCTTTATTGAACAGTTGCCCAATCAACCTTTGTCGACTAAAATATCTAACAAAAAGTATGTGAATTACAATATCCCCCCCCCCTATTATTCATAATACCACGCCTGCATTAATGGAAGTCTATCAGATAATATTTGACACTTAATTCGTAAAAAATTAATTATACTTTTTGGAGCAAAATGTTGAATATGAAAAAAGAATGCCAGCAGTGGTGCCAAAATTCTTTCATTCATCCACTCATCCATCCATTCATTCATTCATTCATTCATTCATTCATTCGTTCGTTCGTTCGTTCGTTCGTTCGTTCGTTCGTTCGTTCGTTCGTTCGTTCGTTCGTTCGTTCGTTCGTTCGTTCGTTCGTTCGTTCGTTCATCCTCTCATTCATCCATCCATCCATCCATTTATTCATCCATCCATCCATTCATTCATCCATACATCCATCCATTCATCCACCCATCCATCCATTAATCAACCCATCCATTCATCAATC
This sequence comes from Steromphala cineraria, assembly GCA_916613615.1. Lineage (NCBI taxonomy): Eukaryota > Metazoa > Mollusca > Gastropoda > Trochida > Trochidae > Steromphala > Steromphala cineraria. The sequence continues at coordinate 6,832,452 of OU744736.1, read as the reverse complement.
CATCCATTCATTCATCAATCCATTCATTCAGCCATGCAGCAAGATAATCAATGAATACATCTGTAGGTCAATGAGCCAATAAGCCAGACGAGCCGTCATTCTATAACCTGGATTATTAAGTTATTGTTTAATTAATTCATAATTCATCAACACAAGAAAGGTGAAATCTGAACAAAGGATATAAGTTGATAATGGTTTGATAAAGGTATACGTACTCTGTTGTCTGTTGCTGTAAATGTTGATTAACGTTCAGGTAAACGTTGTCTGTTGCTACGAGGAGGAAGTAGCATTATTGTAGTTAGCTAATTACTCGTCTCCTGCTTCCTACAAGCATCCAGTTATCAATTCAATTCCTCTTTCGCAATGGTCATTTAGAAGGTGAGGATGCACAGTCTCATCTTCGCAGTGAATGGAACGTATATGTTATATTTTTAATTCATAACCATTTTCTTCAATTTGCAGGTTGTTGCCAACTATTGGGGGGAAAGGCCCGGCTACACCGCTATCGACACCCGGGAAATCCACTGGCCCGGCCCCCTCGCTCTACCCCCCAAGAATTCTCCACCCTGCGGCTTCATGGGCTTCGATCCTTCGTGTCAGACCGGAGGTGACTGGTTTTCACTCCTTAAAAGATGAACAAATAAAATCATTTGTGTAAATCAGTTTATAGCGCATTTTATTGTTTTGACATATAAATATCTGCAACATTGTCCGATTAATCGTAAATTGTCATAGTTGATAACTCCAGGGCAGCGCTCATTAGATCTAAGGTCAATTAGGATGCATGGATTTTATAGATTTGAAAAAAGACATTTCGTAAATCTTGTTCTTTGAAGAATTAAACATAATACATATCAAGGACAGTAGATAGTAGTCAAATCTTTAATGACATTAGAAAAACGGTCTTATAACACTTTCATTTGCTTAACTGTGAGGCTTGAACAAAACCAAAATATTTATAAGCATAAGTCATAAGACACATGAAAGAGAACGCATGAACGTCATTATCATTTTCCTTGAAATCCATTTTAGAAGTTGGAATGATGATAATGGGGAGACATCGTGGATGACAACTTCTTTATTCATGATATGCGAGAGATCGAGAGAGATGCGTGCGTCGTTTTAAAGCAGATACAACATGATTATCAGTGTCTAAGACGTTTTTTTGTATATATACTACACTGTATAAGCGCAACTATGATTTGACCAAGTTTTCATCACTCATTTGCCCCCAGAAACCATTCCTATCTACGTGACTGTGGTGCTCATCTTTCTCGGCACTGCGGTGGTTAGTTTGGTCGTTGGAATCCTTATATACAGGTAAAACATTTTATTATATGATTGAGGGTGAGATACTTCGTTCTATCAGTGAAATAAAACCTGCGCTGCGCCACTCGTGATAATACAAACTTTCTACCTCACTCGATGAGATAAACATGGTATTAGTAAAGAAAAGACAGATATCCTCTATTTATCGCTTATATGGCATTTATGCAGCTTCAATTGCTTAGACGCATTAGGTTGTAAAATAAGCCAATATTTAAGGACTTGGCAAATACGAAACAACCTTTGCACGCATTGCAAAAGTAATGAAAGACCAAAGATGTTACTACAGACAAAGTCTATGAACTTAGAATGTTTGACCTGGGTTCAAAATGACCTTGTTATTTATATGATTGTAAGATATAAGATTGTAAGTGATAAGATTTCCATAATTCATGATAAAGGGTTTCCATATAGAATTAGATTGAGATCTAGTACTTGGTTTGTTGCATTGGCCTTGACTACATCCCGTTCTAATAAAAATGTTGGGTCAGTTACTGGGTAAAAGGAAAACTGTTCATTCAATTACATTAAACAAATAATGTTAAGTTACACGCAATCAGGGTACGACCATTATATATTTTCTAAGGAGTAGGCATCATGAGATTCGGAACAACACAATCAATGCAACTAATCACTACAACAACATTGTTTATTATGATCAGCCATACCTTAACTATGTGAATACATGTGATATATATCAAAACATTAGTTACTCGATTGATTCTTGAAATTGGGTTACAATAACAAAGATCCGAATTTACGTTAGTCTAAAGGTAACTTATTCATACACCGGAAACTTGTATGATGAATGCTTTCACCATATATAGATTCCTCATATCTTGAACGACAATGTATCTTTGTCATGCAATAATAGCAGAGTACATTAACTTACTACTGGGGATATACCTATGGTAACGAAATTACTAAAGATAGTGTTCCATGAACGGGTTCTATGATAATTATATTTCAGTTTGGCTAAGGACATCGCCTTTTCGAACTTTAGTGAGAGAAGTGTCTAACATGAAGTGAAGTGGTTAATATTTAAAATTCAATCAAGCATATGTTACATATGAAAAAAGTTGACTTGTATAAATTGTTTCCCAAAGGTAGGTATAGCAGCAACGCATTTTGAACTGAAACGACGCGACTATAAGCTGTTATCAACGTCGCTTATAAAGACAAAATGGACAAAATGGTGTTTCAAAGATTGAGTTAACGTTGAAGCCGGGTATCTCTAGGCATCGCGGGTCATCTACTATCATCATTGCAGACTGTCTCTCCATAAATTTTAAATACTTATTAAAACTTGATTTGCCGACTATCGTTTTAGATATTGAGAACAACAGGGGATATGCATACCTTTGTTATCTAGAAAACGTTTCATTAAAGTATCATTAATGTTAATTGGTTTCATACATTTTAAGCTGCAAAAGTGTTGGTTAACTGGATACCTTAACATGTAATGGTTCCTTTTTACTATAAAAACAAACCTTCATTAAAGTTGTTGATATAATTCATTAAAGTAGTTGATATACTGTCGAATATTTCAGTTTTAATGCTTATCAGTTTTCTTTCCAATTCAGTGTTCAATAGATAGTGTACTGCCTGTTGGACACATACAGTGCTACAAGACAGTTACTTCAGCAGGTGTCTGTGAGATTACTTACTAACACGGTTGGTTTATGCATTCAGACGGTAGACGGTAACAGTAAAATAAAACTTATTTGCTTGTCCGCTAAAGCTCTAATTAGGAATCTAGCAAGGTAATGAGGTTCAGTCCTATCACATATCCCACGGGTCGACGCATTTAGCATACTTTTGTAACTTAAGAATGCAGTAAACAAAACCAAGACATAAAAGTCAATGGGTTTGTCTAGATCGCATGGAACGAACTGTTTATTTGCTAATGATCGGATCGAATAACTGCATTGTATATCTTGTGCTGAATATAGGTTTTATTGAACTTGATTTTAATGTTGACTTTATCTCGTCTCTGCAAAACACTTCCTCTCCTTTGTTTATATTATTTCGATTTATTTTGATGATAATCATTGCATAGGTAAATATATATATAAATCATAAATTAATTCTTCGTCTTTTTTCCCTTCACAATTGTGTCTTCGGATGTTAAACACGTATTCATACAACATACATTTTCAACATGTAGTATATTGTAAATTTATCAAACTATTGGAACTTGCAATATACATAAAATGCATAGTAGAGATAATAGAAAATGGGAAGTCACATAAAAACTGAAGTGAAGAGCAGGAAAACTTAATCCGTACATTCGTAGTAGGGGTACGATTACTAATTTAAAAAATTGCTTGATAAAAACCTAGAACCTACCTATATATGATATACAAGGAGACAGGATCCAGGCTTCTTGTGTTGAAATGTAAAATCTTTAATCTTTGACTGTATCCTTTGTAAAATTTAGATTTGTTTACACATTTAAGTCGATACTAGATTACAATATGATATTATTATTTCGTTTAGATTGATGTTTTGATACTTTGTAATCTGTCTCCAGCTATATCCTATGCTTTGTTGTCTTCTAAAAGGACAAAAGATAAAGTAACATAGGATAACCATTTTTCTTTTTCTGCATGACAAGTTCAGCATACTTTGAAGTACAATCTTTCTGCCGATATTTTATCATATCGTTCCAGATATGACTATTTGAATTTAAAAATTGTAATGAAACAATTGATAATAATGAATTTTGCATCATTGCGTATACGTATCTTTCTGATGCATGTAAATATAAGAGTAATTATGTGGGGACCGTATGGTAAGGAAACTAGTCCAATTCCAAAATCTGATCTAAAATAGGAAAACAACACCATTTCACAATACGAAATAAAGTGCTGACGTAGATGAAACATTGTTACTTTCGCTCAAACAAACATACTTCAGTTGTCCGAGTTAGAGAAAACCCCAGTTATTACATACATTTATCATGAATTAATGTTACAGCCAAGCGGAATAAAAGGCCATGGTTTTGCGCCAATCTAACTGCATTGAGACAATACATCTGCATACCATAAGTTTGTTCACCTGCTTGTGAATTTAGTGCAAATATCATGTAATTTGGGTTTCGTTTTCACATTCAGACCACATACAGAAGATCATCAATTGTCCATGTGTAAAATAAACATTCCCAAACCATATTTCGGGATCGTCTTGTCACTGGTGCTGAATGTCGATATTTGGCATTGTTAAATAGACAGATGGGGTCATATTTGTGAAATTTGGATCGTCCATGTAAACTTTTTAGGAAAAATATCAGCACAGTTACGTTGCATTAGCGCAAAGGAACACATATGAATAAGATCTAAAGCTGTTGATCAATTATTAAGGATTTTGTAGAGCAAAATAGAAATCAGTGTTTTCGAAATTTCGACCCATGGTCACTTCTATGACCTGCCAAATTTGTTTCAGCTATCTGCTAGGTATGACACACGAATATGTTAACGCAAACTGAATCCTAACTTATGCAGTGAAACTTCACCATTATTGGTTTTATCACAATGATAAGATGTCTCAAAGACGTTACAAATTACATCACATTTGCACTAGAATATGAAGGTAAGTGAACAAACTTAAGATACGCAGCTGTATATATACACGTTAAGATTTGCTAACATTTTATTACCAACGGTACCAATGGGAACCACCTATTGTATAAATAACGATGATAACATAGAACTAAACCATTACGATAGCATTGTAATAAACAACAATGTTTACATTGTTTTACAGACTGTACCAGTATAGGAACTACCTCTATCGTTGAGCGCACATTGTATCACTCGATTATGGTAACATTTTGTTACAGACGATACCTGTTGGAACCACCTCTTGTTGGGTAATAGTGATAACAATGTTGAAGTAACACCGTTCAGTTATAATGATACCATTGGGTTCCAGACGGTACCATTATAAAACAATAACGATAACACTGTTTATTTATAATGATACCATTGGGTTCCAGACGGTACCAATGGGAGAAGGATCTGAAGGACACCTCGTGGAGAGTCAACTTCCTTGACATCAAGTTCAGGAACAAGACCAACGACAGCGTCAGGTTCAGCAAGACATCCATTGTGAGACTACTTAGCCTTATCAGTAAACCCTTAAGATAGGATAAAACACAAGAAATGAATACAACTGATGGGCCACTTTTATTATGTTTGCCTTGTATATATTTTTTTAGATCGTTTGGTTCAATTTACATTTAAAAGATTAAACATTAGTCTATTGTTACTCCTATCTAAATAAAATGGATCCTGGGTAATTTATTTGTTTATTAATACTTTTGATCTAAATATTAAGATTTTTCTTCCCTCTACTGAACTCTTTCCATTAAGGATGCTGTATCATACTTGCAATATTTTAAAAAGTATTTTTAATGTATTCGTTGTATTTTTAGAAAAATGTAGCAACCAACCTACGGAAAATCGGACCAAAATTCATTAAATATGAGATAATTTACCAAAATTAGGGAAACGGCAGCCAACGCGCACGACTAGATTTTCTTTTCTTTTTCTCCGAATAAGGTATTCGTTGCTGCCAAAGTTGATACCCATCGAACGCAAATACGCTAGTTGTGACATGGTGTTAATCCTACACGCGTAATGATTACGTCACCGAAAGCGGGTTCGTTAAATGCTATGCCCTTTCTACAAGGGGTCCTGTGCTTTGGGTGTCGAAATAAGTATGTTATTGTTGATTAAACAATCTAAATATGATATCAAAATTTCGACGAAAGATTTTTCTACAAAGTGATGTATTTCTTTTCTCAATAGTTAAATTTCAGCTTGAACCGCATGCAAGTATGAAACAGAATCTTTAAAGTATCACCTTTTTAACTGTTAACTGACATCAATCTTTGAAATCTTGTTCAATTGCAACAAAGATGTTATTTCAAAAACGTTGTAAAATCGAATTTTACATGATATGCCGAGACAAACATGTATGAAAAATCTTATTATTACACGCCCGTGTAAGATACCGCAGTGTAATATTTATACGGCAATATTAAACTAGTGTAATATCACAATGCAAGTAAGACGTCACAGAAGTGAGCTGTTGTGACGTCACAATGTAGGCGCTTCGTCACAATTGGTGCCGAGTCGCGGAGCTGTTAGTTTCAGCACATTTTCAGCAAGTTTGCGTTATTTTTAGGGCAAGTAATAAACAGAATACTAAACTTCCTTCCATTTAATACTATTTTATTAAACTCGTGAATGATTTGGTATCAAACTCGCTTTCGCTCGTTTTAAACAAAATCATTAACTCGTTTAATAAAAATAGTATTAAATGGAAGGTCGTTTAGTATCCTCTATATACATCGATTTGTTATTAATACTTCGTCTTAATTGCCGAACTTTAACCTTTATTATATAAAATGATTTCATAACCAAACGTTGACGATAATTCCTATTCAAGAACTTTGAAATAGATTCACTGTAACTCAAAATGAAAATATAATTACAATCTCCCTATCCTAAGATAAGTGTTTATCGACAGAATAAGAAACCATGTAAACAATCTTAGGCGGCGATTCAACACATTTGCTATAGACTATAACATCTATATCAATTCATGAATAAGTGATGCCTTTTGAATAGGTATATCGCGGAAAGGAAAACACTGCTCAATATTGTCAAATGATAGTAATTAGTTTGTCACGCAAATATCATTAAAGATGGATTATTTATTGACCAATGACCAGATGTGTTCTTCGGTTCTCAAAGGGTCCTTATGCGGGCGGGAAGTAGGGCGCTTCTATCTATAATAATTACCGATGGCCTTGATATGATTATGGATTTTCTTGACCTCATTTCAATATGACCCATATTCACGAACCATTACTAGTGTCATAACAAATTTTGTGTAACATTTCATTGTCTACTTTTCGAGTTATTATGTATTGAACAAATATTTGTACGCAACACGTTCATGAATATGATTTTGCGAAAAAAAAAAGAAATCTGTATCATCTCTATTTAAATAATGTGTAGGTCTTCAGACGTAAAAACGATAAATCCTATGAATGAGAGAGCGAAATAGATCAACTTATCAGGTTGATAGCATCGTGATTTGTTTTATTTAGCTTATGTCCCACTAAAACTGATGTTCGAATCCCAATTATCTATGTTTTTTTACTATATCAGAATACGTCATCCATTATACTGTTTTACTCTTAAAATATTTACAAGTTATTTCCGCATAAGTGTGAAAACAAGGTTTCGAGTTCATAAATATAATGTTTCGGATTTTTATACAGATTATGACAAGTATTTTGTTTAGTTTGATTTCCATGTCTCCTCTCGTACGCATATGTACTAATGATTGTCTTTTAAAGGTAAAGCGGTTATTAATAATAAGTTGTAAAAAACAGGCGTGGCTGTCGGAGAAAGAACAGAGTTTGAACTCGTCTGATATGGTGGCAGAGCAGCGCTTCACGAGGATCGGCATCTATCAGGTCTGTTATACGTTATATGTTGTCTCTTCACTTTCCACTCTTGGAATATAAATTTTGTTTCATCGAATTGTATGATCTGTTTGGCACAAACTATTGAATTTCTATAAGATCGATGCTTTAATCGGGTTGTGATCTGAACAACGATCAAACATGACACTGTAAAACGAAACTTTTGAAGTAACAAAAACCTTACCAAATATATGAATTGAAACAAATATATGTTGGTTTCTGAAATTCATCAAGCTTTTATTTTCTATATGACGAAAAAAATCTATGTGATGAATATGAAAAGTATAACATTCCACATTTCATGATAACCTCAAATAACACGATTTCTGTCCATAGGTCCCGACACTCTATCTTATGGGTCTTATGGTGATTTTATTGTAAAATATCGATATGTTTAGAATAAAAAAGCTTTGTCATGCATGTTTGTTTTGTAAGATACAATGATTTTAAGACGCTTCAATGGTATTTTCTGCAGGGAGAGACGGTTGCAGTGAAGAGAGTGGAGTGTGACAGGGTTGATCTTAACAGGAGGACTCTTCTCGAGTTTAAACAGGTAGACTCTCGAATGATCATTCCTTTTACCTACATATAAAAACTGTATGAAACCAAAATGAAGCTCACCGTGTTTTTTGCTATTGTATTAATTAAGAATATATTTATTAATTGAGATCTTAACCCTTGTTTATATAAATTGTCATTCGCTACATATTTGATGCGCTACGCCTGTAAGCAATTTTAGTTAAAAGGAATATTTGGAAAAAGATGTATACATTTGAGGAATTTTCACATGAAAGCTTGTCTTTTTTGGTGCAGTCACATAAGACCATTCCTAGACTTCTTATATAAACTGTATTTATTTCATATATTTTTTGTTCAGGTACGAGATCTCCAACACGAGAACTTGGCGAGATTTGTAGGTGCAGTGATTGAACCCAGCAAGAACTTTCTACTCACTGAATATTGTAACAAGGGCAGTCTGCAGGTAAATATAGAACACATTCATTATTGATTTGTACATTTATAAAGGTCGATGGAGTGAAATATTAATTAGTATGGTTTTATAAGTCCCTCTGATGAAGCAAGTATTGTGAATACGACAAACATTTCAGTGTGTTTATCTGTATTACACTGACTGGGCCAAAGCAAAGAAAAAACCTCAGACCAATCCATACCCATAACAATATCTTGGCCTATAGTGCTGGAACATCTCGGAACCCCAATTTTCATTTTAACGACACGAGCTTTCCTTATGGTATTTGCAACTGCCCCTTTAATATCTTGGAATTGTAGTCAATGTTGAGTTAATGATGGTGCTCTCTCTGTATTGCAGGATGTTCTGCAGAACGACAACATCAAGCTGGACTGGACCTTCAGGTTGTCTTTGTTGAGAGACATTGCTCGGGTTGGTACCTGCTAAACCTTTGGATATTTCATGCTAAATGAGAACAAATTCAATATCCCAAAGGCTACTTTCACTTTTTTTAAATAATTTTGTTGCTAAGCTGTTACATGCATGTTTGTTAGGAACACATATTGGGCTTAATCGCATGTATTGCCAGATCTCTTAGACAAGACTTCGATTTTGACCTTGATAACACTCTGATGCGGTTCGAGTATCGTATGTCAAACTTTGATAATTCAAAATACAGCTAGTTACCTCTTTGTTTCAAGACTTTTCTAATTCTAATGTTTTACATTTATTTTGCAGCTTCGTGAACAGCTTTTATACAGCTGACAAACAATCATAATTATGCGTCATATGATTAAATGATCAAATCTATTTAGGGTATGTCCTTCATGCACCGGTCAGTGGTGGGTTACCATGGCAACCTGAGATCGTCCAACTGCGTGGTGGACAGCAAGTTCTCCCTCAAGGTGACGGACTACGGACTGCCCAGTCTGCGCTCTCACAGGAGCGCCTTTTACAACGACAACACACATGCCAAATTTGAGAGTAAGTGATTTTTGTGATGGTGTATTCAAACTGAGAGTTTAGCTCGGACAATCACCTTTTAAGTAACCTTGCCCTATGTTTCAAAGATCACGATTTTCACGTTTTAAAGGTCATGTTTAAGAACAGTTTTGTTATCAAGCTTAAATAGTGTTTTTTGTCGCTAACTCATTCCTTATTCTAATCACGAACGTGTTTTCAAAGAACATTTTTATCCATATAATATACTATTTACTATTTATTTAAAAACATCGATGCTTCCGACCTATCAGTTAAAAGCTAAGGAACGTACATTTCAACTCAGGTATGTAATCAAATTCTGTCTCAGACATGCTGAAAACTCCGTACAATCGTCCCCTAGCTCCGTGTGTGAATGTGTACCTACAAAACTCCTGTAGAAATACTGTAGCCTTCAAATTTTCTTTATAACAACACAATTAACGTATTCGGTTAAGAATTGTTGTGGAGAGCACCCTAATACAATGCTTTCCATTAAGTACTACATTTTGAATTCTGTCTCTAACCCTGAATGTTTGTCACCCTCCAGAACTATTGTGGGTGGCCCCCGAGCACCTGTCAGACGAGAGGGGGTCCCAGAAGGGGGACGTGTACAGCTTCTCCATCATACTGGAGGAGATGATTGTCCGATCTGCGCCCTATGATACATACAGGGGGATCATGGATCCTGAAGGTGGGTAATCACAGGAAGACCTGAATAACCTTAGCGTTATACAACGTCTATATCTACGACAAAAGATAACTCGCGCAATTATTAATTATCATATTAATTAAATTATGGCTAATGACAGTCATGCTGCAGGTCTGCTTTTCTTTGGCAGCTCTACAGGAAACTGGGCTTGAACATGATGACAGAAATCTCCATTCGATTGAGTGTTTTGTCTGTCAAATCGCTGCTTTTCAAGCACGATTTCAGTATATTACAGCATGCTCTGAATAAGCTATAATGGTGCTGGTTATTGCCTTGCAGTGGAAACTTAATTGGTGTATATTCTTCAGATACTGAGAGATGTTGAGATGAATAATCCAACTTGACAGTGATTGCAAGGACATATTTCCTTTTTCGAAGTACCCTGTTAAGTGCAATTTAAATGGGGGTTTTATGTCAAAAAGGCAAAAGTTTGGAAGTTATACCAAATCATATTCTCCATTATTTTAGCATTAACATTATATTTTAATTATTTTACAACTATAATCACTTTTCATGCAGCAAATATTATAATTTGTTTAATTAAATGAATTCTGTCCATGATGCAAGCGCCCTTATAAGAGCATGATTTCAGCAATATAAATGATGTAACTTACGTAACGTGCATCATGTATTCTACCAGAAACACAACTAATTGTATACAAGACTAGTTAATTCCCGTGTCGTCGAAAACTCAGACGTTCAAGGTAATTCGGATCTTGAAAGGGTATATGTTAGCATAACACTTTCTGATATGTGTAATGATATAGTACAAATATGAAATTGAATTTAACACTGGAAAATGTCATATGGTTCAAATATAATGTCTATCATAATTCTGAAGTTTGAATAATTCGATACAAGTTTTACAAACGGACAGTACAAATTTAATTATATCCGATTTATGTGTGATGCGGTAAGTGTTTGTAGTCTTTCCTGACTATGATGCTGGTTAGAATGCAGCAAACGACTCGATCCTACATGGATGTTTACTATTCCGGTTTGAATGATCCCAAATATAACAATGTGGAGGCTTGATTTGATAACTGTTGCTGCAGACATCATCGAGCGAGTGGCGGCCCACGACAAGCCTCCCTTCAGACCTAAGGTCAACCAGGCATTCGGTCCCAAGGGAGTTCATCTGTTGATGCACAAGTGTTGGGTAGACGTCCCGGAGGAGAGACCATCATTTGACAGCATCTCAAAGGAACTGCGGTCTCTTCAAGGGTATGGCTGCACTTTCAGTTTCATGTACACAGTTGTAAACCTAAGGGGTAGGGCGGTTTTCGTTTGTTTTGTTTCGAACAATCTTAATCAGTCCCTTCACATCGCACCAAACTGACAAATAAAATATACTACATAAGCCGTAGGATTATCTCCTCTTTTCATAAGCCCATTTAACTGATAATGTTGCTCCGTTGACTTGGTCGTTTGAAGGCAAGATGACCAACTGTAACGTATGCTCAAGAATTATAAAATCTAAAAACAATTTGTTCAGTACTCGTCGAGAAAAGTTTGTGTCAGCCTGAGCTTTGAGCATGCAATGATCATCACAGAATACGCTGTACACAGAAACCTAATAACAAATCCTACACACAGATCAGGATGTTTATATTTGATAAATAATGAGTTGACTATGTGCCCGACAGGTCCAAGACGGACAACATAGTGGAAGCTCTGATCCACCGTCTCGAGGACTACGCGTCTAACCTTGAGGACATCGTCGAGGACCGGACCCAGCAGCTCATCGCGGAGAAGAAGAAGTCTGAGGCGCTGCTCTATCAGATCCTTCCGAAGTAGGGCACATGTTCCTTGTCAGTAGATATGTAAATGTGATTTCCTATTCGTTACTTGATATCTCTAACGAGGAGACTCTCGGTGACTAAGTGGAGACGTTATTAACGAGAGCTGTGAACAGTGTTTCTAGGCTATAAGAAAGAGACTATTAGAGGTTATTAGAATACAATATGTGTTCGAAGGTTAATTGTAAATAAATAGGTTTTACACCAAACGTCTTTACACGTCATCACGAATCAAGCACTTCCAAGTTATCAACCGGAGGTTTAGAATTAATTTGCAATAGTTAGTCTTATGCAATGTCGTAAGCCAATGATAGATTAAACAGCAAATAACGATTGTAACACTTAGTTAAAAGGGTCACAGCTATTGGGATATTTGCTATCATCCTTCTTTCTGACGGCCTTCCAGGAACCCCGATAGAACCGTCCCTTTAAGAGCATCTTGCCAATACGTTGCAGGTCTGTAGCGGAGCAGCTGAAGCATGGCAAGTCTGTGGTACCGGAGACATACGAGAGCGTCACCATCTACTTCAGCGACATCGTCGGCTTCACCTCCATGTGCTCCGAGAGTACACCCATGGAGGTAACAACACCATACTGCAACTTATAAACTGCTAAACAGAACAGCAACTCAAAATGCCATCAATTATGTTTGACTACATCTTATTTGAAAATATGGCTGAATTGATACCTGTCAAAACACACTAACCTTGATGTGAAGTCATTGATATGAATGCATATCACACGGGTAGCAAGGTCCATACCAAAGACAGGGACCCTGCAGGCTGAATGCTTGTGCTAGACCTTTTTCTGTATCTCAGTTTGTAACAGTTCATTAAAGTGTCAGTCTTATCCCGGGAAAACAATTGTGAGTGCTTTTCTTTGAAGTTGTTCCATTCTTCAGAGTATAGCTCCACTGTCATCCATTACATATCATTGGTTATACATTCTAGGCATCATTCCACATACCCCTTATATTTTTGAAAGCATGGATATTTATAATAATATGATTTATGAAATAATATATATCAACAATAATGATCAGCATACATTTTAACACAAAATGCATGGTAATCAAATCGAGAAGAGTTTCAATTGCATGGAAACCACGATGAAATGTATTTTCTTGGATAACGTTTCAGCTTCTATGGTGATCACTTTGTCTTCCCGTGTTTGTTTTACATTTAGAGAAGAATGACGTCATCCATCGGCAGAAAACTCTTAAATCTATTTTTCTTTTATAGTGTTTTTCTTTAGTTTTTGTATTAATTATGTTATATATAGTTATCAAATTTCAACTTTATTTTCCTGGATATGTAAATTGATCCATATTTCATTAGTTTCCAATATCATATTATCTTATCTCAGAAAAAAATGTTTAAAATCTATTGGTTAATTAAAAGTTTCTTCTATTTCAGAATACAAATATACGAAGTTGCCAATTTGATATCAATTTTTATTGTTACACCGAGAGAGCTCATTATTCTAACACGTCAATTTGAACGAGAACATAATTTGTTTTATATATATAACTATGTCGATATCACATGTCTCCTTCATCAAGTCAGGCCGTTCTTTGGCTTCTTTCTTCTCAAATTTATATCATCTTAAAGGTTGTTAAAATATTTGTTTTCATCCGATGTTTTGTCATATTATGTAATTATGAAATTTAAAAGTTTCTAACCTTACAATACTTAAGGATTGTTTTACATGTTTTGTGCCTCTATCGATGTATAACAGCAACAAATTGTAGCGATTTTATACAAAATTTGTTGCTGTTATACATCGATAGAGGCACAAAACATGTAAAACAATCCTTATAATTACAAAATCAACATTTAAAAAAAGTTTTTCCTATTTTTAAAAAATCTGTCATCAATGTCGTGAAATTATGGTTTGTTACACGAAACAATAAAAAGTTGAATCAAAATTGAGAACTCCATAAACTAAAACGGCCGAAGATTTAATTTCGTTTTCGCAACCATTGACACCCATGCAATCACAATTCGTCTTAACCGGAATCCGCATTTTCGGAATAACCCTAATTAGCATATCACACGACGTTCAAAATGTCCGCCGTTTGCGAGACGCTCGGAGCGAACAAGCTTGAGGACTCGTAGTTATTTAAAGACAGTCTTTTCGGTGAATGTATGGAATGTGTTAGGGAGAAGAATGTATTTGCTTGTTACAAACGCAGGTGGGAAGTGATAAGATATGTTATATCAGTCTTTCCAACAGGACGTAACTCGCAACTGTCAAAACCGGACTATTGCGTCAGGTGATTGTGACGTCACAAGGAATGAATGCACCTGGTATGGTTTCAAATTTTTCTGCATTTATCGAGAAATGGCAGCAGGTTTTTGAGCGCTCTCGTCCAATCAGAATCCCGGAAATTAGTGTAACAAATCCATTTTGTAATTATATGAAAATGACATACCACATAAAACAAATATACTGTTATCACATTGATTCTCAGATAAAGGGGCAAATTCCACTTTTCAGGTTTCCCGCACATTTTATCACAAAACCTATTTACCCCACAGGTTAAAAACGACTTAGTTACAACCTTGGACATCAGTCAAACTAAATTCTAATATGAAGTACCTATTTAATCATTACGTTTGTATAAATCAGGGTTGATATACCCGAAAAAATTGCCCTTTTCGCTGTCCCGTTAACTGATCTCATAACTTGACATTTAATTGTGAATTTATTTCAATGCTTAAGCCTGATTGTAAGCTTATGCTACGTTAATAAGTAGCTTTCTGACGCTATTAAATTGACTTGAATTCAATATTTGTATTCATATTTTTAAAAAATCACAAAATTCCTTGTCCCTAAAACTACCGTCAGATACGTTAAACAATTTCCAGTCCACATACATTTCAAAGAATGTGGAAAATTTTAGATCGTATTTAACCATTATGTAACATGAATTCCATAATATTGATTGTCGTTGGCACTTTAAGTTAAGTAAAGTCATATCTCAACAGATAAATTAAAATGTATATTTTATGAGCTATGTTACATTTAAATTGCATCAGATACGTTAACCTTTTGCCGGTATTCATGCAATTTCTGAGATAGATAAATGATTCGGAGACTTGCAATATTAATGAATAGAACAAAAGGAACACGCTGGTTCATGGGATATCTTTACGGCATAATTTCTGTTGAAGAAAGTTTCAAAAGTCGTTTACATGCATCAAATACGTTTTTGTCAGATACGTTAACTAATGTGAATCATTTATGTTTTATTAGAAAACCTTGATTATCTCGACAGCAATCCGATTGATTCCGACTGTAAGACCATGCCACTTCAGTTCAGATACATTTTGGCGGGAATGAAGACCTGTTGTGATAGTGAATCGTGGTAGAACATTGGAACGCAAAACTGGTTACATGTTACTTTTCACAATTGTATTTCCTTCATGCGTTCGAATCAATGAAATTTAGCAATAAAAACCTATCATAATTATCCGTGCATTTCTTATTTATATGACACAATACCGATGCGTTTGCTCTGTAACGAATGAATGATGAAATCCTGCATATAACGTATTTGATGATATGTTAACGTAACTGATGTTAAAAAGCTGAAACTACATGACAAACTTTCCATGGAACAAATGCATTTAAAGGCTTATTTTAGAGCTGTCACAGCAATGTATACATCTCACTTACTAATTTGTGTATGTTCTTTCAACAACACTTGCACATGACATACAACGTATCTGATGTTTAATTAACGTATATGATGAAATAGTTAACGTATCTGATGAAATAAATAACGTATCTGATGAAATAAATAACGTATCTGATGGCATAGTTATCATACTTGTTCTCAGGAAAATGAAATTGTATAATCACATGTAAAAGATTCCATAAATGTTGAAAACAAAGACTCATTTCTATAAAATAATTATGCCATAATTGTCTCTCACTTAGACACCCGTGGAGCATATAACGTATTTGATTATTGTTTAACGTATCTTATGAATCAGATACGTGAATTATATGTGCCATTATGTGGACAAGCAAATTGAAGAAAATTAAGTTAGGCTCTTTTTGGGACATAGTGCTTTGAAATGACAAGATTGATTTAAGTTACATTTAATTGGGTCACATTGTTTATATGTGTGATAAAGTATTTGATACATCTTCGATCAGAAAAGTGTTCATTTAATATTTTCGTATGACAAAATAAACTTCGAATCAAAATCACATTTCTTCCTTTTCTGTAATGGCAGCCAGTCTATATGAACACGGCGAATTGAAGGATATGATCTAGCAAGCTATTCCAGTTTAAGGGTTGACCATAAGGTATGACAAGAGGTTTTAATAGCATAACCTGTATAACGTATCTGACGATAACGGAAATTGATAGGTCATATTCAAGTACATGTAAAATTTTAATCAACGCACTTTTGGGGGTCCCAATAACAAATCATCAAACTGGAGGTATGTTGGTGTCGCATTAAACCAATATATTGCTGTTTATGCAAATTTATTTTTCTGAAAGTAGAACTCAGCAATTTGCCCCTTTATCTGAGAATTAATGATCAGTGCCGTTAACCTCTTTTAATATCAAATCATCTGAAAGTTACTGAAAAGTATTATTTGTGCTCCAATGTTTTACATATTATGTGAGTTACTACGTGACAACTTCTAAAATGAAAGATATCAAATGTATGCCCATTAAGCTATTTATTATATGATTGAGGGTGAGATACTCTGTTCTATCAGTGAAATAAACCCTCTATCTGGCTACAGTGGCAATAACCTTTATCGTCACTCTACTGAGTGGTGATAAACTTTACTGAGTGGTGATAGAGTAGAGCCGTGGTTTTCCGTACACCCGAGGAAAAGAACACTCGTGGCGCTATTGCAAATTATATAAACCTTACTATTAATTGATTTAACGAAGCTGAATGAACTAAAGATTAGATTCTCCTTTTAGTATTAACAGGGGGATTTATTTATTTAGTGTATCAACGAATAGGGGAGACCAGGGCAAAGCGCGCCCCCTAACATATAAGTGCGTCTAGTGGGCACCCCGACATGTACAGAATGCAACTTGCACACTATCCCTAATACTTATCAGATAGACTGTAACATGGCACATGCTTTTTTAATCCACCATTTCGACATATAGATATATTGACGTAAATATTTTTTGACTAAGGGGGCGCGCTTTGCCCTGTAGTTTGGGGCAAAGTGCCCAATCCCCTGGGCGCTTTGCCCCATTCGAAAAACAGAACAGAATGTAATAGATATTACACCCAATAATCAGCCAATACAAATCAAAAGCTATCATCTTGATAATGCAAGTCAACTATCGAATCCACGTGAAGGATAGAATAAACACAAAAGTTGGCAATATATGCAAGGATGCGCAAAATATTCCTCAACATGTCATGGACCTACATGTTCAACATTCTCAACGACCAAATATCGTTATGGTTGGTACATGTACATATCTTTCAACTACGAAAGTGTGTAGGTTTTTGAATATAAAAACCAGTAAAAAAAGAATATGAGATGAATTGAATTGGTTATATGGACAAATTAAAGAATTCATACAAATATTTTGTGTCGGACTTGGCAGAACGGCATAAATTGCTTATCGTTTATGGTTGAACAGTAATATAAAATGAATTATATATTCATGATTTAAAAAACAACATAAAAAATATGTTTTGGTAACTGTTACTTGTCGTCATTCTTTAACAAAACAAAACCATTAAAGTAAAATGGTATATTTCATTTTTATCTTAAAAAGGCAGAATGCTGATATGAAAATGATAGTTCACCTTTACATTATTTGCTTAAGAAATGTAATATAATAACTTTAACACCAATATGTTAACCAAAAAGATATATTTTATAACACACGGGGCAAAGCGCTCCCCCCGGCGCGTTTTGCCCCGTCAGGGGTAGCATTTGTTATTTACATCACAGAAAGTCATTAAAGCAAGTAACTTCAAATTTCATTATTCAATGAATTAATGATACCAATTCATGTTACATGTGCACGAGAGTTTAATGTTCCGTTTTGTATTTTTATGAAATATTTGAATTTGAGACATATCCGTTCCTTATAGTAAAATCGCGTTTTTTCGAATATTTGAAATTCTGTGTCCACAACTGAGACAAATGATTCCAGCGATGGTCATAACGCTTCATTAAGGTTACTTTCATTCGTTGGTAATGACAAATTACTCCAAATGTCGATAGGTTTGGAGAAATAACGCGTGGTCACTTTGCCCCGGGGGCGCGCTTTGCCCTGGTCTCCCCTATATCAGATATATCACTGTTCGAAAATTCCGCACACTTGGCTGGTAATTCCGTACACGAAAGCTGCCTATTCCGTACACTTGTCGAAACATGTGATAATTTTATTAAATATACATAGATTGTTAAAGGTAATTGATCTAAATGAATCTTGAAGATGCATGCAACAATGTTTTTGTTTGTAAATATCTGACGAAACAGCAACTTTGTCTCAAAGACATATGTACTATACCATATAGTAAACTAACAGTGATGATTTATCTCATTTTCTTGATTACTGTAAACATAGAACGTCAATGACAAGGTATTAAAGTCATCCTTACTAAAAGTTTGCCTTTTTTTCGGTCTGAAAACATAATCCCCATGTATCACAAGCAACTGAGAAACATTTTTTGCATCTTTTGACAATTTCAACTCGTTATTTGTAGCGGAATAATTAAATGTTGAATATGCTCCCAGACTAACGGATGGTTATTAACCTCTATTTATTGCGGTTTTTATAAGATATTTTCAATTTTAATCATCATATGTGACAATATACACGAATAGAATCAAAATCAGATGTCATAACTGATTTCTTTAAGTTTTGATACGAAATGGCTAACAAGGGAAAAGCTATAAAGTTTGCATTTTCCTTTTAAAATTCTTAAACTGATACTATCCTGTCATTAATGTATGGTGTAAAGCAAATCAAACTTATTCAAAGGGGCACACTTAGAAATAACATTTAAAAATGAAAGTTTTAAAAAGTGTTATCGGTGAAAATAATTTTCTGATTGGTGGCATTGAGAGGGTTAAACCGAAAATCGGTGTACGGAATAACAAGCACCCTGCTAAAGCAGCAAATTCAGCTGCGTGCTATTCCGTACACTTTTGTTAGGTCTTATTTCGTCTTTAAAATACAGTGTTTTGAGTCAGGTATGATTTTAGATTGTTTATCAAGTTCCAAACATGTTATTTCAATGATTTTATTCTATATAAAAGTTTTAATTGACTATGGAATGACCCGAATAGCGTAAAGTAATGAACGACCTTGAATGACAATAACTATGAAGGTCAGGGTAAAAAAATGGGCGTGGTCAACCTCATTCAACCAATCATCGTTTTTATTAAATTTTTGACAGAAAACGACAACTTGAAAAAGTAATAAATTTTTCAAAACTGTTTTGGCTTTGGCGGGAATTAATTTTTACACTTTTCAAAACAAACCAGAGACTTTACAAAGCAAAATATCGAGGTGTACGGAATTAGCCGACCGTACGGAATAGCACGGCTCTACTCTAAACTTTATCACCACTCGAGTGACGTCAAGTTCAAGACTTTGACGTCATGTAACAATGGTCTGACGTCATGAATTCTCATATGACGTCACACTGTTACCGCGGTGACGGGCTCTTCCAAGCGGCCGCTCAACACGAAATTGGCCTTTTTTTGACTTAATTAGAAGGATTTAATCATATAATAAATAGAATATCTGTCAATTCTTGACTAATACCATGTTTATCTCATCGAGTGAGGTAGAAAGTTTATATTTTCACGAGTGGCGCTTACTTGATTTATTAAATTATTTTTATAGATATAATATAGATATAATCAAATTTTCTCCTAGGTTTTATGATGTTCCGTGATTTATTATGTTAAAAGTTATAACAATATAATATAAAGATGATCTTATTTTAAATTATGTTTACATCACCAGGTTGTCAGCTTCTTGAATGATCTCTACTCACTCTTCGACAGCGTCATCGACAACTTCGACGTTTACAAGGTGAGAATTTAGTTAAATGAGTTAAAGCAACAGGACATATGAATGCAGGGTCGGATATAAAGCAAACCTGCAATTGTAATATTGTAGATAAAGAAACTGATTCCCACATTCATAATGACTTCTCGTTAACTTTCTCTAGGAAGTAAAGAATCACCCCATTTATATTTGAACCGATATAGATGAATATAACATATATATCAATATTTGAAAGAGGTGTATGTTCCTTAACGTGTGTGGAGGAAGATGACAGGTATATGACTATTATTATATAAAATTAAAGGACCTTACAATACAGTGTAAAAGTCATTCATTATCAAAATGAC
The DNA here is from genome assembly GCA_916613615.1 of Steromphala cineraria. Taxonomy (NCBI): domain Eukaryota; kingdom Metazoa; phylum Mollusca; class Gastropoda; order Trochida; family Trochidae; genus Steromphala; species Steromphala cineraria. The sequence continues at coordinate 6,811,783 of OU744736.1, read as the reverse complement.
ATGCATGTACTCATGCAACATGCACTAATCTATAAAAGGATGTCATTGATAGTGATGGCGATGATGATGATGATGATGATGGTGATGATGATAGTGATGCTAGTGATAGTGATGATGATAATGATAGTGATGATGATGATGGTGATGTTGATGGTGATGGTGATGATGATGATGATGATGATGATGATGATGATGATGATAATGATAGTGATGATGATGATGGTGATGGTAATGATGATGGTGATGCTAGTGATAGTGATGATGATGATGATGATGATGATGATGATGGTGATGGTGATGATGAAAGTGATGCTAGTGATAGTGATGATGATAATGATAGTGATGATGATGATGATGATGATGATGATGATGATGATGATAATAATAATAGTGATGATGATAGTGATGATGATGATACTGATGATATTGATAGTGATAGTGATGATAGTGATAGTGATAGTGATAGTGATAGTGACGATGACGATGACGATGACTATGATGAATATGGAGATGATGGTGATGATGTTGATGTTGATGTTGATAGTGATAGTGATAGTGATAGTGATAGTGATAGTGATAGTGATAGTGATAGTGATAGTGATAGTGATAGTGATAGTGATAATGATAATGATGATGATGATGACGTGGCTCTGTACCAGGTTGAGACTATTGGAGACGCGTACATGGTGGTATCAGGGGTACCGGAGCGGAACGGACAGAGACACGCTGTGGAGATATGTCGCCTGTCTCTGTCTCTCATCGAGGGTGTCAAGACCTTTGTCTTCAGACACAGACCAGAAGATGAGCTCAATGTCAGGATCGGCATACACTCAGGTACGTTTATATCCCTTAACAGTGTACACTGTGTCTATCAGTTACGCCATTTTATCCAAATGATGGCATAGCAAGATTGAACATTGAACACCGATTCGTTATAATCACATCAAATAAGAAATGCTCACGTCCTGTCTCTGTCCTTGGAGTTGTATTACAAAGGAATAACAGCTTCACATCGATTTTCTTTTCCATACATCGAAAAAACTAAAACTGTAAAAACGCACTGCAACACGCTTTGGGGATATGGAATGTGTTCAAATTTGTCCCTCTAAACAAAAGTTGATATGTTATAAATATGTTATGGAAATTAAAAACAGATGTATTTTCGATGCATCATGAAACTCGTGGACTCGTGGTATTCGACTCGCTTTCGTTCCTTAGATACTAATATCATCCACTCGTTTCATAACCATATTATTAAATATTCTATAGTCTATATACACGGCGTGGTGATGTTGCAGGTCCGTGTGCTGCCGGGGTGGTCGGACTCAAGATGCCCAGATACTGTCTGTTTGGAGACACCGTCAACACCACCTCCAGGATGGAGTCCACGGGAGAACGTGAGTCTCTTCTCTTGTCTTCTTGTATAGCACTTGGGTAAGAGACAGTATTGAACCTAGCCTCAATATTATCTGTTTCACTCCGCTATTGAGTCTAGAAACGTCTAATAGAGGATCGCATCAGCCGACCTTTCTGCGACCTATGACCCTCAAACGTTATATGTGCGAAGGCACACTATTGCGGCGTGGAAAGATGAGATCTGATTGGTCGATACATGGGCTGACGCGATCATCTGCTAGACCTTTCTAGACTCAATATAGGAGTGAAGCAGGTTATATTGAGGCTAGGTTTACTTATACTGGGTAAGAGAAAGATGACTTTCTGATGATCCAAAACGTTTCAGAGTAAATGCTTTTTCTCTTCTAAAGAGTTACAGCATCTATATTTGGAAAATCCAAGTCCGTTGCCTTAATACCATTACTCCTTTAACAAAATTGTCAACATTGTGTATATTCCTTCCTTACTCCTATAACATTATTGTTAACATTGTATACTTTATATGCATTAAGGTACATAAATGTATAACATTTTATTGGTACCTGTATACAACTTGATGATGGAGAAAGGATTTTACTTTAAATCATCGTGTTTGTTTAACCCAAGATATGTTTCCTTCCCTAATGCTCTTCAAGGACTTGCCTTACGTAGAACTTGTTTTAATATCCTTCTTTCAGATCTTGAGGACATAACGCCGCACTTTTTATAAAATAAAATGATTGTTATTATGACAATTTATCTATTCTTGATATTTGCCTTTTAAAATGTTCGTTCTCATCTAATATCCAACTTCTATGATAGCACACAAAACGTTTTGTTTGTTGAGTGTCCGGAAAGGTCCTCACTTTCACAATAGAGTAATAGTATCCTCTCAATGATATAAGTAAAGTATCAAATGTCAGTGTTGATTATGCTACCCAAAGGAACCTTTGTATTTGGTCATGTTCTGTAGTCCATATACTACAGGTTTCAATGAATAGTTAGAGCTCTTCTTAAAACATATGTTGATGACTGCAGCTAGTATTAGCTGGACATTCTTGAATCAATATGATATATCAAAGCAGTCAGTACCTTATGAAGTGTAATATTTACTGTTATGCATGAATCATCGGACTTCATCTGACTGACTGACTGAATCCATGACAAATTTGTCTTCAATTTTAGCTTCGAAAATTCATCTAAGCGGCGCGACCAAACGGATTTTGGACGAAGTTGGGAATTTTAAAACTGAGCTTCGAGGAGAAGTAGCTATGAAGGTAATTTGAACTCCTTGGTTAATAGAGTAAAATTATTCAACTCTGAGTATATATTTGAAATAAATATTGAATATCTATGTATACTTCAATTTAACAATTTCTAGTTTATATACAAATACAATTGTCACAATGAGAATACGATAAGGTATAGGAAACATAATCAAATAAATCCTACTTAAAGAAGCTTGTTACAAGATAATTTGCTATAAGCACGGTGGTGTAGTGGTTAGCGTGCTGGCCTGTCACGCCGAAGGCCCGGGTTCGAATCCCGGTGGAGACACCAAAAATTTGTAACCTGGGCTTCACACTGTGTAGTGTCCTTGGGCAAGGCACTTCATCCACATTGCACTCAGTTCACCCAGCTGTATAAATGGGTACCTGAAAGTACGGACCTATATGGTCGCGCGAGGCGCTTAGTAGCTTGACTCGAAAGTACTATTCATTCAGGGTAATAATATACATTGCATCGCCATGTGTATCGCCGTTGAGCAGTCCAGGACTGGATACTAGGCGTTAAAATTAGTATTATAAGCTACAACATGTAGTATTTTAAAAATCCTATTATTGCATTAACCATTACAGATATGTATAGAAGATGCATAAGAAAAGTTAAGTAAACATGTGTCCTGCATTTGAGTATTGGTTCCTAGCACAATGACTTTAATAGATATCAATGTGGACATATATTTCTTCATCTTTGTCATGATCTTATCAATGAAGAATTATGAGAACGTCTTCCTATATAGTTCTTATATCTCATTCACTCGACAGGGTAAGGGCTTACAAACCACGTACTGGTTGAAAGGGGAAAACGGCAAGGATCCGCCAGACAAAGTTGAAAAAGAAAGAGACCGGATACAGTCCCAGAAAAGTCAGGAGGCCAGACAGGAAGGAGAAGTGACAGGTCAGAACGAGGCTAAGGAGACAGACAGCGGGGTTCAAGACATCTCGACATCAGAGGAGTACAACACAGAGGAGACCTGGAGAGACCCAGAGCTGCCTACAGGAGACTCGGGGTCAGATCTGATAAGTTTCAGTCCAGACGTAGAGCCGTGTCAAGATTCCCAGATGAGATCTCACGGGATTGGTGACGGCGGGGGGCGAATTTCACAAACTAATTGTCCGTCTGGTATGACCGCAGACGGTCAAGGATGCCAGGAAGGCCAAGGTAATGACCAAGGTGAAGGTCGCGTGAGCAGGGCAAGGTCTGTTAGTATCTTGGTAGAAGAGGCAAGAAGCAAGCCTGAGAAGAAGCTCTCTTTTGTGGAGCCCGACGGGAAGGTCTTCAGAGGAGATGGACTGTAGTCTTGCTCGGTTTCTTAAGGGTCACGTTCCAATACGTTATCATACATCTCCCCTGCTCTTTGTCTTGATACCGCATTGTCAATAACTTGTCTTGTGACACTCTTTATTTGAATTAAAGGCGCGAAAGATAAGCTATTCGGAAACCCTTTGAGACAAAGCAAATTTATGAAACGTCATATTACTATATTTTCCCAAAAGAGACCAATATCAATAAAATAGACAAAGACAACCTTTTTTTGGGCGTTTGTTCTAGTAAAATTTTACTTGTTTTTCAAAGAGCAGCGTGATTGATGAATGTTATGCATTGGGACGACACTTATTGAGGATGTACTATACCATTGTTTCGTGTGAACACAACACGACAGGATTGTGTTAGACAGCATGGGTACTTGCGTAAGGTTTATAACATGTCCGTCCATTGACGTTTTCACGTACCACTTAGCGTCGTCTTTAGAGAACAGAATATGGGCACTTTATCTGCAACTCGATGTCAAAGGCTACAACAGAATATTTTTCTACGGCAAACTACATGTTCTAATGATATACCTTTTTGGGATTCTTAAAAGTTATCAAATGGTAGGATTTTTTTATTTAAGCGTCTTCTCGGTATCTATCTATGACTTACCTTACCGTTTTATCTATCCGTTAAGTTTCTCTATCCTGCTCACATTATAGAATACAATGTGCTTACAAATTCATACAAATTTTTTGGCAATGTCTAACTCTCTCGCTACACATCTGTCTCAATCACAGGCATACATGTACACAAACGCACACACGTGCATTTAGGAATACTGTTTTTAAATACAAATCATTATTAATAAACAGTAAAAATATTTTGATGACGCCATTAGTTATGTATCAAAAGTGTGTATCAGACAGCCTGACCATTGTTTAAGCTGTTATTTATGATTATTTCCATAGTGCTGTAATAAAATAAATTGTAGTTAATTCAGATGATTTGTCCTCTTTGTATTTGCTGTACGCGTTGGCATTATGTAAAAGTTTGACGTCATTCTCATGAACCTGTGACTTGAACATCGGGTAACAATTTAAAAAAAAGTGATTCGGGAATATTACTTTTACATTGAATTAAGCAAGAGCTCTTCAACTTAGTCCATAATGTATTGAAAGTACGCTGACTGAGTACACAGTCTGATTAAACGGGCGCTGGGTAGAGTTCGAATCTCGGTAGGTTTATTTGTTTCAATGTTATTCTTCTAAGCACGGTCGATTTTAATGAGACTTGATGCTTACTTTATACTCAAAGCACAAATATATGTTTATTTTACAGCCGCTTTACAGTAAGTTACCTGTCAGTCTTATTTACTCCCAGATAACAACTAACCATCTAAACTAGATTCATTAGTATTGAATGTCCACCCTACACCATTGATATATTTTCATTTCATCGGTTCTAATTATGGGTTTTGGTTTTGATGTTTTCAAGACGAGAAGACAAGTCAGCTGTAATTAAATAGATGTATTCCTAATGGAGTTATTCTCCAAATAAATAAGATATCCAAATCTTTCCATGGTTTCTAGAATGGTTATATGTGGTTGCTGCTAGTGTTTTATATGCATTGTCCACTGAAACTACAAGCGTTAATTATCCTATTAATATATTTTGTTTAACGTCAGTGTTGTCAGTTATTCGTGCGGAGTCCATAAAAGCATCTGCCTGAAGCAATCCATGGTTTATTCTTACATACATGTGAAGAAAACACAGGTTTTAGTTATGAACGATAAAGTGAATATAGATTAAATATGATGTAATATAGACGTAATGGCTTAACTTATTATAGTATCATTTACGGTTCTATAAAGAAAGATCAACAACAAAATTCTAAACGTTTATACACCCAGGGGCAAAAGAAACGATACCAATTTTTCAAAAGAGTACAAATCAAAATCCTATAGTAAATGAAATGCGACAAAAAGTCCTTGTGGTAGGCAAATAAGTTGAGAAGAAGTTCTCACACCTTCTCACAAGGTAAAGCTTTAAAAAACGTAGTTTAGTTGGCTCTTGAAGACATGAACTAACCCCGTTTCAGTCGTAACTATCACTCGTAGCTAATTCTGTCATGCATTTGATATGGTATCGTTTCTCTTGCCCCTGAGTGTATTTCTGAATGATTGAATATCTAATTCTGTCATGCATTTGATATGGTATCGTTTCTCTTGCCCCTGAGTGTATTTCTGAATGATTGAATATCAGTCAGGGACTCAACAGTTGACCTGACCTCAAATTTACGAGTCCAACCGCATTTCCTTGATCTATTATTACGGCGCAGATCTCAAAGGCGCTACTTATATACTACTTATAGTGCTTGGTAAGTAGATCTGCCGTTTTGAATCAATTTAGCCCGAACAGGATCGGACCATGATATTAAAGATATCATGTAAGCAGTTTAATGTAACGGAAATGAAATTGAAATATCGTTGGTTTAAACATTTAACTGACACAATGGTAATCTGTTCACAGCAGCTTTGTCACAAACGAAAATCATCAATTATAAGAGGGTAGAGACGTCTAATTAATGAATGTGCATGATGAAATATCAACGACGCTTTAGAGGTGAATGAGGTCACCGCCCACTTTCCTCTATGTACTACAAAACTCCTCTACTTGGTTCGCAGTCATGCGAAATGTCAGGTCGCTGTCCTATTTCCATCAGGTTCATTGAAAGGTAGTGTACGTTCTTTAAGTGAAATAGTGACATCATCAAATGAAAAGATTGTTACCAATAGCAAAACAATCATTTTCAATCAATATTAGAGTTTTTGTTAATCCATTAAAAGTTTGGAAAAGAGTAGCGTCTTTAAGTACATCAGGTTAAATGAATATTGATAAAAACTCTCTCAAAATGAAAAGAAAAGATAAGAAGTTTAAGAATGATATTTATTTTGATTGATGCATTGGAAGCACATAAATAAACAGTTTGCAGTAAAGTAGCCCTTCACTCATGTTCTCTCCAAACCAACATATACAAAGCATACGTGTCAAATACATTAGCCGATGTTTTGTACGTGTTGAACTGTTTGTCGACTTATCAGCTAATGCTAACAATGAGCTTGTAAGAACTAAATAATTTTCTAAAGGTCGTAAATTGCACAATTTGTTGTTAAACTCACACGGTTCTAGTAGAAACATATTGTATTAATGCCATATTATGCATCGGGAACCTTAGGTTCAATGTATTATCGATAACAATGCACTCGTTTTAAGTTATCAGAATAGATTGGACATCTTGTCCTTCTAACAATGAGTTTGTAAGAAAGTTTTGTAGTAAAGCTTCAAATCCACAAACTTTAACCTGAATTATATGAATGATTAAATCTGACGGGTATAATAAATATTGCAATTGGTGATAAATGTCATAGTCATCAATGAAATGAATAACACAAGTAATGTGTAGACAAAAGCTTCTATGAATTATATACAGATGGATAAGTGAACAAATATAAAATTCACAAAGGAAGCATGGTCAATATGGTATCTTATAGTCGGTGAAACAAACATAAAGCGACCTTGTAATACGTAACTTTGTTTATGAAATAATCTACCGCGCTTATAAAATTGTTTATACTGTTAAGATTTTACTTCTGAATCTTTTCAATTAATCGATAAATGTTGTTAAAAAATTTGAAATCAAATATTACTAAAAAGCCATAAAATTTAAACAGCAAAAGTTCCTGGAGTTATCGTGACGATGAGAATTTATAATCGATGTCAAAAATTACCGGATGACATAATTCATGAGTACCATATTTATTTTCTAATGTTTCCGTCAATATAAATAATTAAATGAATGTTATGAAACAGTTATCTTAGAACAAAGCGTTAATATGAGGTCATTCTTATGTACATTATGTACATGTGAGAACATGTGAGGTTTCTAGTGGATGTAACGTGCATCTTTTGTAAAGTGAAGTGAAGAGGCATATACTTAAGTTTTTTGTTGTATTCAGGGTTAAAAATTCACGTAATAATGCTGGAAATTGATCATCAATCGTTAACTTCATCAAATAGTGTATAAAATTATTGTTGATTATACTTTCGGCAGTACATGATTAAAATACTGTTTGGTATGAATAGGATCGAGTCATAAAATATATTATCAATTAAATAAATGACAAAAGAACCATCGGACATCGATATATATACTTTTTTCAGAAAAAAATACTAATTGGTTTAGGGTTCTATTTTGACGTCAAACATGTCATGACCTTACAATACTGTGAAGTCTACTATTAAGATGCTTCATAAACACTGCAGCACAACTCGTTGTCTACCCTATTTCTATGGTAGACAGCCACTCTCGTAGACAACCAAAACATGAAGTGCTTGTGAACTTCAATAAGGGGTTTCAAGTTAAACAAAGGGGGCGGGGGTAACTTAGATTACAATTGACACTTAAAGTGTACACAATGAAACCGTTTAATTAAACAAAGTGTGTTAACCTGAACTATATCCTTACAAAGTACGAAACTACTTCTCACCAAAAACGAATTTTGAATACAATATTCAGTTACGATACTGTCACTTAAGCACCGCATGCTTCCAAGCAAAATATATTTTGAAAAGTGATATATGTTTCGTGGAATGACCTACGATAAAACCATTTTAAGCTTCAATTTGCTCTAAGTACAAATAATAAGATGTCAAGTGTCAAAATGATGACTTAAAAACATCTTTCAATGCTCATAAGAACATATAAGCAGACATTTTAAAAGTCTTTAGTAAATTTTGATTAACAACACCCATGAATCGTAATTGCATGTAAACATAAACAAAGCAAACTCGAAATTCCCTTTGAAAACGTACAACCAGAAGTATTCTCTGTACGATTAAGGGCTGATATTTACAAAGGACATATCCACTTAACATTTAAACAACACGTTATTAGACACTATCAGAACATTTGAAGATATCACTTTGATATCTTAATTTCATTTTCCAAATTTTTGAAATGTAATTTTCCTGACTATAAAATATTTCAAGATAAAAATTAAAGCAGGATGAACGTTATTTGAAGTTGTAAGCTGCTGCCTCCCCAGTAGATAACATATACATCTCATCTTCAGCTGCTTCTCTCTCCTCCTTCTTCCTCTGACTCCGTGCCCACATCCAGGCAAGGATGCCTATCACGATCATGCCTACTACAATGCCAGCCGTAATGCCTATCACTAAAGGCAATATGCTTGGAGATTTGTCCGTGGAACGTTTTGTTTCTTTGGGGTTCGCCGTCACGTTATATGTCGAATTTGTGTCTATTGTTGAAGACTTTGGTGTAGATGGGGCATTGCCTGCAGTCGTGGAAGACTTGCCAGTTAATGATTTTTGTGAGGACAATGTTTTGATGGTTGTGACTTTGGTAACAAGTTTAGGTTTCTTGGGGGTTCTAGATACATTCGAAGTGCCACCTGAAGGGCGTTTATATCCGAAGACTGTTGTCACTTCCGGTTTAGACGATGGCTTAACTTGTGTCGTCATTGTTTTTGTAACTGATTTCACTGTAGTTTTCGTTGGTCTTCTTCGTTTGGTCTGCGATGCTGCAGTAGGTCTTGTTTTTCGAGTGACAAACGGAGTCGTCTTTGGAAATGTGGTTCTCCGCCTCTTCATAGTTGTTCTTGGCATCGGTGTTGTTGTAGTAGTGGTCCTCTTCATCGCCTTCGTTACCCTTGTTGAACGTCGTGTCTTCTTCATAGGAGTTGTTACAGATGGCATTGGTGTTGTCCTCTCTGGCTTCTTGGTGGTGGGGATGCTTGTGGGTGGAGATGGTGTAGTGATAGACGTCTTCATCCTGGTGGATGGGCTGGTCGTGGTCTCAGGAACTGTTGTGCGCTTCCTCGTCACGACAGTGGTAGGAGCACGTGGTGTTGGGAGTGTTGTTGCTTTTGTTGTTGCCATCGTTGTCGTTACTTTAAATAAGGAAAGAATGAATGATATACGTGATTTATGAAACATGTTACAATATGAGGATACGCATTTTCTTACATTGTTTTGAAGGAAAACACTGTAGGGGAGACCAGGGCAGGCACGTCCCCTTTTCACTAAAATGTAAATAATTAGTTGTTTCTTTCGCAATATACTAGTGTACGTTTGTACATATATTGAACCATATCTTAACTTTATTGCAATAATTGTCGAAAGTGTATAACGTAACTAGTTTGCCAATAACTTTGCTTTAAAGACAACGAGTTGAAAAACCGAACATGCCCCGCATCGGGGTAAGTTCGGTTTCCCTCAGGGGCAGGTTCGGCCATCCTTGGGAACAATCAGAACATGTTCAGCCTACAACAATTAAAGAGAGATAAGAAGCTACTCATAGTATTCAATATTTGGGACAGAAAAAATACTACGTTACTTTACAAAAACATATTTTATAACGATCTGGACTCAATTAACTTTCTATTACGAAAAGAATTCGTAAGAGGAGCCTACTATTCAAGGACCTTCAAGGAGGTTTCTTTTGAGGAGGATGACCTTTAGAAAAATGGTTTCGAGGAAGACCTTAAAATTTTTGTGACCTTCCTCACGGCCGATTGTGCCCCGCCTGTAATGACCGAACGTACCCCACAAACCACGGTTGCTCTTTTTTCTTTACTGCGAAAATACACAGACCTCGAACCAAAATAACTTGTTGGTTACATATACGTCTCGGCATGTTGGTTTATGCTCAATTAAGTACATATTCCTAAACATAGTCAATATTTGTTAAAAACATAGTGAACTGAAGTCGAATATTTTATACAACTAGTTGAAAAACGGGTTTTCTTCCACACTTTGTAAAGAACATGTTGGACTGTCACCATTTTAAAGTCAGTCTGGGAATAAGGTCATGTTGTCTTTTAGGAATTACAAAAAACAAAAATTACAGCGATAAAGACGAACATGCCCCGGGGACGTGCCTGCCCCGGTCTCCCCTATCATCTAATCGCCTCTACTTTGAGTTTGGAACACACTTACTGCAATAGTACAACTGATCATGACTTTTCGTAGCAAGTCTCTGGAGGGATTCGAACCCACACTACCAAAGTTAGGCAACATCGCCGCATGACGGTGTCCGAAGCCAATAACTCAGAGGGGCCCGATCCAAAAAAAGTAATACTTTGTACAATTGAAGATAATGTTGTCTAACATTAAACTATGTAACTGATGTTTTACTATCTTAATTACGTGTAAATTTTATTTCAGTATATGTGACTTAAATAGTTTATATAATTGTGACATGCTTTGCGAACATATATAATTATTTTGTGTACGTGCACGTGCCTGTGCAGTGTCTGGAAGCAAAATACTGTATCATCCAGCTTTGTAGTTGACTTGAGTTGGCTGTATGACCTGAAGTGCTGATGTGACATGCGATCACATTCATAATTTATTTACTTACGTGTCGTGCAGTGACATGAAACAAACATTTTATCATCAAAGCTCTAAACTTGTCAGAAGTGACTGACTGACTGACTGACTGACTGACTTACTGACTGACTGACTGAATGAAGGAATGTCTTTATTTCGTCGGATTAACGAAGATCACATAAATGTAATTACAAAGTCATTGCCAAAGCAGTGTCATGAAGCAAAAAACCACACAGCTTTTCAGTTGTGAAACGTGATAATGCTGTTGCATGCTCTTTATGAAACGCACACAAATGAATATATACTCACTAGAATGACGTGCAGTGAAGTTGCCAATAAATATTGAAGTTGACGCCATGTGACAGCGACACATTCCATAAGTGATGATCAATACATCAAACGGCCGATGTTTGAAGGGAAAAAGTACGAGCAAGTTTCACAAATGCACTTGCACGGATACTCCTCAAATATAGACACGCGTGAGTTATTTTTGTCTAGAATATATTCCCTCTAGTTAAGAGCAAAATATCAATTACTTTCAATGGTAAAAAAGTGAAATTTAACAAGGATGTAGACAAAATGTTGTCAAACATGTCGACATCGTAACAACATTAACCCACATTTGGTGCCATTTAAAGCAAAACTTGATTGATATCATCTCTGGCAATGAATCGAAAAGGTAAAAAGGTAAAAAAAATCCACTTACGTCAAAGTCAGATTGAAAAAAGGTATGTATTGGTATGTACCTTGTTGGCATTGCATGGTAAATTAACATTTGTTGTATATTTGCTGTCATAATTTAATACCTAATTTGTTCTTATCTAAGTCATACGTTACAATCTTACACGGTTTATAAACAAGGATGAATGTCAGTCCCAGTTGTCGACGAGGAAACCACGTCAAACACAAGCAATATTCCCGACGATATTACGACGTCAATTTGTTTAATGGACACCCTGACCTGAGTTTGAACACCTTTCGAAACGACGTTGTATTTCTAAACCCTTGAGTTTTCTTCGCTTGCTCTCTAGCTTACTATGAGAGAAAGCAATAGTCCAATCAGAAAGAAACTGGAGGTTGCTAACGCTGATATCAGCACAGAAAACTCAAGGGTCGGCAGCAAGGCATAAAACTGACAGTTCGAAAATTTGCGTTTTAGGCTGTGCATAGGAAGATGGTGAAATTTAAGGAAACCAAAAGCATACCTTCAGAACAATTGTATATTCTAAGATCATCCAGTGCGATGTCGCTCACAAAACCCTCTTTTCGTGTCCCAACGATTATGATCTATAATAAACAGTCAATAGAAATGAATAATGACGAAATGTTGATAGAGAAAATCGATCGACCGAAAATATGAATATAAAATATCGATATTACCTACGCTGTAAAAACGAGGGTATATAAAATAAAGAAGCTTAGAATTATAATATTCGCTTTTCATCGTTCAGTCATTTCCATAACCTTCTTGGTTGAACTTCCGGCTTTGAACTTCTTGGTGTTTGGAGAAATGGCATGTTCCCTGTCCATTGATTTCTGTATGCTCTCCGAATTATAATGATAAAGCTAAGTTTCATCACATATAACAAACCTAAATAAAAATCCTCGGGGAGGGCGTTGTACTGCAAGTACGAAACCAATGTTCCAATTATGTTCACCCTAAACAGCTTCATTTCATTAGAAAGCATTGTGGTGTCCCATCATGGACATACCATAAACGTGTGTAGTTTGCCACGCAATCTGATCAAAATCTACCGTACTCCGAGGAATAAAATATAAAAAATATTGTCTCTATCGGGGCTCGAACCAGCCAGAACATCCTCTCCGTCTCGAGGAAAGCCGGGCTGGTTGAGGTTCAAACCCCACTAGAGACACCTTTTTTACACTTTTTTCCTCGAACCACAGTCGATTTTAATCAGACTGTCATAATATTCAATCCGAATAATAAAATTGAACATTTGGTAACAAACTAAATGGCTAGGGATATTTTAACGCTTTAAAATAATGAATATCACTATATGTATTCATTGATAACATTTTGAAAGTTTTGATTATTAAAGGGGAAGTAGCACGTGTTTAAAGGGACTATAAGGTAATGTCAGGAAAATTAAAAATGGTTCCAATTGAAAGACAATGTATTTAAACTAAATGAAGCAGTAATAAATCAAATATATGGATGTTTGGTTTGTGTAATGAGATATTTGACACTATCAAAGAAAGTACATTTAGCATTAACTTACAAATATCAGTAAAAAAATTAGCATATACAATTTAAAAAAAACAACTTGCTACTGCCCCTTTAAGAAATCCCTAACGTATGTTGTCTAGTATATACATATAGTACCTGGAAGTTCTCGTCCTGGTCTTGTATCTTGAGGAACCCCCTGATCCAGTCCTCCCCCTGGTGACCTTCCATGTAGAACTCTGGATCTATGTCGCCCAGTACAGCGGTCTCAGGCTTCACAAACACCTCCAGGCTTCCCACATCTACACAGACATACATATCAACATCAACTGATTAAAGTCGACAAACCAGATACCTAATACAACACGTATCTGTAGAGAGGCATGTATATGAACATCAACTGACTGATTAAAGTCGACAAACCAGATACCTAATACAACACGTATCTGTAGAGAGGCATGTATATGAACATCAACTGACTGATTAAAGTCGACAAAGCAGAAAGCTACTACAATACATCTAGATCTGTAGAGAGGCATGTATATGAACATCAACTGACTGATTAAATCCGACAAACCAGATACCTAATACAACACGTATCTGTAGAGAGGCATGTATATGAACATCAACTGACTGATTAAAGTCGACAAACCAGAAAGCTACTACAATACATCTAGATCTGTAGAGATCCACGCCTTAGCATCATCCGAACCTACCATTGACCTTTAACTGCTTTCAGAGGCATTTGAGAAGCTGGGGGTGATGCCATGCAATGAAGAAGTTGACTTTCAAGAGGAACTTGTTCTTCTTCATCAAACATTAATGAACATCAGCAAACAGATCATTGACGTTAGCAGGAGATCAGAAATATAATCACACACAAACACCGTTCAAACAAAGACATTTCAAAATCTGAGAGATCCTATGTCATAAACATTCGATAAAATATACAATTGTAGGCATACATATAGGTGCTGAGCCTGTAAGGGGGACAAGAAAGTATATGTTACCACGTAGCTCCTACGGAACCTTGATCTTCAGGCCAAAAGTCATATAGTCAACAAATGAAATTATTCGCACAAAGAAAAAGCAGATAAGCAGAATCATGAGAGTCACTAAATTTAACCAATGAGTGTTGTTCCCACGGCGTACTGACGCTGTGGCTGCTGAGCTTGCATGTAGCGTTCGATACGCTTTCAACGAGAAATGGCGTTGTAAACCGGCGATTGAAGTACGAAATAGGTTGTTCCCTCTCCTTACACATGTTACAATAGTTTTGGTATACAGCTGTAAGCAGTAAGAGTTTTAAGCCTGCTTGATATCATTGTATAGGAAGGTGCTTTGTGGAAAAAGAAATAGTTCATAAGAGACTGAGTTATATACCGTTTTCATCGCCGGGTCCCTTCATGTGGTACCAGAAAGCGAAGCAGGTATTTTTCAAGGTGTTGGGGTAGATAGGAGAGATCAACCTGGCCACGTCTCCTACCTTCCTCGGGCTCGAGCTCTCGATGAACATGTAGTGGCCTGTGGAAGAAAGCACATTATTCGGCGTTAGAATTGCATTCATCAAATGTTTTCATTCGAAATAAAACAGAAATACCTTATGGAACATACATATCTGGTAATTCGTAAAGTGTGTTCTCGTGATATCATTCTAACAACTTGTAATATGGGGTTATATCACGAATATCACACCTACAATGCTTTTCTTTGAAACGAACGTAGATGGCATATTTAATGATATTTAGATTTTTCATCCCCAAATGGTAATTATAACATCAACTCTTGTTTCCAATATAAAATCTTGTAACAGTCATAAGTATTCCTGGAAGCCAACGTCACATCTCCAATTCACACGAAAACTTGTTATATAACTAATCAAACATTGTCAACTTGAAATTATCATTATGACTGCTTTAGATAAGTTTCCAAACTAAGGCTTGCCTGATTGACGCGCGTCATTGTCCGGTTTTCGGTCACAATCCTGACTACTAACTTTCTCATAGTCTATATTCATCATCTATTGGCTCTTAAATGCTACTCTCGCTCAAATGACACTATTGACAAAGCTCGGCATATGTGACCCCAACACCTCACGGAGTGGTTCTCTAACTCTTTGGCAAAAGTTGGTTTAAACATATTTTATTCACTGAGTGTGATGGGATTGGCAAACAAGCACATCAGCGCTTATGTTATACTTCTTGCTCAAATGACACTATTGACAAAGATCGGCATATGTGACCCCAACAACTCAAGGAGTGGCTCTTTAACTAACCTGTGCCTGTTGTGTGGTCGCCCTGGGGACCTGTGTGCATGGTGGGAGTTTGTCCAGACTTCCTCGTCCAATCAAAATTGTCCGTCTCATCCTGGCTCCAGCCACATAATCCCTCCTTTTCGAAGTCACATGACAGAGTGAGTCCACCTTGATAGGAAATATATGACATTAACAATGGTAAAATTCATACTAAATATTTGTCGACGCCTATTGTAAAATTCTAACACCTCAAAGGATTGATATAAACCGAAAGCGAATCAATAAACTTACTATTTGTTATAACTTTAGAATCAACCAATTTAATTTAAACATTGCACTTCAAAGAATAGCACCATCAAAATATACACAGCTTACTGAATACCCTTTGAAACAATATATCGAAACATGATACCAGTTGGGACATATCTAAAATAGTACTGTTATAGCATTTTAGTAAAAACAGAATTTCAACAAGTAGATACTACTTACTAGGTGAATTAGCTAGTTTAATTTTGTATAAGTTGACTGTTAAAAGGAAACTGTCGTTCCTCGATATGATATTGTTGTGAGATAAGTGTGATCTTAAATTCGCTAGGAGTTCCCCAAAGTGTATAGTCAATGCTGAATTTCCCTCATATCACTTCACCAGACACATTTTAACGAAAGCAAGGCTCCAAATACTTTCACCATCTTAGACCATCATGACTTTCAAACTTCAGAAAATGTTCTTTATACATTTTAAATATATTTCCTAAATTTTACTATCACAATAATTGCAAATTTCGGTACACACTCATTTGATGCAGCTATAAAGTTTCTTGGACATGAATTCTTCCATGTGCGTTAATCGTCAATCCTTTAATGTGATTAACTGACAGTACCCCGCACTGCACGTGTAAATCATGCCAAATGTATACCATAGGCTACACATTGACAAACTAACGTTGAAAGTGTGTCAACCCTCCACAATCGGAGGGTGTTCAAAGTTCAAGTTCTGACTGTGATACTTTCAAAAGTAAAATTGTTTTACTATCCTATCCTGACATGTCAAGGCAACGTGTACCTTGTATTGTGAAAGCATTATTCAAAACCCGACAACCCTCTTGGCCGAGACAGCCAATCAGCAGCGGATTCCTAAAAAAAACAATCCACTTTTGACACAATGGACTGACGTCATCACCATGGATTAACAATTCAAAATTACAAAGTACGAAAGCATATTCCATTACTTTCACAGAAGGGTGCCTTGTCACTCCAGCGCGTCCCATCACATGTTATAGTTTCCGGTCCGTTCCGCTGTGTTCCAACGGGACATCGGAACTTCAGCATGGCTCCATCGTAACTTTCCGTCACCTCCATACCTGGCAGTGAGCCCAGTGACGGGCAGCCTTTACCTGCAATTATTAATTAACTATCAATGATATGGCACTAATACAATCTAAACGGCCTACATTATACGATTCGGCAACTGGGCCAATACAGGTAAGCTGGGCCAATACTGGCCAAACTGGGCCAATACGAGCAGACTGGGCCAATACGACTCTGAGCATGCGCATATACACAAATGGCGCAAGTCCGAAGCTATCGCTTCAAAACTTTCAACATATATTACAGTTCACCAATCTCTTTTATAATTTTGATTTCGATGAAAATGAACTCTCTAATGTTGTACAAGTAAATCACAAAGAAGTTAATTAATAAAAAAAATCATTAATCAAGTTTTTCCATATTGGCCCAGTTACAGGTCCTCGGTCCGCTGTATTGGCCCTTGGCTTCGCCTCGGGCCAATACAGCATACCTCGGACCTGTAACTAGACCAATACAGAAAAACATGATTAATAACATTATAGGAAATATTAAGCAGAGTAAACCTAAACCTGAAATGAAATTACATATTAAATGCAGCTATCTACTATTAAATTTGAAAGGGGCCCACTGAAGCTGTTAATTTTCAGACCTGAAACTGCGGTGATCTAGACTTGCTACAAGAACAAAGACTTGCATGGGGCTATAAAATATTTTGTTTAAGGGGCTGTTGGACAGACTAGGACAGCAGCAACAGTTAAATTCCCAGCTCACCCATTGGAATAAAGGGACAAAATGGGGGCAAAATTGCTTGACCTTGATCAGCAAGAGTATTTCGATTCAACAAATACTAAAACATGTAAAAGGATATAAACCTCTTCATGGTTATTGTTGACAATGTATACACGGGAGTGAGGGGAAAGGGGGCTGGAGATGGAGCGGGTTGTCCTGAAACCGAATATTTACTTTTGAACCAAAATCGAGGGGGAGGTTTACATTTGTCAATTAAAGCGAAGTATGGGACGACAAACTCGGTCTCAAACATGTGTCAGACTTGACACAACAAATTGTTCATGATCATCAGCTGTCATAAAACCGCGACAGCTTAGTGGTAAAGGTGTTGCCTGATAACATGTAGCTTCCGGGTTCGAATTCAACTTTCGTTGTACATACATCTTACAAATCTCTGATTACAGGATTAAGTAGTGAGTATTGTATAATTGTATGAAATGCTGTTTTCTACAGAATGTCCCTGAGACGTTGCAGACCCTCCCGACCATAAGAGCAGATTTCCCAGAACATAGCATGACCTCCAAAACGAGACAAATATGCATTCAGAACTTTATATGTACATGTATGGAACTTTACTTCCTGAAGCTGTCCTGATTATAAAATCAAAATGGTTATGGTTCTCCTGAGGATGTCATTTTCACCAATGAATATATCATGGTTGAGAAGGATACTCGATATGAGATTTACGTAGCTTCTTGTACTCACTGATGCACGAGGGTACCGCATGGCTCCACTTGCCCGACTGCAGACATACAGCAAACTTGTCTCCTAGCCTGGTGTAACGCTTCTTACACTTGAAGTACGCCATCTTTCCCCGAGCTCGTAGCTTCACTCGGCCATTTCGTAAACTGACTCTTGGGCATGATACACCTGGGATTGATATAGATATAGATATAGATATAGATATAGATATAGATATAGATATAGATATAGATATAGATAAGAAAGAGAATAATTCACTGAATGAATGTTTGGTTCAAATGCTGTAAAAAGGGATGCGTTTGCATTATTTACAAACATTATATATAAATTACAATTATTCTATTGCAGAGCCAGAAATTAGAACAAAATACTAAAATTATTCATTCGGGTATAAAGGTCAAATACGATTCACAACAAATACTGATAAATAACTGAGTGTCAGAGATAATAAGAGTTGAACGCGAATTGAAATCATATCTTGATTATCCTCGAGAGAGTCATCAACTCGTCGTTAGAATATTCCTCACAACTTAGTTTACATATTTTTTGCATGATAATAGAAAAAAATACTGGCCTTGTATCTGTTGCTCAACATTGTATTGCATTCCACCAATTGCTCAATCTAAGGGAATTAACCCATTTACAACAAATGGTTCAGACATTGTATTTTACTGCTTTGCGATCTAAAAACCAGCTTTAGTCTAATGGTTAATCTCACATTTGTGCCATAAGTTATACATGTGGAAAAACATTAAGCACCCCCAAAATTAATTCCTAAGAAGTGATGCAATGAAAAGGTTACGATTCTTTGAATGAATTTATCACTATTTTTATGAAATATTTTGATTTTGTCAACAAATTCTGCGAAGAAAGATATTTCAGTTTGACATTTCAAGAAAATACGACTGAAATTGTAATGGTACTGATTTTTTTACCAAAATAAGTATGGTTCCAGTGTCGAAAGTACATAATAAAGTTTGGTTTTCAGATATCAAAAACAACATATGTGATATCAACTTGACATTCAAATGTCAAATCATCATTTATCATACAAAATAAGGATATAACTGGTTTTTGAAAATGCCTCCCTATTTTCAACAGTAACTGTCATTATTTGACAAAAAGGCTGTAATCATACAATTTGTGAATTTATTTTGCATTATTTTGACTTCAATCAATTTATTAAACTTTTCTCCTTGATATCAAGGGACCATTGCAGTTAACTTATACCATATTTTGTTTTAAACCTTCCCAATTGAATTTTTGTTTTTTCAGAATTTTCGATTTTAAAGGTTTCGATTTCAAGTAACATGTATATCAACTCAAGTAACATATACATGTATATGGTTTATCGGAGAGCTTGTTGAATGTTATTACTGTTATACTGGGAGAGGACAGAATTCGTCTAAATAGTTAATTACTCCGTACTATGACCATAATGTTTCAGAAAATTTGAAAAACTTAAGACACGTAGCAAATACGTAGTGAGTCATTTGTTTATATAATAATATAGAATAACGAGTCACGGTGCAATGCAAGTGCGTCTTGCATTTAAGTGTTTACTTCCTACATACATGTGACAAAAGAGCGGATTCTAATTTCTCATTGAAACTCTCAAATACTTGTTGGGTCTACGTTCAATTTGCGGCGTCAGAAGTGACCTATGTAATTGCATGTATATAAATTCATAAGTTATCCTCGGATAATTTAATGACAAACATGCTTAAAGGCCATTGAGATTTGCTAAAAATAATTATCTGAGTACTTGATTTATATAATACTTTACTGTCTCTTTTACTTACTTGAGCGTTCTGATAAGACACATTTACCGTAGGCAGTTTGGACATATTATACATTAGTTATAAATATAGACGACAGATTATATTGGGTTTTTTTTCTCTTAAGCAGAAAAGAGGTATTCAGTATAATACACACGTAGTACAAGGTTTTCATGACATTCCTTTACCCGTCAAATGCAACATTTACGTAATGAAAACTTAAAGTATTAGAAAACATCGCCTTTTTTACTTTGATATGAGGTTGTTAAACTATCATGTGTTATGAAATAATACAATGTCGAGTGTACCATCTTATGATTAAGGATATATCTCATTAACAAAAAGCTCACAGTATTAACTTTTGTCTCCGACCAAAGGTGATACAACAATTGTTAATGCAGTGGTAATTGAACTTTAATCATATGTACTTGAACCTTGTTCCTCAAGTTCCGCAATTACTGTAAGCGTCAAGGCTCAATCTACACCTTCTCGTTGTTATTGCAGTGACAGTGACAGCGAGGCAAGTGAAACTCGCATCACGCTACATCATTCAGTTATTGGTATATTAAACTTTTTAAAAAAAAATTCTTAAACTTTGCAGTACTGTATAAGACTGTGTTTCGCCAAGAATTTTCTACTGCAATAGATTGCAATATATATAATTACTGTATTGCGATAGTGTATGTATTGAAACATTTTGCAAAAGCTAAAATAACAAATCAAATAAGAGTACCAATCGACACAGTTTATTTATCATAGTTCATATCTGAATATGTCGAATTTGTCAATAATGTTAAATTCAGCATATATGATAAGCACCACAAGTCAAGCCATATGTTTTGATTTGAAAATGAAAAAATCTATTGGTAGTGTATATCAATTGTTGAAATAAAATCATATTTAGTTGGTTGGACTTGTTTTGGGTGCCGAAATTGCGACTTAAGTTCTAATTAATGTATTGGTGTTCAAAAGTTGTTTTGCAATTGGTATTGTTGTATTCTCATATCCAAATATATACCGATACAACAGTAATATTGCATACCCTAAAGTAGATGCATTGATCCCGATGCATCATCATTTGTAAACTGCATTAAACATCTTTTGACTTTTTGAGGAAGCTTATGTACATGATATTCACACTTAAGTAAATTATAAAGTAATTGTTTGACGTTGCCATAGATCTTAAAGGGAAATAAAATCGAGTATCTTTGATGTTTGAACCCGAGTTGAAGAGATATTCAAGTAAAAGCATAAAGAACAGTTTACAACAAGATTACTGATGCACGTTTTTTCAAATATATGTATACCCGTGCAATAGTTTGTCCTCGCACATTTGAAAATAGATATCTATACCCAGACCTGTATTTTCGCAAATTGTGTCGTTGTGCAATGTGGATGTTTTGACGACTGTGCTGTGGGAAGAAGGATACTGAAGTGTTGCAGTCTCGAGTCAAACTGTGAGTGGGGAGGAAGCAGCCTGAAAAATAACACTACCACAGGAAATAAACTTGTGTTAGGCTGCATCCAAAAGGTTTGTCAACCTTAATGTATAAACATGTATCGGCGTGTAGTATTTAACTGACGGCTTGTTTAGAACCTTGACACCTTTGTTGCACAAGCGTTTTGACTTTTATGCTGGTGTATATGTCTAAGCTACGTGTTTCTATAGTTTTGGAAGATTTTGATCAGGCCATTGATCTTGTAACTGCATATGGTGACCGATTTAGCGTTTATTATGAAGTGATGATGAAACTTATTATTTATTCAAATGGCTGTATTTCGTTTGCATTTTCTTCCTTTGTCGTATGCATGTATGTGCAAAGGTATGCTTTGTATGGAACGATGTCAAGTTTGTTTTGGTATAATTGGTGAATTTCTGCTGTATTTTATGTGATTTTCCGTTTATATCCCTGTTGTGCAACCGTAACATCCATTCAATATACACGGTTATTATTTTGAATAAAAAACTCACAAAATGCAAATATGGCAAATATTCTTTATACTTAAGATAAATTAAATTACAACATCGACATGCTAGGTAAGTTTGAGCAATATACACTAATATATAAATATGTTTATTCTGCAACTGTAATTTAGATAACCAACGTCTAAATAAAAACATTCATTTTGGTGAACAACCTTTTTGTATGCATCTCACTGGTCTCACACGTTAGACACAGAGCAGTAGAAGGCTGGGACTCTCAGTGAACAACCTTTTTGTATGCATCACACTGGTTTTACACGTTAGACACAGAGCAGTAGAAGGCTGGGACTCTCAGTGAACAACCTTTTTGTATGCATCTCACTGGTCCCACACGTTAGACACAGAGTAGTAGAGGACTGGGACTCTCATGCTCTCACAGTTAACGTGATGCATAGACAGTGTTGAGTTACAGGGTCATGTAGCTGCAAGTGGGTGAAGGAGATCTTAGTAGGAGAAGTCTTTCCAGAAGCATTTAGAATTCACATGAACTTAACCATATGTTTTTACATGTTCCTCAATATATTTCATACATCTTTATTTATATATATAAATTTGACGAATGTTTTAATGTTACACGCATTCTGTACGAAAATGCTAATTAATATTGTGAAACAATAGGAGTCTAGGAGAGTTTCACGTTCGGGATACACTCTTTATTTGATATTTAATGACATACTATATATACTTGATTGACTACACATGACATTACTCTTGCTGAGAGTTATGTGATATACTGAACTCAATATATATGACGCATTTGAGATAAGATAAGTAGGTCACTACATATAATAGCCACGAATAAATTAAAAAATATACCGTGTAAAAAATATGAAAACGTATAATGACCTTCACTCTACGGAAAAAGAAACGACTTTAAAGCAAAATACTACGGTCAGATATATAGATACTTATATATTCTTTATCTCCTCCATCAGTTGGAGATTACAAAGTTAAATTTTTTATGCATTTGATAACCATTGCTTCATATAGGTTTATGTTAAAGGGACAGTCATTTCGGTGTATTTTTGTGGAAACGAAATTCAAGGGGACAACCCAGTTATGACATATACATTATAACTACGTGGTTATAGCACTGTCAAATTGAAATATGTAACATTTGTTTGTACTTATGTGGATTTACATTCAACAACTTGACAAAGAAGAGCACACACTCGGTCAAATAATGATAATGAGAATGGGAGCCAGTCCTCGGCACTACAAGAGTGAAAACCCTTCATACACCACTATAAGGCATTGTTGACAACTTTTATTGATAATATATTGTAAATGTGTAGTAGATTTGTCAATCGATCAATTAATTTTTAAAGACGTTGACAATTTTGTAACAATACAGCGCTTTTTTTCATTTCATTTTCCCAAAATATTAAAATGGCGGACCGGAAAGCGATATGTCAACCCCTTTAACTGAATGGTTTTATATCACAACAATAGGTAACTAAATTCCTTGTTTCCAAGCACCTGCTTAAAGGGGCAGTAGCACGTTTTTAGGGGGGATATAAGGTGATGTCAGGAATATGAAATTTTATGCTTCCAATTGAAAGACAATGTATTTAAGCTAGACGGAGCAGTAATAATTCAAATATATAACGTTTGGTTTAGCCATGCGATTGCTTTTTCTTACACAAAATGAATTAAAGGTGTTCACACAAAAATGGCCGCCAATGGATTTTATGTGAATCTTCATACTTCGTCCTTTGACTATGGATGATTGGCGTGTGTAACGAGATTTTTGACACTGTAAAACTAATACATTTAGCATAAACTTACAATTATCAGTGACAATTTTAAAATATAAAATTATCAAAAAACGTGCTACTGCCCCTTTAATGTCAACAATATTAACAAATTATTCAACTTTTACAGCTATTTACCACTCTTGCCAGATTTACAACAATTGACAATACATTTTTTTTCGAAGCGATTGACTCATCTTAAATTCTTGATAAAGGAAGGAATTCACATATGTTTGTCATGAGATAACTGCTATAACATCAACACTTAATAAGAACAATTGATAATGTCTAAAATCATCAGGAAATATTCTTAGTCTTACGCATCGATTTATCTGATGGCCTATTCACTTTCAACACTATCCTTAAATGACATACAAGTAGTTTGCAAATTGTAGCCTTGGTATTTTCCATTTTCAAGGACACCGAGCTTGTTGTGTTTCTTTTATTTCCTGTTTTACAGACTGCCAAATACAATGTTACATTCCACTCGTTGCAATATAAGGTATTTTATCTATTATGTCGTGGTCATTATGAGCAAATAAGTCTTAATTCTTACAAGACTAAAACATATATGTACAGCTGGGTACCTTTACTTAGTGCAAATATCATATTGTTTTGAATGTCTTTGAGGCACCCTAGAATTGTAAAAAACTATTTTTCGTCTTCGTAATCGTTTGTCATAAGTTACAGTTAACCATACAGATTTTGGCAGGTCATTGAAGTGACCAAGATCAAAAATTTCGAAAACACTATTTTTTGCTCTTCAGAATGTTTTATAAGACATAACTACCCTTAGGGCTAAGTTTT
Organism: Steromphala cineraria; assembly: GCA_916613615.1. NCBI lineage: Eukaryota > Metazoa > Mollusca > Gastropoda > Trochida > Trochidae > Steromphala > Steromphala cineraria. Next base: position 6,786,900 of record OU744736.1, on the reverse strand, counting down.
AAGTATTACGTTTAAGAGTCTAAATGGAATATTCCAATCAAAATAAATTAAATCGGAATTTTTAAAATATGATGTATTTAACAAACTTCGAAATTCTGCACCATGACCACGAGCTAAAATATGGTTTGACTATACTTGGACAAATGATGACTATTTGTTATGAGTTATTTGTTGACGTCAGAACGAAACCGAAAGATAACTGCACTAAGGTACACTAGCTAGTGAACAAACATAATTCACGTAGCTGTTTGTATAGATAGATATAAATGTCCTTGACCATTTCAAGCAACACAAAAATATGATTCAAAGACATATTATTCAAATAGCAGATCTTTTACATAAAGCCGACAACAGGCACATGGATCAATTTTCTTTGTACATAAGGACAACTTGGTTAATGTAGCAAACTATACTTAATAAGCCAAACTCTTTCAATACGAAATAAAACTAATCAATAATGAAAATTACACACTGGAAATAATCATACCAGACCTAATATTGTTTTTTAAGTTTAATTTTCTAGAGATTAAGATTCAAACCCTAAGATTAAAAAATGCTTTATCAGAACCTCTGAGACACACAGAGTGTTGAGCACCAATACACTTTGTTAGTTTCAATATATACATAAATTAGATGAATTTAAATGAAATTATTACAAATTAAAAGCTTTAAATAGTGAAAATATGCATATTCTTTGCATGTTTCGTGAGTTGAATGAAACTAAAAGACCCATAGCAATTAAAACAATCAAACAGAAACCCTGAGACAATTAAAATCGTGTTGTAAAGTACAATACTCACGGTCTGCAATGACAGTTTGGTAGAAGACTGTAGAGAGAAAGAAAGAAGCGAGGAGATCTTGGAGCCTCATGATGGGGTACGTCAGGGCGAGGCGCTGAGACCAGGGTAGAGAAACTAACAAGATATCCCGGCATGCACCACCAGGGTCCGACTTCACTAAGTGAGAGTCGCTAAAACTAACCGGAAGTGGGTGTTACGAAGCAATGGAGACTTGACTCCCCGGATGTAAATCATCAGGAAGCTGTACAAGGAGCAAAGCATTTATGTATAACTGTTGATTCAACGTCGCTGTTTTAATTGGGTTTGCGCATTAGTCGTCGTGTGGATGTTTACAAACCAAGGCTCGCATTATGAGGTATCCATGCTTCACAGGATATAACGGTGTTATGTTATTGAGTTTATGTGTTTATTACTCATATGTAAGGTGCGGTCTTGCTTATTTGTAGACTTACCCAGCGGTGTTTTGCTACTAAAATGCAATACATTCTTTAGTTCTAATCAATACTATGAATTATGTTTTCTCAAACAGGTCTACATTTCACAACGGATCTGAATATGGTCAATAGCATATAAACCAATGGTTGCTTTTATCGTTCAGTATATCCTTCGTTGGTCATTATATGTATATTATCAGCAATGTATTGAACAAAAACCTGAAAATAGCAAAGTACATTTTAGCATATTGGCACTTTGTCAGTTATTTAAGGAAAAATGGAAAAAGAATTTTAGTAACAAATTCACCCTTCGATATCCCCGCGGAAGTGAAATATACAAGATCAGGTGATGGTCAAGATAAATCCGATTGGCGGATGTCGCCTCTTCATATATCATTGATGAGCTTCCGGTCATGTGACTGTGTGGGTGAATTCCGTTGCTCTAGATCTTCAAAGTTGACAATGACGAGCGTTATGCAATTGATGATTAGGGTGTATTTCTTATGAAGATGTTTAAATGTGTAGATATATCTTTCTCACTTATGACAGCTATCTGATGTCAATTGATTGAAGAAAAGCAAATTTGCAAGATCAAGTTACGCATTAATCATGTATATGCATAAAGTTGCATACAGTTTGTTTCGCACGCCAGGAAAGGTTAACATATACAGAAATATTCTTATCATTATTGCATAAAAATGATGCACTAAGCACCATTTAAAGGGACAGTCCTACAAGGGTACTTTTTTGGGAAAGAGGACTTTACTGTTTATACATTTATATGATGATCACATGATTATTTCGCACTTGATTGAAAAATATTAGTGAGGTCAACATTTAGTTGTTCAAGAATTAACAATAAGCACAAAGGCTAGAGCGCATCACTCTAACAAAACCTTTGTGAAATTGTGTTTTACTAGGTCAGTTAAATTGTTAAATTTTATAATTAATTATTGTAAATATGCTAATATTATATCTGCCTATAAGTTATTTCCTAACCCTGTGATTACATAAACAAAACACAGAAGATTTTTGTTCTCTTGCTGAAAAGAATGGATGGCGGAATGGATGGCGGATGAAAGATGGCGTCTTTAAAATGTAAATCCATAAGAGACCTACTGCTTTGTATACGAACGGGGGTTGTTAAAGATGATCACAAATTTTCGGTCAATTGCTCATGATGTTCGTATTGAACACGAACATACCTTTCAATCGGGCATGGACAATACAGTGCCTACATACTAGGATTTGGGCTAGATCAGTTACGGTGTAGATGTAGATCAGTTACGGTGTAGATGTAGATCAGTTACGGTGTAGATGTAGATCAGTTACGGTGTAGATGTAGATCAGTTACGGTGTAGATGTAGATCAGTTACGGTGTAGATGTTACGAACCATCTGGGGTATATCACAATCTGCAGATTGACACAAGTCATTCCTAGATTTTGATCATTCCCAGATTGTGTAGGCCTTACAATCTGCAGATTGTTTTTAACAATCTTAGAATGAAAAATATTCCTAGATTGTTCGAACAATTCGTAGATTGTGAGCTCTCAACCTGCAGATTGTGACCATTCCTAGATTGCACGGTACATAGACACTTTTGACATTCACTACATCTATAAGCGACTGTTACATGGAAACAGGAGAACTAAATTCCGGACAGTGCAAAAGAGTTCCCGTGTGAGGTTAGAGCAACGAATAATAAGGATCAGCAGCAAGGTTGAGGTAGTTACAGAAACTGGTTCAAGTTATGCCTTGCGGGAATACATATTTTGTCTCAGGTCAGCAAACCAAATTTTTACTCAGTTTCCATTAAACATGGAACAGTAAAAAAATTCTTCGAAAATCTAAAAGAGACAGACCTTGTTTAATTTTTTTTAAGTTTCATAAGGAAAGTTTTTTAAAACCTTGATGTAAAGTAACTGCAATACAATGTATCATTGGTTTGTCATGGAAACCCATATCATAATAAAATCAGATTTGTCATTAAGATAATTTCAAACCATCACGTATTGTACAACCTTCACCGTGTGTTGTACCATCTCCAATTCACTTAGCTGTTTCCGGTTGGCCTTCCAGTACTTGTATTCACGTTACCGCATTTACTGCAATTATTTTATGAAAAAAAATGACTTTTTCGAAGAATACCACTTGAAGGTATACTTCAACAGTTAATAGACGTGATTATTATTTATACAAAAGCGAATGTCCATTTAAAGTGTGAGTTTTGATTCTTTACTTTCGCCATAAACAAATCTTCCAACTCTCGTACGAATTGTTCATTTTCACTGTTACTCATTTTGATTAAATACGCGTTAATAAAATCGTAAAATCTAAAAAAAAAACTGAACAAGTTTTAAATTCTCAATAGCATATCATGTATAAATATATGTCCCCTCGAATTTCAAAACCATAAATGCTATCAGAGTCTTTAACGCTCAGCGTTTTTTGTTTTCAGCATAAATATTGAGTTAACGACCCATATTCAAACAGCAATATTTTAAAAATTATTTTTACTGTATTCATAGTATTCTTGGCAATATTTTGCCACCGACCAAGAGAAGATCGGACCAAAATTCATTAAATAGGAGACAGTTTACCGAAATGACCGAATCGTAAGACCCTGTATGTCGACTTGAAGGCGAATCAAATGTAGCCATCTCACAATTTCCGGTTCTCTAATGTACGATTGCAACCCGTCTTTGTCGTATACGATTAGATTCTCTATTTTTTCCCGAATCAGGTACTTTTTGCCGCCCATGTTGATACCCATCGGACTCAATTTCGGTAAATGAGAAAAACTACGCACATTATGATGATGTCAACGTAAGCGGATTCGTTATATTTAAAAGCAATGACACTCTCAATAGCTAAATTTAAACAACGAACCGACTGCGAGTATGACAATGGGGCTTTAAGACCATGCATGCATGTTCTTTACGTTAGAATGATTTCAATAATTGTTAATGACACAGAGGTATCAAATTATAGTCTCAATGTCAAGGAGGATATGTTTAATACGAAAGCTAACAGGACGAAATGTGTAAAATGTTTATTGGTAAGATGATGTTTTGTTAGCTTTCTTTCTTTATCTTTAATCTTTATTCACTCGAAACCACTAACGGTGGTACAAGAGCAAGTTAACAATACATAGATTAAACATATTATACATGCGTCTTATGCACTATTTCTTAACAGAGACTGTAGTATAGTAATGAATTTAGAGAAACATTTTAGTTCTTTAGTACACTTAGGTGTCATAAATTTACAGAGTGAATATACATTTGCATAATGATATGTTTTAGTAAAATACAAAATTCTATAAGGGCGAAGAGTTTCACATCTGAAGAGATAGTGAAACTCATCTCCAATAACATTTTTTTTACATAACTTGCAGAGTCGTTCTTCCCTCGCAATACCCTGCCACCGGCCCGTCTCAATGGGTACATTATGGTTTGAGGTGCGGGATCTAAGAATAGGGATTGAAATTGATTTTTGAAGAAATAAATATGGTTCAAATTGAATAGTTTTCTTCAAATGTTTGTACAAAACACCTTTAGAACTGCATTGAATATTTCCCCACCATTGTTGGTAGAACTGATCGGAAAGAACGTGTCCTGCTCTGGAGACTAGCCAGGTTGTAGGATAATGCGAGGGGTTTACAAATACTTCACTTAGTCCAATATTGTTTAACAGATTTTCAATACAACGTAGCCACGGAAATTTATTTGGGTACTCTTTGTATTTCGTCAAAATACAGCTATACATGATTTGAGAGAGTTTCGAATTTTCTGCAGGGATGAGAGTAAGTTTATGCAAGAATGATAACATGCGCTGGAAGATTTTTATACTTATTGGGGTTCTACCCAGTTCACCATAGATCATGAAATTTGGTGTAGATTTACGAAGTCCAGTCGCCATTTTAAGATATTTTAGATGTGAGTTTTCAATCAGATCTAATTTTTCGTAACCCCAAATTTCCGAACCATACGTAAGAATCGGTAGAATCATCGTATCAAAAGCTGATAACAAACAATCTAATGGTAAATCAATGTTTCGTGATCTCTTAAGTAAACTATACATTGCCTTTGAAGCGTTTTCAACAATGGATTTGATGCATGTAACCAACCTTTTGTTTTGATGAAGTTTGATTCCTAAATATATATATGTATCAACTATTTCAATATTATTATCGCCATAACTAAAAGAATATCAAGACTTTAGTCTTAGCGATATTAACATGTAGTTTCCACAGTTTACAGTACTCCTCAAACGAATCAAAAGATTTTTGTAGATCCTTTTTGTAGCGTGCCTTGTCAAAATAGCCTACAGTTACTTTTGGTGGTTTAAGTAGTTAGCATACAGTCGTATATTATCATTATGTGTACCATCTACAGATTTTTACATACAATGTACAGAAAGGCATGTACAATGTACAAGTGATATATTATTCATTTTCCAAAAGGAATACTGATATTTTGATTGGTGCTAGATGTGAAACGTTTAAAACAATGGCTGTTAATCAAATGTCTGGCAATTAACACCGAATATTCCTTATCTCTATAATAGTTTCTCCATTTTTAAAAGTTTTATTCAACTGAGAAAAATATTTCTGACCATTGACAGCCGTACCGAAGTAATTAAGTTTAAAAGCTTCGGGAAAATTTGAAATATGATTTACCATTGTCAAACATATATTTTGAACTATGGTATCTAAAGTGTGAAAGATTTCCGACGTGGATAAGATATCTGGGTATCAGATATAGTAGGGTCACACGCACCCTCATTAGAATATGAGCGGGGTGTTAGAACAACTCCGGCAAGATGAGACATTATATGGAGACTGGATCCGGTATCGTTAATGTTGTATGTGCCCGCTGCTGTAAATGTGACCTTTGTGAAATGACAACAATGCGTGCAAAGATCTGAAATTACCGCAAACGTCAGGAGAAAATGATGCGAGGGGTAAAGTATGCCCGAGGTGCTTACACTTGTGTATTGCGAAATAGGCGGACGTGTGAAACATTCTTAAATCATCAATATATGAGTGCAAACTAAGAGAAATTAAAGTTGTTTACTTACATTTGACAATTTTAATCGTTTGCGCATATTTTTTTCTGAAGAAAGTCATTTCATGTATAAAGATATCAATTTTTGCAGCATTCGTAAAATCACCATCTCCTCTCCTAAAACAGCAAAGTGTGAAGTATTACAATGGCCATATTCAGTTCGATGCTTGTGAATTGGAGTAAAACATGTAGAGCAAAATACACGGAGAAAGTAGATGCACGGTAATTTGTTTTCATAATATAAGATTTTAACATATTTTCTAGAATTAGTGGTTCCGATTCAGTTCTGGATAGTTTTGAAAAACTCAAATATTTCAATGAAGTTCGAGGCTTGAGTACAGCGCTTGAATTTTGTCGTTCAATTTCACAACGATGACAATATCAACAGTCAACACTGTTATCTACCAGAAATATTAGCAGAAGGCCATTTTCATCTGGTCTTTAATTGTTTTGTCCACAGGCCCTCGGATCATTCAAAAATATGTTAAGAAAAGAAAAAAGAAAGAAAATTAGTTTTTGAGAACAACCCCGAATCGAATTGTACCTCTGTTAATAGTATCCATATGAAAATATGTGTTTATTGAATGATTTATCAATTAAGTTTATTTATGACCGTCCTATATTTCACTTTGATGATTGTAATGAATTTATTTGGTAGATTTCAGATTATTTCATGCATGGAATGAAAATATAAGAAAGGTAATGCACGTTCACGGAAGGTAAATTCACACCTCCAATAAGCATCAATACTCGTTATATTCCCTATCAACAAATATCAACACGTAACGTCATTCTGAATGTTTTTGATAAGTTTCCAAAAATGATTTAAGAGAGTCATTGTCCGGTTTTCGATCACAATTGCGACTTAAAACCTTTTTGTCACAATACAACGTCGATTAGCTTTCAAATGATAGCTTCGATACTTCTCGATCAAATGAAAGTATTCATATAGTTTTTCATATTTTTCCCAAACAACTGGCTCTTTAACGAAACATATAATTATAATTCGCTTTCCAAAAATGGCAACCATGACCAACCTAAATGTATTGGTATAGAACAGGTTCTCAGTCCAAACAAACGGGTAACAAACAAACAATCCAAGTATCAAAATCAAAACACAGCAATAGCTAGCTCACTTTTAATGTATGTATCTTGATCTATTGTAGATTGAAGTTACAATATATAAGGCTTATTAAAGGAAATACAACATATAATACTTATTTAAAGCGAGTCTGCGTCCCCGTAAATGTGATGCATCACATTTATTAATTAGTAGCCCGCTACCGTGCGCCGAGTCTCTCCTAAGCTCCGCAGCAGTGTTGATTATTCATCGCTGTACGGAGCTTGACTGTGACAGAGAACCGGTTTACGTAAACTCTTCGGTTTCTCTGCATGATTGAATTGTTTGTTTAATCAAATACATTGTTTAAACCGCTATAATGCGGCTTTAATATATCATGATTGATTGAGTTATCTCACTGTGACAGTGAGTTGTTTTGGTAACAAATTAATGCATCTACAAATTCTGAATAGAATAGCTTTTGCATATGTCATAACATTATTAAAACATCATTACAACACATTTTCTTGTATTGAATAACTGTTTTCAATTGGAAATTTATAATTAATTTCCATTTCAATTATTAAAATATAAAACAAATAAAATAAAAATGTGTTGTCTTTCAAATGTCCTGTAACAATAGACATGCAACCGCAAGAACATATTCTTTGACATATAATTAATAATTAACAATATTATTTTTAAAAATAAATGTAATCTATTATATACCAATTCGTTTATTAAACAGTGTGCTGTTTCAAACTGCGTAAGAAATATCAGTTATACGTAGTTTCCAAAATATGATAATATTCACGATAATGTGAGGATAATGAAGGGTAGTCCAGCAAAATAGATGTCTCCTTCGGGTGCGCAGTCATCGCACATATACCGAAGTTTAGATAATCATTATCTAAATGAGGGACAGTCATGTAATTTGAAAAAGCATCGATTACGATTTGGTTATTTGTCACCAATACGTTATCGATAACACAGACAGACAGATATAGTTTATTATAGTGTCACAAGTTAAATATACATTGTAAAAAGCATGATTAAAAGACATAATATATATTTAACAACCAGCCAATTTTTGGCTTATGAGACACTTTACAAGATAAAACAGTGTACAATATATTCGTAAATATAGGTATGTAAAAGTAGCGATAATACAGGCTTAAAATTTTTAAAAAAATAGATAAATAAGTAAATACATGTAAGAGTTATAAAAATAATTGCCTTCTAAAAAACATATTCCTTATTGTTGTACTGATGCATTTAATGCGTTTTGGGCTGTTTTCCGATAAATAGGTCCTAAGGCCCCGTTGCATTATAACAATCTAAATTAAAATTGCTTCTTTGATCATTGTAAAAGTGGCATTCTGAAATAAAATGAACTTCTGTTTCAACATTTTGACAAAATCGACAAATTCTACTTTCTAATGGGGTGGGGGGTCTGCAGTGTCGTCCTGTCTCTACGTATAAGGGGAGACTTCCACATCGTAGGCGATGGATTATCTTCGTTTTCTCTTGATTACATTCAGACGCCATTTAGAACACCACGTTGTTACCACATCCAATATTCGCTGCAGCTTGTAAAGTTGAGATATTTTTTTCTATTTAATTTTGTATTCTGTAGATCGTAAATAAGAACCATATAAGAAGTGATCAATAATGGAAATTTGTTGCGGACGATGAAACGTTCACCTACTGATTTTCATTATTCAGATATAATGTTCTACAGCCTCATTTGGTTTTGAAAGCTAGACATTCTGTCGGGGATTGAAATAACGTTTAATTGGCGGCAATTGTCTTGCATATGTCTTGTATGTGTATCCATCGTCCACTCAACCAGACAGGATGGCGCCATCAAACAGTAACCCGGCAGTTATATGACCTGTTACGACACATGACTAGAGTCACTGGACGTCAATAAACTGACGTCTCACACCTGTTATCTGTTACATCCGGCTCCATAATACACAACATCAAATGACAGTTCCCCGTTATATCAAGTGTTATTTCAGGCTGTTCAGTGTATCACACACATTCAAAACGATGTTATTTAACCATGAAAAATCACAAAACAAAATGAATAGATGACAAAATTGTTTCAATTTCCAAACCTCTTACCTTTCCTATCTATTAGATGTCTCGGCAGTTATTATGAGCAGCAACGTTTTTATAAAGTGATTGGTTTAAACATATTTTTTTTTAAAACAATAAACACAAACAATTGGCGAACGGGCTGTACAACGCTTATTTGAGTATCCACTCTTATTCACGATTCATAAATCTGAACACAAACACAAGAAATTGTGAAAATTCAAAAGCTAAGGGATCCGTTTAAATGTTTACATGTAGGTTTTCAAATGTTAATTATTTGGTATGCCTCATTTTGAAGTTGTCTACGGCATCAGCTAGATGAAACCAAATTAATTGAAAAATGATTTAACCCACACTGTTACTCTTCACTACCGTATAGACGCAGGTTTCGCCAATCATTTGTAGCAGATTACGATTTGGTTATTTGTCACCAATACGTTATCGATAACACAGACAGACAGATATAGTTTATTATAGTGTCACAAGTTAAATATACATTGTAAAAAGCATGATTAAAAGACATAATATATATTTAACAACCAGCCAATTTTTGGCTTATGAGACACTTTACAAGATAAAACAGTGTACAATATATTCGTAAATATAGGTATGTAAAAGTAGCGATAATACAGGCTTAAAATTTTTTAAAAAATAGATAAATAAGTAAATACATGTAAGAGTTATAAAAATAATTGCCTTCTAAAAAACATATTCCTTATTGTTGTACTGATGCATTTAATGCGTTTTGGGCTGTTTTCCGATAAATAGGTCCTAAGGCCCCGTTGCATTATAACAATCTAAATTAAAATTGCTTCTTTGATCATTGTAAAAGTGGCATTCTGAAATAAAATGAACTTCTGTTTCAACATTTTGACAAAATCGACAAATTCTACTTTCTAATGGGGTGGGGGGTCTGCAGTGTCGTCCTGTCTCTACGTATAAGGGGAGACTTCCACATCGTAGGCGATGGATTATCTTCGTTTTCTCTTGATTACATTCAGACGCCATTTAGAACACCACGTTGTTACCACATCCAATATTCGCTGCAGCTTGTAAAGTTGAGATATTTTTTTCTATTTAATTTTGTATTCTGTAGATCGTAAATAAGAACCATATAAGAAGTGATCAATAATGGAAATTTGTTGCGGACGATGAAACGTTCACCTACTGATTTTCATTATTCAGATATAATGTTCTACAGCCTCATTTGGTTTTGAAAGCTAGACATTCTGTCGGGGATTGAAATAACGTTTAATTGGCGGCAATTGTCTTGCATATGTCTTGTATGTGTATCCATCGTCCACTCAACCAGACAGGATGGCGCCATCAAACAGTAACCCGGCAGTTATATGACCTGTTACGACACATGACTAGAGTCACTGGACGTCAATAAACTGACGTCTCACACCTGTTATCTGTTACATCCGGCTCCATAATACACAACATCAAATGACAGTTCCCCGTTATATCAAGTGTTATTTCAGGCTGTTCAGTGTATCACACACATTCAAAACGATGTTATTTAACCATGAAAAATCACAAAACAAAATGAATAGATGACAAAATTGTTTCAATTTCCAAACCTCTTACCTTTCCTATCTATTAGATGTCTCGGCAGTTATTATGAGCAGCAACGTTTTTATAAAGTGATTGGTTTAAACATATTTTTTTTTAAAACAATAAACACAAACAATTGGCGAACGGGCTGTACAACGCTTATTTGAGTATCCACTCTTATTCACGATTCATAAATCTGAACACAAACACAAGAAATTGTGAAAATTCAAAAGCTAAGGGATCCGTTTAAATGTTTACATGTAGGTTTTCAAATGTTAATTATTTGGTATGCCTCATTTTGAAGTTGTCTACGGCATCAGCTAGATGAAACCAAATTAATTGAAAAATGATTTAACCCACACTGTTACTCTTCACTACCGTATAGACGCAGGTTTCGCCAATCATTTGTAGCAAATAGTATACGTAGCTTAATAGAAAATTCCCGTGTCCTTTCTTAGTATAAACTATCCAATGAAGTTGAATGGTATTTTTTTAGAATTTTTGTTTGTTTAATGATTGATTATCTTCATATTTTACACTAGACAGAAATTATTCTTCAATTTGATAACTTTTTAAACAAACTTTTCAAAAACATTTGTATCACAATTTGTTGATAAAATTAAGTGTTTTATTAATTTAACTAAATTGAAACATGTTTATTTCCTAATTTGAAATTATTAAACAAACAATAGCCAAATACACATATTTTGTAAATAAACCATGACATGTTCCTTATCTTGTTTTTGGAGCGTTTTTTTTTAATGGTTATACCACTCCGATATAAACAGATATATAACATTTTGTGGTGATTTAAACAAAGAGGACTCTAAATAAACAAGCTAGAAGGCGTTCATGATATACAGACAATACTGTTTGTATACAATTTCCTTTTAAAAACACTTTACCGTTGTCATGTGATTCAGACATCAATTGAGATTGTATGAAAATAGCATAATTAAAATTTTTTTTTTATCAGAATGAGAAAATCCTTAGCATTGTTTCACTGAGTAAGTTTCATGACGCTTTGTCAATACTCCAGTCATTAGCGAAACTTGAAAACTTACAATGTCTTGGCAAGCGCATTCGTTTGGATATTAAAATTAAAATACTCTTATGAAACTAAAACGTTATATATATATATAGAGAGAGAGATATTATTTATTACAGTCTCGCCCAATACAATATATGTCAAAAGTAGTGGATGTATTATTAACCAATCAGCGCGCATGATTAACGAGGGGATTCCCCTAAAGAAAAGCGAACCCTAAACCGCTCTCTTCTCCCCATCTCAGCGGTAAAGCGTAGCTCAGCTCAATAATGAGCAGGCTTCTCAGCACGGGCCGAAGGCCATTTGTGTTGGGGACGGCGGGTCCCTTTAAGGAAAAAAACATAACTAGTGTATCTATCTATTTTTTAAAATTGATTGAAATGTTTGGTTGCAATTCCTGTTTTAAGGGAAAATGAGGATGTGTACAATTTCATCAGTACCCAAGGGAATAAAAAGTATCATCCAAGCAATTCACGAGAATTTTACGGACGTTTCCAATCACCAATATTAAATTGTTATCACTTTTAAAGATAAAGTGTTTCCCTCTTATGCATTAAATATTTCAAACCAAAGCAGAAAAATGCAGATAATCTTAAAACACAAGCTTTAAACAAACGAGCTTGTCAAACAAAGCCTTTGAGAAACTATTTCAATGCCCTCCGTGTATCAGCCTGGAAGAAAACACATCAGTAATGTCTAAATACATTTTCCGTAACATTTACATGTATCATTGAACAACATTGTCAGCCCGAAAACTCTTGCAGCGACCAAAAGATGACGTCAGATGCGTTTACGAATGACCCGATTGCTTACGATCCCTTGCGAGTTTCCATCTTTTGTCAATTCGGCTAAGTGACCTTGACCTGTTGTCTAGAATCTCGAATTGTATTAGACTCTGAGAGGATGTTGAATCTTTATGTATAACTTACAATTTTTATTATGTATATTTGACAATATAAAAAAAAAAATAAAAAAAAAAATTCGGCTTCAATGTTAGTGTGAAGCGCCCTTAACAATTACATGTATCCTTGAACAACGTTTTCATGCATACACATTTCTATAACTGTAAAGCGTTTCGTTATGTTGGTAGCAGCAAATTTTCCGTCAGTTAACATAGTTTATTAAAATGTTAAACAAACTAACAGTGTATAATATAGACCGCTGCAGCCATTCCTTATGCAACTATGAATCATCTACTGTTTTAGCATTCCGTCGATCATAACAACCTTACATTGCCGTTACACTTCACCGAGAAATTTATCAAACGAAGAAATAAAGCTGAACCATTAAGACCCTTCAGTTTTACTCTTTATTTGGAATCATTAGAAGGTTGATGCTTACGTTTTCACAAAATCTCAAATTCATGGAAACTGCCATGATTTAAAGATTGAAATGAGAGTTTTACACTTTCAAAATAATACATTTACCATTAACGTTCAGTTATCAGTGAAATAACAAAAAATATTTATTTTTCAAAAAACGTGCTTCTGCCCCTTTAATATTTTAGATAGGTAATCTCACTATTTGTCATGAAGTCGTAGTATATCTTAGGATTATATGAAGCTTTCACTCGATCATCAATGGAAAGTAAATTTCAAGTCTCATTTTTGCAGTTTGGGATGAATATGCAGGTTGAGTTACTTAGCTATACATAGCATGAGGACACCAGATAACGCCCATGTATCTTTAAAGGGCTACAGAGATCTACAGGTTTGGAAGCATTATGATTAGGTACATGTATGCTTTGGAAACATAGTAGCGTGAACATCCTTCCAGGACAAACCAACTCTCAGTCATCGTCGGTATAAAAGGAATACATGCAGTTGAGTACTGTACCTGAAGTACTTCGTGCTTATGATTGCTTTCATCAGGGCCACATCTACTCAAGTGACTATTTGCCACCGATACATCGGGACGTGTTTCCCGGTTTTACTCATTTCATCGTTATTGGTGGTTGGGTGATATTTAAATTTTACTTTTAACTTTGAAACTGTGTTCAAATTCATACAGTTAATTCTATAATATTACGTATTTACTACATTATACTGCATCGCCAAAGATTTTTGCATCTCAGCGTATGAGAATAAGAATGTTCGTCAAATGATAGGCAATATAAAATATTATTTATCATAAAACTTATATGATGATTTTAGATACTCTATTTATTAGTATATTGGTGTGTCGATTTTGCCTTCTGTGTATGAATACTATATCTTTATCGAATTGGGCCATTATATATATATAATGACGTCATATATTTAACGTTTTGTTGTTCTCGAATTTGAATTCACTGAAAAATACTTCCTTATTGCTATATTTGAACAAGCGGCGCCTTTGATCTTGGCAAAGCGTGAAAGCTAGAAATTACTGCATCATACTGTTACTCCAGTCTTTATAATTAGGAGAGTCAGTTGTAATTTTAAATCTATTTTATTTTACCTCTGCTCATGATCATTTCTGATCAACGACTGACAGTTATAGATACTAACGTCTTCTCACTTCTACCCTGAAGAGCGAGCATCGTAACCCCGTTAAATAAAAAAACCCTCGTGAAATCCTATTTGCACAACCTTAATGAAAAGTTAAGCATTTATTCACACACACTTGTTTACATGTTCTCTGAAATCCAAATGAACTTCACCACATAGCATAATGTCTCCTCTTAAGCCAATTTATTACTCGCCCATGTAACAAACTGCAGCGTCATATTTTTATCGCGAAATTAAACATGTGTAATTTCGCTGTACACATCATGTCACCACACTTTTGAAACGTGACGTCATTTTTTATGAGTGATAATCCACATACTTAACTTCCATCAATTAATACTATTTAACTCGTGAATCATTGATATCGAACCCGTTTATGTTCGATTTATTCTGTGTCAGAAACTCGTTCAACAATTACATGAATATACAGAAATCATATTCGTCCATAACAATGAAATGATTTGTTAGCATCCGTTTTTACACATTTATCAGACACAGAAAAACAGCCATGTCAGCGAATATTTGATGTTGTTGGCGATAATAATACAAGATATGATGTTCTGATTTTCTTCTATATTAAAGGATGCATTGATACAGCAAAATGTGAAGACGGCATCCCTTGAACAAATCTTTAAACAGGTTTTCGTCATAATCATAATTGCAACTCACGCCGTGACGCGAAGATGGTATCAGATATAAGCAAAGGGAGATAAAAGCACTGTGTTTAAAAGAAAGATATCATGTTCATTGCTACTTTTCTTAATGCAATGAACATATACATGCATATTGACATTATTGTAACACTGTTTTTTTTATTGATATAACAATTCTATCATCACTGAACTATTAAGGTTGAACATCGGCACGCATGCTGAAACAGGACATCAACCTTCCGTCCTTTATTTACAAGGCAGTTCACATAAGTTAGGTTTGAAGCTTTTCGCTGTAAGCCATTTCGTAGGTTATTAAACTAGGTCTATGACACTTACAACAAAGGTCGTAGAGCATCAAAGAAATCAAGAATATCCAATTGATTCTAAAATGTTAATGGTGTAGGATTGGCATTGCCCTTTGAATTAAAAAACAACAACATATCATCATCGACATAATTATGGTCAAACAAACAAAGTAATTAAATGTTTTCTTTTAACAATAATTTATATTTCTCCTTTTCATTCCTAAGGTTACTCTAGCTTTGATATTTCAAAGACAGTACAGAACGAATGGTGGCAAAAAGTAGGTTAATTGAGATTTCCAATATGGAGAAATATGAAGAATTGTCGTCACGTTGCTACTATCCATTATATCACCTGCAAACTTCACCGATTGAATATTTAAATTACTGTTAAAGAGCCACACCCGTTGATTGTTGGGGTCACATATGCCAAACCCTATAATGGTGTGATTCCATTGAGAAGTATCAACGATCTCGATTGTAAGAAAATATCCTAGATTCATTCAACGTTGCCTAGTATCATTAAGTTGGCCAACATTACGGAATAAGAACTGTCTGTTTGTCTGTCAGTATATTTAGGTAGATTTTTAAACGTGATGAGGATCGAAAACCGGACAATAACACGCGCCAAGCACTCAAACGTAATTTTTGAAACTTATCTAACGTTTGATTGGTTATGCAATTCATGTAAATTGGAGTTAATTTAGCTTCCACAAATGAAAATGACTCCTATAAGATTTGAATTGACAACAATTATTCATCGCATAATTGCTTTTGCGGAATAAATATGTCAGAAGTTTTGAATTTACATAATTACTTATGTCATCTACATTGGTTTCAAAGCAAAACAGTCTGTGTTGAAAATAACGGAGATGCTCTTTAATCGGGGTCTGCAACTTTATTAGCAGGGCTCCGAAAGAGTCGTAAATGCTCGATAGGGACGAAATCCTTGACGCAAACTTGGTACTGGTTGTCAGCTGTAAGCGGCTCGTAACTAAATCATTTCGTCCCTACCTAGCATATAAACCTGCTAATAAAACTCTGGAAGTAAAAAATTCAAGTTGCAGACCCTCTTTAAGAAGTGGTTTCGTCACGGAGGTGTAAGAAACAAAGAAATCGTTCTCAGTTGACCATGGTCTAATATTCATGGCAATCTGTTTTGAAGTCAAAGGGCAATCTTGTAGCTCTGAAACATTTTTGTGTGTTGATGGAGGATTCCAGACAACAAATTCCTTATCTTTACTCTACTGATTTGCTCCCAATTGGTGTACATCCCTACAGTTTCCTCCTCTACGGTAATCGTATCTAAACCTGACATTTTCATACTTGAAACTCACACTAGATATAGTTTTACTGTTACAGTCATGATAAATACAATTTCACAAATCCAGTTTGACATCTTGGTAGCTAGAACAAGAGACATTACATATTTATTTATCATCGCATTTCATCGATCACAGTATGGATGAAATGAACTTCTTAGTCTGTCCTGTCGACGATCACATACCATCATCGAGTTGTCAGATGTTTTGCAATTGATATTTCCAGGCTCGAAAGGTTTTATTACACTCCTGACCTCAAGTCGAGGATATATAGTAACACCACCGATTCCGGCCGTCCGTCCGAGGATATTGTGCAGTCCAAAGTACCACCAATGTCGTTACTCTTTGAATGTTTAAGAATTTCCATCTTTTGTACTGAGCCATTTTCTAAATTTAGAATTTGTTTGACCAATTGCAGGAAAACTATTCACCTGATTCATTTCAAATTGGCACATAACATTTGCCCTACTACTATGCGTGCAGCTGCAAATAACAACCAATTTCGTGATTTTTGTTTCATTTTCTACGAATTTCCATGTTTTGTACTTAGCCGTTTTCTGACCAAGTGCTATTCACCTGATTCATTTTGAATTTCGCACAGGTCTTCTAACATACTAGAAGGGTTGCAGTGCCAATTAACGAGCGATTTTGTATATTTTGTATTTTTTTAAGGTCAATAACTATGTTGGAGGCATATTTCTAATTACTTGGTCAGGGATGCACAGTCTGGGTATCAGTAAGCCACGCTCACATTTTTAGCTTGATTGATGCCTTTTCAAGGTTAGTCACGACGCTTTTTGTGATCAATGATATCATTTGTTACACTTTCTATCTGATCGATGTTACTATACTTTGATCCATACATTTATTACGGATATTTCTAATTAAAAGCAAATGGTGAGAAAAAATATGTTAGCATCATGCCATCATCTTTGTAAAGTTGATTTTGTCTCTCCGATTCGATAAATGAGAAAGATTGTGCTGGGTGACTTTGGCATATTAAGAATGATTGACAGTTCTATTAAGGCGGAAGCGATTTCACTTGTATTTAGTGACCCATATATGTCGGATGACAAATTGTGGCGGTAAATAATTACCTTATCAAAATCGCGTTTTCATTAATATCACAAATTTAGTATATTGCTCCATACGAAGTGTATAATCTCGTGGTACATAACGCTCAACATGACCGTCCGTCCATGTATACTTCAATTTCTTATTATTGATAAAGAGTGTTCTTGAAAACTAAAAACTACAGAAAATACACGTGCTTGAACAACTAAAGTAAAAACGTCCAAGTACGGATCATAAGGCGGTTGTTCTGGTCGTTTGAATTATATTTTGAAAAAATCCAATATATATTGGCCCCATTCAATATAAAAAACGTGTACCTTTGCAGTTTTCGCAGGAGATGCATATTAATGGCACATAAGCTTTTTAAATAACCTAATAAAACAACTGACATTCGACATTAAAATCTATCAACATTTATCAACAATCAATACCATCGTCATCAGGTAGCGCTGTCACCGCTAGAGAAAATTGGTCTTTATGTCACAAAAACACTGAACGCGTCATCTCTGTAGATCTTTATCAGAAGATTGTTATTTAGATCCTCTGTTTGTTATGCTTATTAATCTAACTAACTGTCTAACTAAAATGTATATAGAGTGTTATCGGTTGCCTTGGAGGGAAACAATACGATTTTCGGTTAACTGTCATGTAATCATCTCTCAATAAGAATCCTCTGAATTTAAGCCTAAAGGGGCAGGAGCACGTTTTTAGGGGAAAAATAAGGTGATGTCAGGAAAATGAAAATTAATGGCTCCAATTGAAAGACAATGTATTTAAACTAAATGGAGTAGTAGAAATTCAAATATATAACGTAAAGTTTAGCCATACTATTCCTTTTTCTTACACAAAATGAATTAAAGGTGTTCACAAAAAATGGCCGCCAATGGATTTTATTTATTTTCATTTCCCTGACATCAACCTACATTCCCGCTAAAACGTGCTACTGCCCCTTTAAAATCGCCATCGCGGATTTGACAAGGAGGTGAATGCATGTTCTGGTCTAAAACCAAAGAAATTGATCAACACCAAGATCCAATTATGCTTTTATACACCTTCAATTAATTGATAAAGCTGACTTAAAAAAGTTATGATAGTGTCTCTACTCAATTTACGGATAATTGTACGTTAATGCTAAATGTATTATTTTGATGGTGTCGAAAATCTGATTCCACAAACCAATCATCTTTTGTCAGAGAACAAATCATAAAGATTCACATAAAGTCCATTGCTGGCCATCATTGGCTTAACACCTTTAATTCGTTTGTTTCTGAAAAATGAATCGCGGGGCTGAACTTTACATTATATATTTGATTTATTTCTGCCTCATTTTGTTTAAATACATTGTCTTTCATTTGGAATCATTTATTTTCATTTTCCTGACATCATCTTACATTCCCCCAGTTACGTGCTACTGTCCCTTTCATTGATAATATTTCCATTATGACAAAGGGTATTCACCTGAATTAATTGATCGGTATCTAATATAACTTCTTAAGAAGTTAACCTTTGTAAGAAATAACGTTTGGACAGTAATGTAATATTTATGTGGTTACTTAATCTTGTTGTGTTATATCATATCAAGGACAATTTGACGCTTTAAGAGTTTGACAAGTGACAAAAGTGGTACTCTATAGATGAAGTTTAAATATGTATATGAAAACTACCCAAATTGAAAAATGTGAGCAGCGGAAATCCACTTTTGGTGACTTACAATTTCTTTGCATGTTTATAGTCTTTTATTCTATTCTTTTCCCGTTATCTTTTCTGTTTTATTCTAATCACACCCTTCATTTACATGTACATGTACAGTTCTACTGCAAGAATAAGTTAAATGAAGAACAAAAAAATGCAAATTGTTCCCTTTAAAACAAATTTTAAGATTTAGACTTTAGATAATGTTCAAAATAGTAAATGGTCAAAAATGTTCTTCATTGTTTGTAGGCAACTTTTCACATTGTTCCCGATGTCGCTGTTATGGAGCTATCCGATAAAGAATTTGTCATACTTTATTGTTTAAATCCTCTAAAATTCATCTTGATCAAAATGTGTCAAAGTTGCTGAATATGTTTATAGAGAAGCTCTATTCGTGATAACAGATAACTAACGGACATTTATGGAAACACTTCACTTTGTGGTTGGACAGCGGTTCGAGTGGACACTATAATAAAAACATAATTTCAAAACCTGGACTTTTGCACTCATATATCGTTTTTATATGTTTAGATAAACTTACGTTTCAAAGTTTAACGAAATTGATCAAGAAGTAAAGATTTAAGCGTAATTCTCGATCTATTTAAAAGAAAATTTTGGCTCGAACCCCTGTGTGTGGTTGGACTTCATCCTTAAAAATATCTTTTGAAATTCGAGTTACGTTTAATCAATATGCCATTTGGAGTTTCATTTGACTTTATGAAAAAGTTGTTGAGGGCAATGATATTTCAAGATGTCTTCAGGAAAAATAGGTTTATGTTCTTAATAACAATCCTTTTGAAATGTCACTGTGAGGCGATGATCGTTACGTTTCTGCAAAATCCTCGAGTACAAGATACATGAAAACGTATTGTCAGGACTATGACAGGAATTCGTGTTTTATGAAAAACTATTTCAGGAGATATTTCCATTGTTTTTCCGTTAGTATCAATGTATTTATTGTTTAAAATGTATTATTCTTTTGTATATACTCGTTTAAATTCAAGATATGTTCTCTTATCTATTATCATACCTTGTGCAGTTTGAATTTCTGACACTTTTGACTTGTTATCATTGAGGTAACTGACAAATAATTAAAAATGTTTAAAAAAAACAATTTTTGATAAAAATTCCCTGAAATCAGTGTTTGATATTTTGAAATATTTGTATATAGGCATTATATTTGGATATATATTTCAATATGCTTTATGCTTTTGGCTTAGTCCCCTGCACCTTTTAAATAGGATGTGAATGTACGAGGAACTTATAAAATATTGTATTGTCCATAATGATAATATGGTGGATATTAAAATATTGTCTAATGGTTTGCGTGTGTTGAAAAAAACACATTATACTTAATTAGTTTTATGTTGTTTTGTTTTCTATCATTCAGTTCAGTTAACAGAGAAATAATCGAAGAACATCAAAGGAAATAACTGAGAACGAGAGTTTCATTACAACAGTGACCAATTATCGATAGGGTAAATATCTATCCAAATATATTGAATTTAAGGTTATATTTTTTATAGTGTTTTTAGTGTTTTTACATAGAGTTTATATGATTGTAATGCTGATATTCAAAGTTATTTCATCAACTTATAACATAAATGCAAATTAACTGGGTTTTTTTAATTTGCAATTTGTAAGGGCACCAGTTGGTTTTTATAAGGCATGGTCATTACTAGACAACTTGTTATTGGTAAATATATATACCTTATCTACTTGGAAATATTGTTATAATGTTCTTTAACGATTTTATATCACTGCAGAAATACACGCATGCATTAGCGGGCTTGATTTTGATAAAAACTAAGGTCATTCACCTGCAATTGTTCTTAATAACCTTAACCTTTGCAAGACATACCTTTTGGGATTTTATGTTATATTTATAAGATTGATTATGCTGTTCATGTAACATTTTCTGATGGATAGTTTGACATTCAAAGAAGTTGAGAGTCTTCAACAGTAGACATACTAAAACTTTCAAGAGTAAAAGTAAAAATCTGTGTTGGTCTTAAAGGGACAGTAGCACGTTTTTTGATAATGTTATATTTTTGTTTTACCGATAATTGCAAGTTAATGCTTAATGTATTATTTTGACAGTGTCAACAATCACATTCACAGGCAAACCATCCATTGTCAGATGACAAAGTATGAAGATTCACTTAAAATCCATTGGCTGCCATTATGTGTGAACACCTTTAATTCATTTTGTGTAAGAAAAAGGAATTGCATGGCTAAACTTTACGTGATATATTTGAATTATTACTGCTTCATTTAGTTTAAATACATTGTCTTTTAATTGGAAGCAATAATTTTAATTTTCCTGACATCACCTTATATTCTCCCTAAAAACGTGCTACTGCCCCTTTAAAAGTACAAAAGTAAAAAACCTTGAGCATCAGGTTATTCAATCTCATGATTTGCTGTTTTACTATTGTTTTGCTCATATTTGATTCGGTATATATGGTATATACTCCTATGACTGCTGCATAGGTATTTGCTGCCCGGCAATTTGAAGTTTTAGATTTACAAAATGATGTACTGATAAAACTGACAGAATAATCTTTTCAAACACAACATTTTTTAAAACATTAAACATTTATAAAGTTTGATAGTTTCCCATGTCCATATTGTCGTGGTTGATGTTCAGTTCCCTCAGCGTCTTGGCATCTTACAACTGGAGTAGATTGTCGAGCCTCAAGAAAAAAGCAAACAAAGAACTATTTCAAAATTTCTTTACTAAATATACGGACATCACAGTATTGTTGACTATCGATGAGACACAGACAACACGAAGGGTGATCAACAGCTGATTAACGTTATAAACCTCTCAGTTAGTTTCTGTTAACAGTTATTTACAAGATGTACAGCAATGGCAACAACAACAACCTATACAACTACAACCAAACGTTTGTCCACTACTGCTTTAAGGAAATGTCTCAGTCAATATGTCATGGATCTAAATCTTCCACAGGATGAAGTACATACACATTTATACACATTTATTGTTTCCCTTTTTGAAATCAAAACCTTTCCTCCCTCAGGAAACATGTTCATGTTCACAACAAAGGTTGGCTTTCCTAACATATTTCTCGTCATAAACTGTTTATTTAACACAGGTTCTGAAAGTACATCAATCGTTTGTTGTGTAGTTTTTGTTTCTACGGATACTTAGACATTTACCAAAACCGATGCATTGCCTGGCACCAAACATGAAACGTTAACTATGTCATAAGATTGTCATGACTTAGATTCTAGAATTTTGTTCATTCGCTACTTTTCAAAAACGTTTTAATGAGGGAACATTCAACGAGAAAGGAGAATATCAGATAGCGGTTGGATATTTCCTTCAATTTCCCTTTGGTAACACACACCAATGTTGAAAGTTTTAAGTGATTGAGTGTTTTGACAAAATAGATTAATGTTATATCAAATCAACCGTAAAAATGCTTCTGACATTCTTCATCTGAGGCTAAGGTATACCGATGACTTTACATAAGCCTATTACGTTATAATGGTTGACGTCATGTTCGCCTTTTTGCAGTTCTTTCTAAAGAAGTACACTTTTCTTCGAAAGCTACTAACAGTAAGTCACGATGAAAGTCAAAATTCCAATTTGGTCAAACATATCACCTCTCGTATTTGGTTTATTGAGAAAAAACAGATGGAATCACTCATTTATCTTTTAACTTTGCAGATATAGCATGTGGTAAGTATTAACACAAAACGTAGGTGGACAAACGCTTGTTATGCAGCTGTTAACTAAATATAAGTCTTTAGTCACTAATGAAACACTAGTTCTATTTTGGCTATCAAAATTACATTACAATGAACATATACTGTCACAACTTTTGCATCCACTTTCAAGATCAGCTCACAAAATCAAAGCAATGTGTGAAGACGATGAACCGTTAGCAATGGTAGTATAACAAGTATTTACACACCACAGTGTTTAGTCCCACACAAAATGAGATATCACTCTTCATTAACAAGCTAACAACTCTCAAAAGCGAGGATCACATTCTGATGAATAACAGTCGGAAATGGCCGAGGTGTTCCGAATGAAGGATTAACAATTTTTTAAACATGGATGGAAGTCCACGGTAACTGTAAAGTCCAGGATGATTAGCATCACACAATAGCATTCACATAACGCGACACTTCGGCTGTGTCTCTTAACAGTCTCTCAACACAAACACGAGTAAACAGCAAAAAATATATATCAACAGTTCGTATTGGCAGGCGTGTAACGTTGTGGTGGCAGATCGGGCTGCCGGGTAGCGTCCCGAATAGGGAGACGACAACCGCAACAGATAATGCGGTGACGTTATCGGGTTTTCCGTAGTTGTAGTTTTCAAAATGTCCAATGGATTTTTAACAGTACAAAGGGGTCCCGCATGAGGAAGTGACGTCATCGTACTGTTGACCAGGACGAGGTACGTTTGTGCAGCGTCGATTGAACAACCAAGAGCTGTCATGCCGTACATACATGTCACGTAGTCGTTGGTTATTCTGAAAGAGAAAGTAGATACTTAACCATGATGCACATGATAGCATGCTCGTACTTTTGTATATTGTAATCAACCATGACGTATACAAAACTTGA
This sequence comes from Steromphala cineraria, assembly GCA_916613615.1. Taxonomy (NCBI): domain Eukaryota; kingdom Metazoa; phylum Mollusca; class Gastropoda; order Trochida; family Trochidae; genus Steromphala; species Steromphala cineraria. The sequence goes on along the minus strand of OU744736.1, from coordinate 6,762,689 downwards.
CAAACCAAACCAGTAATTTTAGATGCAGTTGGGATTTCATTTGTATCACACAATAAACAATATTAGATAAGAAGTTTATAATTATACGAGAGTTTATTTGAATTGATACGTGGTTGTTAAATTCGCTTGTAGCGAAAGTACATAAGAAATGTTGTTTTTGCATAGTAATATTTTTAGTTTTTTATCCGATGCTTTCAGTTATGAAATTATCTGAAATGTAAAGATTACAGAATCGCTGGCAAGGTATTACATATTACCAATTTACAGCACCTGCTCAAGAAAGTGATAGTGTTTACATTATATTAGGATTCATGAAATAATCCTTGAACGAAATTAGATTCCTTCTTCTTTATGCAAACAAACCACACTTAATTGCTTACATTGAAAATTTCAAACAAGAGATTTTAACGAACCACTTTCAAGCTACCTGTCAAATTGCAAAATATTGATTTGAAATTGGGAGATTAGATCTTCCCATTGAAAAGAGAAGCCGACACTTAGGCTAAGCCCGATTCCAAGATGTCCTCTAAGAGATGGGTGTCCGGACCGCTGAAACATGTGCTTCTGTGTCTATTTAAGTTGAACAGCGGGATTACATTTGTGAACAGTGATGAATGGTTGCATGGGGAGAGAGCTCTCAGCTGGTTGTCCTACAACACATCACCAACCTCCGAGCTCTCCCTGTAGTCAGTGAACTAGTTTAACTTGCTGAGCCAGAGGGAGCCACCCTCCCAGCACTTGCTCAAGGTAGATGATTGATTACACGGTGTAAGTTGGACCTTTACCAATGACTTTAATTTTCAAAGCATAATTTTCAATATACAACTCTTTCAGCAAAATAATTCCTTTCCAACATTTTACTCCTACAAAATCACTTTTATTTGAGAGTGAAACATTCATTTCTGATAGAGTTTTTCTGAACCTGGTATGACACATCTATACTTTTACTGCTTCGAAATTTAAAAATATTATGGAATGAAGCTATTTGAAGGGAAGATTTCCGAAAGCCTTTTAACGATATTTATTGATCAGTCTAAATCCCTTAATACCTTTCAGTGTAAACAATGGAATATTCTATCTAGATTATCTATTATATCTAGTATCCATACGTATTTATAATTTACGTATAATTTATAATATTTATAATAAGAGTTTTCTTCAGATTTGAGCACAGTCACATTCAGTTTTCTTACTTCAGGTGCTGTCGTTTAAAAAACCCCAAAAACTAAACGATCAAGGAAGCAGAATATACACATAATTGTTTCCTAATACTTTTAATTGAGACACTTTTGATGATATTTTAAACAATGGCAGATGTTTCCTTCAACAAAATAACAGAAACAGGTATCCTGCCAAATGTGATGGGCAAATACCATGTAATAGTAATGTTATACGTAAAGGCTCTAGACTACCTAAACACCTTTTAATACAACTGTTTCCTTTGCATTTCGTTCATGATTTGAATGCCCGCAGCTATAGAAACTAATTGGTCTCAAATGGTAGCACAGCGTCTATTCTTCTACTTCTAAGATAATATGTCGAGGCGGATAGTAATGAGATAGCAAACTACGGAACACATTAAATACCATACATCCTTAATTAGAAGACAATATGATACACAGCATGTCTAATTGAAACAGAATATGAATATAATATACACACTAATACCCCTTGTTTGTTAAACCCAAAATTCCGCGGTTCATTAGATGTAGGTTTCATCTACAATGTCACATGTTTGGTTTGTGGATTTGTGTGAATCAAGTTGAAACAAGCTTGCTGTTTTCCCTTGAACACATATTTTTGGAAACACGATTAGGATTACAAGATTAGGTTAACGAGAATGTTGAATAATTTTGCAACAATATGCAGGAAGTATGCAGGTAGTTTATATAAAAATTAGTATTCCGATGTGACCGAATTTACCTCCAGAACTTTGCATGTGTTTCTTATATTATTTTAAAATACAATTTCTAACGATTTCGTTATAACTTGTATATACGTCAATTGCAACATTCATACACGAGTGCTTAGCCCAAGCTTTTCTCTATGAATTATGTCCAAGCCGTGAGTTGAACCCCTATGTGAGCCTGTGAACAACGATCCCTATGTGAGCCTGTGAACAACGATTGATCTTTGTCCTCATCGGAAACACGCACCTGCACCAAAAGTGCCCCCTGGGGGTTCTGGCACCCAAGGGGAGCTTACTCTGTCTTTTCCTCCGACATGTTCCATAATATTTTCTCATCCTCCTGTAGCAGTCATAATGGCCAATATAATCTGGAAAGAAGAGAACAAATTACCAGTACAATTTTGCTAATGTTAATATCGTTTTCGAGCAGATAAACAACAGAACTTCATCAGATGTAATCCCTATATGATCTTACTCGTAATATTACTTGTAGACCGAAGCATTGGAATAACTGAGTATGAAAAAACCCCGCCGTACTGTTAAGTGTTTGCCTAAGTATTTAGTGTGTATTATAACATTGCCATATTCGTTAATCACGCTGATAAGCACAATGTTTGGTTTGTTCATGTTTAATGTAAACATTAACATCTTTCAGGTCTTGCCAAGTTAGTAGGAAGGTACAACGATGAGTCAAAAGATATAAATAACTTGAAAGACGTTACAACAAAATATTAAAAATAATTATAAAATATTTATATATATATATATAAATGACTCCTCTAATTCTAAAAGAATTTCCTTAAAATGTACACTAAAGAATCGATTGATACAATGGAAACATAAATATTAAAATAAGTATAAAAGACTTCAATGACTTCTCTTATTCGTTCCTTTAAAAATACACTAAAGTAAGAATGTTTCCAATGTTGATTAGTTGCTTCATCCAGCGATTGAGTGTCATAGTAATGGACCAGCTATAGGTCTGATATAGTCGCCCACCTAATCTCAACACAGTTATGGAGATGTTTATAACAAAAAGCTTTCAATAAGCGAGGCGAGGAGTCAGTAATCAATACAAGCAGGCTCTCTCCATCAGAAGTTAATTAACACTCATTTCACTGCTGACATGCCAAATCAAGCGTAAATGAAAATGGAGATAACATAATTCCACATTTACAGAAAGCGGAAAAGACCCAAATTCATTGAGAGCAAAAGTGTCCAATATGAGAAAATAATATGAGCGTGACGGAGAAGGGCAAACATCTTAGACATGAGAGAGGCTCCTATTTTACGGATGATATGTCCATGTTAAAGATTAATGTCTTGTTAAACCAGTGTGTACTCTTGTGGTTTTTTGATATGATAGAAAATATAGCCCGTCAATTTGGGTATAAGATCGGTAATGGAACAGGATAAACGTGTCGTAAATTGCTAACAATTTGATAAGTCAGCACATGTAGAATTTGACGGGAAAAGAGGGTTAGTATATATTTTATAAACGATTACAACCGGGCAAGCTGATAAGCAAACAAACATGTCCTATGGACAACATATAATACAGCAATCGTTTTAGATCCGAAGGCTTTATAGAAAGAATATGGGATTTTATGTACATCGATTGTTTCAGGACTTATTGCAAGATAAGGAACTCTTTCTTGCTGATTCGGCAGAATTGAAGAAGGTTCCATCAAACCCTCGAGTAACAACATGTTGACATACTGTATATGCTAAATTCATGTAAAAGCTAACAAATGCTTTATTCATTTTCCGAGGTGGTTCATGGAAAGCGTTGTGTAAAGCATACTGACATTGCGTTTTCATTTAATTCACATAATTCTATACAACAACGAAACAGCATGAGAACATTCTCAGTACCTAATGACATCGAACGTTGACGTTTAACCGTGTAGGTTGTAGATATTGTATTTCAACCAATCAAACTGTGTCGCCCCGAATATCTACTGTACAATGTTGATGCGGAGGAGTAATCTTTACAATAGAAATGGTTATAGTGAAATTTTTGATGCCATGAACATTATCATGGAAATAATGTTTAGATAATTCCAAATAAAAAAGAGACTAGATGCTAATTAGATCATAACATGTGAGTGGAATTGTGCGGGATTGAACTGATACTAATACTCAAATATTTTTGTGCAGGTTCGCAGAATGAACATACAGCTCAACGTATACCCATTTCTTTATTCTCAGCACCTTAAGAGAACTTTTTATGCACACCTCCTAAAACTTTACTCAAGTTATTTTATTACCCCTTTCATGTTTCTTCATCTGCAGTTCGATACAGCAAGGTGAACAAACACGTGCACGAAAGCTGCCTAACTTCCTGAACTAATTTCGAGGTACAGATGAAATAACGCGAGACGAGAACGTGACGTCATTACCACTCTTAATATGGCAAGTGTGCTATCAGGTGGCCTATCTGTCGGAGATGACGGCTGGACGAGACTCACGTGCTATTCACGACATTCATGTGGCACCTACCAGGGAAGGGAGGCATTGCTTTGACATAGACTTTGTCTCCTCGCTAATTGAATCGAGGAGGAACATCATACAGGGTCTCTATCCAATCTACCTGATTAAAGGGCGTGGCCTTCTCCAGGTGTGGTCAATCGCTAATCAACTGATTACTGCTCGACCGATTTCTGGACAAACAGCGTCTTGTTATATATTAGATATTGGTTTCGGACAGTTAATTATTAATGATGATTACAATGAATAAGGGTATCGCTTATATATATCAGGTTTTTGGTAGAGACATTGACTTTGTTCATTTTGATATACACGAATGGGCGTATTAAGCGTACGTCTTAATACGCGTGTACTTTTTGAGATCGAACAATAGATCAGTTATTATGATGTATTAAAAGGTTTTTAAATAAGGACAAGGGTCAAGATTAAAAATTCCCAGAATTTTCTTAACCTAGGACCCATAAAAGAAGGTTGTTTTTGCAAGTCTTGCAATTTGTAACATATTATATTTCGGGAGATCATCTTATTTGGCTGAAACGTTTTGCTACGTCCCCTTTATGTTAGTCGTCATATTCAAGACAGAACATCTCACATCCACGAGCTACACCATACACGTCCACTCTCCATATGCCAGGAGACTTATCAAGGGAAGCTGCTCCATAATGTATTCCCCACCATAGGACTTGAAAGACCTGGCGCGTCTTGATGTCAAACGTGCACATTGAACCAATGAATAGATTTTAAATTGTGGGAAAATAATCGAACCAATGATAATTGGGATAAATATAGAATCAATTGCCAGTGAAAGAAATCGAAGAGGGTACCTTCGTTCTTCGGATGATTTTGTGAGAAAGTTACACCTTTACGCTATCGAATTCAAGCTTCCTGCTGACAGCTGCTGCTAAAGGTTTTAGGAATGAACCGGGAAGGTAGTAGAAATGCTGCACAAATGCGCCGTGAAATTACGACCTTAGAAATCCCTGGATTCGTAGCGTAGTTTGAAAGTTTTTCAATTTATCAAGTTATACTCTCGATAACAAAAATGTTCAAAGACGGTAATGTAGCACCTTCGTCTAATTTACTAAGTCTTCGTTTTGAAGAGTTATAGATGAATCTATCATATGGCAACTTTCGGAGGTCTGTTTCAATGCAAAGACTTTAACACATGATTAACTGCTTATATCAGCTTAAATGTTAACACTTGTTGTGTGTGCATTGTCCTTTTATCTTAAACGGTAATGAGATTGTGTTGAAGTGTAATAATGCTATAATTTCCATTGAAAAAAGACCGAGGAGATGGATAATGAGGATATTTCAGTGGCTACAATGCTTACTGAATAGTCTCATATTGACCGAGTTTATCAACTTACAATTGCACTTTGTGTTTATATTGTGTGTAACACTGGGTTTGGACACCGGTGCAAAGAGATAAGTACTCTGTTCGTAATAGTATCATAATCCCCACCATTCCTTCAAACTGGAAGACAATGTATTTTAACTAAATGAAGCAGTAATAAATCAAATGTATGATGTTCAGTAATGCGATTCCTTTTCCCCCACACGATATGAATTAAAGGTGTTCACACAAAAATGGCCACCAAAGGACTTTATGTGAATCTTTAAAATTTGTTTTCTGGTTGATTGATTTATTTTATGAGATTATTGACACCATCAAAATGATACATCTAGCGTAAACGTACACTTATCAGTGAAAAGAAACGAAATGTACTTTGATTTAAGAGTAAGTGTGCACATTTTACCAATATCACTTGAGGATAACTATATTGCAGTACAGCATTGTCATAATTCCATGGTTATGCAGGTACAGTGAGAGTTATCCCCCTTCGATTCAAAGCGTTCTCCTTTAATCTCACGAGACATTGCGTGAAGCTGCTCTCCGTTACAACAAAGGACTATAATAGCGACAAGCATGAAACGTTCGCCCTTTCTGGCTCCGGCGAGCCCGTGTCATCTTAAAGGTCTCGTGGTTCAATACGGAACAGACACTCTTTGACCGAGGGATCGATATGACGCTTCACTGGTCAAAGAAAGCGAATCTTGACTGGAGCTGCAGGGGAATCACAACCTGACAATCTTCTCATTGACATCAATACACAATTTTCCTACAAATGAGAGACTTGAATATACAATATGTGACACAAATCGTTTAAATCAATTAAATCCCAAACGAATTGAGGGTATTCGATAAGAACATCAGAAGATTAATGTTCATAACTCGTTTCGACCATGTTCCTTATTTCGGAAAATATAGTTAGTCACATATTCATGTTATTTGAATTGAATGACATTTTAACAAAGTCAACCTAATTCTATTATAACTTCCTGAAAATATGTTTAAGACACAGCTTGTTTTCTAGTTTCAACAATTAATTCATGCAGGCAAATGGTCATGTTATATACAATTATTTAACATGAACAATATCAAAACCGGAAATGTCGCATCTGATTTTTTGGTGACGAGGAAGTTCATCAATAGAAATGCTAAAAGATATTGGACAGGTGTTTCAAATCTTATTTGAAGTGGGTGTTCCACTTCCAATCAAAACTAAACAGCAGTTTGTGGGTGGCAGCGTCTAAGACCGAGAAGGTCAAAACGACCATAAAGCATAGGTTAAAATGCAATAATCTTTTCTTTATTAAAGGTCAAATTTATCGAAATGATTTACCAAAAATGGTTTATATATTTAATCGCAATCATTATCTAAATAATAATTATATTTATAAATAGATAGAAAACATAAACTTGTATTTGTGTTGCAATGGATAATAAACCGTCGTTTACAAATTAACAAGCAATTCAACGGCAATAAAATGAAAGCTGGAGGAGTAATGGCCGCCGTCGTAGACAATAAAAGCCAATTGGGTATGAGGGAAGACAGGGAGTAATGGATTCAAAGTGTGCTGGTAATTCCCACGTTTACCTCTGAGCGCTTCAGCTCGGTTACACCAGGCTGCCAGCTCAGTATCATTAAGACTGCGCTTTAGTTTCACTAAATCTTCCAAGTTCCAATTCTTTCCATTAACTAGGCTAGGTCTGGCCATGGTGCCGCTATTATCGTGCCCCATTTTCTCTTAATGTATTCCCTAGATTTGGTCGCTCTGTCCACTATGTTCAATACTTCTGCACCTCCATTTAATTTTTGAAAATGTGTTTAATTCTTTTGTTCCATTTCCCCTTAGTTGAGAATGTCTTGTGATAATCATTTTATAATCACTGATTCATTGAACAACATTAAACTGGTCAAGACTTTTACAATTTGGAGTTGGGAGACACCCAAGATTCAGATTCATTTTCTTGAAATCCTTGTTCTTAAATCTAAATTGAATAACTGTAATGTTTATAACGTCAAAGTCACAACATTTGTTGCATGAGATCGTAAATCATTATACTTGAAGAGGATGAATAAACATATATGGATGCCAACTTCTTTATTCATGATACGTCGCATATCATGAATAAAGAAGTTGTCATCCATATATGTTTCTTAATCATCATAATTCCAACTTGTAAAAGACCTCTCAAAGAAGCCATTATACTTGAAGGTGTCAAAGCATGTTGTATGTCATGTTGCTGACGGTTCTATGACACTTTACACAGCATACCGCCACAACATAGTTCTCTAATGATATATCGCATTTGGAAAAAAAAACCATTTAAATCTTAATGCATAAACATATTTAAATATTTTCCTTCAAACATATAAATGTGGTTACAAGTTCAAAAGTCGATGTAAAAAAAGTCATTGTCCTCTCTTGTTGTAACAAGTTCATTTCAGAGGTTTCAATAGCTGCGACCACTTGTGATAAAAGCCGATTGATAGCGTGTAAGAGACTGATGTCAACGAGTCTAATCTTTCTTCCTGATCACAGTACTAGTGTTCCTACTGCAACTATCTGACCTCATGCTATCACAGTCATCAGCATCCCAACATCACTAATAGTTGACATCAGAGTCTAATTGATGACTTTTCCTATTATCAACACTAGTTCAGGGCCTAGTTTCACGAAGAAACCTTTACTGGGTTTAACCTTAATTTCCTATATTTAAAGTTACACGTAACTTAAGGAACTTACGTCAACTTTGTGCATTCATGCCCTGCAAATTGTACGGATCTTCGTGTAACGTGATCCTTAATACATACGGATTACTCATTCCACTATTGTTTAGAATACTGAAATAGAAATAAAGGAATCTACAATTTTAAACCTGATTATCCCATTATTTTGATGTACCAAATTGGTTTCCATGAAATCTTCATTATCAATCACACGGTGAAGACTTTAAACTTTAAAAAAAATCTTTCCTTGTGAAATATGCGTTATCTAACCTTAGTTTGTACTCTTAAACAGCGCTACACAAACATCCACATGAAATAATTGAAGATGTGAGATTATTAAGACGAGACAGGAAACATCTTGCAGTCACAATGATCGATTGCATTCAAAATGAAAATAGTCAGTCAATGAAATTATCAAACACTTGTAAGCTCATTAAGTGCAAGTTCCAGTAGATGCGGGCTGGTCTCCTGACAGATACAAGTGTGCCGGGCTGGTTCCTGGTGTCCTGGGACAACTCGTGACTCGGAACAGGTATACTTAGACATTCAGCGGAAATCGGAATCCAAGGAAGAAATCCCTTTCTCCCTCTCCAGTGATTTGCCCGAGATCAGAGCGGTATTGGTCGAGATTGTAGCGGCCGCCAGTACCGGGACCTTGCTTATCCGTAGCTCTATTATAGAACTGCCACTTCTCAGTCAGAACAAATACCGGTGGACTCACGGGCTGCAATTTGGACGAAACGAGTCCCGTGTGGGAACTAATGTAATCTTGCGTTGTGGTTGCGGCAAGCTATCACTGTCTACATCAAGGAGAAGGGCATTGGGGCCGTTAGGACGTACTATCTCCCCACCATCGGGCCTTACAAGTGAATACATGGCCCGCGATAAATAAAGCTGTTATATTATACATGGTTTAATTGGTGACATGGGAGAGGGTAGACATTTGTTATAGCGGCTCAGTGCAAATCCTGTGTGTTGATGGTGTTTATCTCAACCTCTGGTCCCCGGGGACAGCTTGCAGATATTTCCCTTTCATCACGTGTGTCTTCTTATTGGAAGTCGGGACCGCTTTACACGCAATACTTATTCGTTATCAAATAAAACTATTTCTGTAAGGCAGGCTGCAAAGGATGAACTTGATGTTGGCTGAGGTGATTTATATATTTCTTTCAAGCTGTTCTATTGAACAAGAATATATATCATGAAAAAGAGGTGCTGGGTTTAGTAAAGAAATGAAAAGAGAACTGTTTCAATAACACTTTTTAATAATTTTCAAATATGTTGACTTTACGTCAAACGTTTTCCTGAAGCTCAATATTTTAGGAAATAAACAGAGATGAGCCAAGTACCATTAATGACTATAAATGGATATGTCACAATGACCCCTGTAAATTAGACGTTGCTCCTAGGTAACAAGGTAGGCGGACTCAATATCGAGAGAAGCTTTGTTCATGACAAATAAAGAGCTAGATATTTTTTGTCAGAATAAGTTCACATAGCTATTATAAATGAATTCACACTTTATCTATAACTGGAACTTTAGTAATACAATTACAGATAATGTTTATTTGGGGCTGTGGTTAGGTGATAGTTTTCTTACTTATTTAATTTTTGAATAAACATAAAGCCCAACTTCAAAGTAACTGTCACGTGTTATTTACTCCTCCGGATTATTACGAATTAAACTGACAGGTACAATTGGCCATTGCATATTACTATTTACAAACAGCAGACAAAGAAAACCAAATTCATAAAGTTATTGATATTGTCCTTGTATTCTTAAAACAAACTTCATCCGTGTTTTAAAAAACTCTTAATATCACGAAAACACTTTCTGTCAATGAATTGAATATTCACAAATTGTTTCTGTACAAGAAAATTCGTAAGGACGTCTTCGGCAAATGGTGCTTGTACGCATGGTAATTAAATAGAAATACGAACTGGCATTTAAGGAAAAGTTGGCTAAAAAGTCTTCAGTGAGAATATTAAAGCATTCGCCTGTTTTTAAAGGATTTTCGTTAGAAGTTTCACAAGTGTTCCCCGTTATCATCAATGAGCTCATTGTTATTGATTTTACGTCAAATGAAGTATAAATTAACCTAACCCTGTAAACTTTGTGGTTAATTTCGAAATGTCTTGAAACTTGAAAAAAATGTCTGTAAAAAGGGAGTTAATCTATATCTCATCTATTTTGGCTCAGCTGAATGGATTGACATTTATGGCGGAAGGTGTGCAGGTTTCGCCAGCCTAATTAACTGATTAATAATTAATAAGAGGTCACCTCCACGTGCGGAGAAGGTCACTAGTGGTCTGCAAGAAACGAGGGAGGAGGATTAGCGCCCTTGCCTCATCGCTAGTTGAGAAATGTTTTATGAGAATGGCCGACTGTAAAGAGACATGTTTAGAACCTCAAGCCGCTAACATAGTGGAAAGTAGATATGTCGGGGTGTCTTCATATGGAGTGGCAAATGTTTCTTTCATTGACGTAGACAGTTATATATGTGACTGCTTGTCCTCTAGCGAAAATAAAGCAGGAGGAGTGCTGCACTAAGTGAAGAATGATAACAGCCCCGCTGTAGTGAACATGCCTCCTTCAGATCCGCACATCCAAACACAACCTGCAAAAACACGAGTTGAGAAGGCAATGGGCAGGTCATGTTTGGACGCTCCGTGAGGCAAAGGAGCCGCGGTAACTAGTCGATTGAGCAGGGATCTTCTTCAAGAACGATAAACCATCAATATCTACTAAATTGGTTAGGTTACACAAACAATAAATTATGGCATCAGATCAGAGTCCATCATCATCATTTGCCTTGAAGCTCTCAAACTAGAAGGTTATTTAACTCCCGTTGTGTCCCTTACCGTACACCTAATCCCATCTTTCGTAAATACACTATTTTTTGTTTAATAAAGTCCCGCGTACAATCGGGGATCACGAAGTTACTAAACTCCCCTAAGAATTTGACTGACAGGTTTATATTGAAATAAGATTGACGCATCTTGTAGGGTAAGGGCAGAGTGGTCTTAACGTTTATGATGGGCCGAGAGATTGAAGCGAAGGCCATTACAGAACGTGCCACCGCGTGCGGACGTCGGAGAAGACACGGCATCGGGTGGGCTAGAGGTCTATGTGGCACATGAAAAGCGCTTTTAAATGTAATCAATCAATTTGTTATTACTATCATAGAAAATCCAATCTTTTTCCTATAATGGTAGGAGGGCAGAAGCCTCGAAGCCTAATCCCGGTGGATACGCCCCTTGACACGGCCGGTGCTTCTCTGTCCGACAATCTTGCATTAGAGCTCTGGTCAGGGGTCCCGACATCACGTCGGTCCATTATGGGATGAGGTTCTGAGACAGAGACTTCTGTTTAGAGATATTCAATCCGAGGCGGGATGTGTCACTTGTGTTGGGTTAAGCGTATTGGATGAGTACAAGTCCATCTCAGTCTGTGTACAGCTGTCGTCCCCGGCTTGTAATTCACGAACGTGACAAACATGTTCAACAAATAAGTTAGTTTGGTCAGTAACATTGTATTATTAATCATAACTTACACAAAGTCATCCAATATACCACAATATTAACTGTTCTCTGAAATATCAACCACTATATAACCTGTTCTGACAATAAGTATTTTCAGAATATGACGTCGACAGGTTACAGTTCATTTACCACAGCCGTAACACTAGTAATAAGAACCTACGTTGCCACATAAAGGTCCAGGAAATCACAATTCAGATATCATAAGAAAAGTCTTTGACATAAAGTGCCTGTCCAGTTCATCTATTGGCAATAAGGACAGCGTGTGTCGATAGAAGGCTTTGATACTGTGCTGCCTCTAATGTCCAAGACAGGGAAGGGACACGGTGATCAATACCCAATTCCGCTCAAGGAGGAAATCGAAATAGCCCCCGCTGGCGTAATATCAAATACCAATTTCACAGAAATATTCAGATTTTCTGGTTACATATTTCTTGGAATGACAATTTCCATTTGATGCTCATAATTGAAAGTGTAATACCTTCTTCTCGGTTCAAATGAACTGGCAAGGAAAGAGTGTTTTATCTGCCTTCATATTCCATGTTAATCAGGAGAACTCACATGTGTCAGATTCAATACGAGATAGCACCGTCCCGCGAACGACTTGATTCACTTACGCCAACTTTGAGTTCATAATGTTTCAAAATAGTTTACCTAGTTAAACTGATTTGATAAAGCGAATGAAGATTATGTGATATTTTAGTTGTGTATATCTTGATTGAATATCACTTAGATATGTCAATCACATTTTATTTCACTTTTCTCTAAGTGCATCTGAGCTTTATATTGCATACTTGATAAATGCAGAACAAACGTGATTACGAGAATAAAGTTTTAGAAAAAGGTTACAATACTAATATTTCAATTAAGCATAAAGTTTTCAAAGTCCAAAACAAATTAACTCTTATCTGAACGTTTCTATCGATTTTTCTAAGTTGCCTGAAATATTGCATTTGGTCGGTTATTTTTACAAAAAACATCACATTAAAAGTTGTAACAATTCCTACTTATTCATTTAAAAGGTTCAACGTAATCCTGTAATAATATAAGCAAAATAAGGTAAAATATCAAGAAAATTATTGAAAAGTATAATTATACAGAAAACATCAAGTTATAAGGAAATTAAGATATTTGAAACTATAATCGACCTGTTTGAAGTTTAATAAATACATGTGTACCGATAGATTCTCTAATAAACTCTTTTGAAAAAGAAAGACATGCATACCTTTATCAAACCCTTATTCTTATAATCAAAAACAAATTTCAGTGATTATTGATAACTATGTTGATAACATTCGACTCGATAAGGCATACAAAGCCATTAATGTAGAGAACATCATATAAGAGCTGTCTGTGAAACGACCATGTGCCCAGCATTAGGACAAATGTGATCAGCAATAGACCCAATCTACTCTCAGATTGCATATTTTAATCTCGACATATATAGAAATATATCCTGCCTTTCAAGGGCAGATGGGGATATATCTCATTCTTTTTCTTGTGCGTTTTGAGATGGCATGTTAACGCTGTAGCCGGACTTTCTCCATGTTTCAATGGATGAACTTCTCTAGACTATCCTGATGCAGTAAAATTGGTTCCCGTGAAAGATTTACTGCGTCCTGTGCCATTCCCATTACACCGTGTTGGTTTTCCTAAATAGAAGAGTCGTAAAAGTCGATCGATGCATATTAATGAGCTGGGATATCACTGATATGATTAGAAGTGTATACGCTGTTCATATGAGCATCTATTCCGATGATGAATGGCCGTGCTAATGTTATAATGTTGATTTGAGGTGTGTCAGAATAAGGTTCATCGACGGGCTTAATAACGAGGCACCACCTTGGCGACTTGCTTGTGTTTTGTGAGTGAATCTAGTTCCTTCCTGTAGTAAATAGATGCGTATTTTAAGTACAAACATTAACCTTTAGTTATTATGGATCATGTACATTTTGGATCATATTTATTATCCTCTTGAACTGTCGTTGACTAAAACATGCCGAAATATTTATATAGGGTAACGTTATATTGATTCACGATTTGACTGCTCATAATCGGAACCAATTTTACGAATGTACATAGGTAATATAAATTCTATAAGAAACATTGATGTGAAATATCAATTTCAAATATGAATTGATTGAAAAAGATTTTACTAGTTGAAATTTAACAACTCCTTCTTAAACTAGAGTTTATTCGACAAAAGTGCTACATTCCAATAAATTTATTCATACTGTTTATGTCAAATATTTCTGTACGTTTTAGTAATAATTATTCATAAAGATGTGTAATGACGTTATAGGTTACATTATGGATAGAATGGAACTCTCACTATCACGTGCATGTCTCCATGATTAGAAATTTAGCCTTAAGGTTTACGGTCACGAAAGAGTTTGAAAAAGTAAATTGTTCTGTCAATGTTCTAATCACTTTAATCTCATTAATTTCCATAGTTTTTCCATTGAACGGATTATGAACGTTTCAAATCATTGTACCCCAAATGCACCATCATACAATGTAATACAGTGTCGCGGTATTTCTCAAAACATTACCGACACGCATGCAATACAACCATTTCATGTATGGTTGACTACAGCTATCGCTACCGTAACATTTTGTAAGGTGTATAGTTATGAACAAAACGTCTTGACGAAGGTACCTGTTTAAATCAATACCATGCGTCCATTTCATGGTTGATGATAATCTGAGCGGTAATCAATATGAAATTACAGATTTCGCTTCCACATGCCAACCTGTGCGGTCTGATAGTGCAGGCCAGTCTTGTAGAAGGGCAAACACACACCTGATGTCATTATTCCACTGATACAGGTGATATAAATATGTTATTAGCATACACACAGGTAATAATCACGATGTCATCAGGTACACGTATATCACGGGGAGGAATCAATGGGTAGTATTTAACTTGGGTCATCTTCTCATTATCGTGTTGACAAAACGTATTGAAACGGGACTAGATATTGTGTGCCCGATAGTCAATGAGGGTTATTATGAGCGGCTATTGATTGAAATATCATATACGTTATGTTCTGCCAGAGAATCAGGTATATTTAGTGTGCCTTCACGTATTGTTCGTGCTTCTCATATCAGTCGTTACAGTGTTACAAATAAGAAGCCAGAATCCTTCTTATGACTGCTGAGGCCAATGTTTTCTTGAATTGAATCATTAGCAGTATTTAGCACCAGTGTAATACTATCTGGTCATTTACTGTTATTCATAGAGATGAACGAGAGTAGTATGGTAATGGTCAGTTTCATTCTGCTTATTCTCATTATGCTTCTGATTTCAACGTGATGATATTGTTAAATCAATATGGTATTCAATCTTTAATCCATTCTTTAGACTGATATATAGACAGTGCTGTTTCACTCTAAATAAAACGGAAATGAAAGACTTTATAACTGAGTTTTGACTACGATAGTTAACTAATATCTATCAAACAAAGGTCACTATTTGTCCATGTCAGTTTTGATGCAAATTAAAGTTGATTGTATTAAATTAAATTCTAAATGTGTCTTTTCAACAAAACTACAAGTTATATGGCTTTATAATTGTTAATAATGTGATGATATGACATATGAATACATCAAAATATAAGCATAAGTATGCATGCTTGAAACCTAAGAAAATGTATTTTATCCCACTTCATTATTTTAATTAACGAATCTTATTATCTGTAATCGATTTCACACCGTCGTTTTCCTATCACCAACGCCTCTAACGAATCTAAATACGTTTCCCTTTTCTGAGACCAGATGAGAACATACATATTCCTCGACTAATCATTGAACATCTTTTAAAAAGGAAATCAAACGGCATCAACTGCTCACTTAAAGCCACTCTTGCATTGCATGTTCCAACGCCTCAAGGCTTGAGCTTTAAGACCCAAACTGTTGCTTAGTGAAATAAGGAGCTCTCGATAGCATCGGCCTATTCAGAAGCTGCCTTTGAACGAGCCTTCTTTTCATTTCTTGTTTCGCTTGACATTTCAACTTAGAATAACACGATTGTTGAAAGAATCCATCTCTGTCAAATCGGGAAGAAGCGTCAGGAAGGGGACTAAAAAGAGCGAGGGACTGAGGCGTATAAACAGTGACAGTCGCAATAAGAAAGATGGAAGATGTCCCTTCTGGCCCTCCGTAATGACAGATCCAGAATTTTGCCAATACCCACTGAAGAAGACTAATCGTAGACTAAAATAAACACCCTCCAGCCTTCCCTTCGTTAATACAAGAAAATCAAATATTCCAAGTTTCATTGTGAGGGCTGAATGCTGATGTCCAGCGGTGGAATATTCTTCTTGATTTTTCTACTGTTGTACGTCGATAATTACCAAACCCTTTTCACTCTGGATCTAAACTAGCTGTATGATTTTCCCCCGATGTCCAAATTAGTCTGGGAACGTGAGGGGAATAGAGTATAGAAAGAAGGTCTTATACCTACATAGAGATAGGTTAGGAATATCAACCGCCCCTCGCTCTTTGGGATCTTCAGAAGAATCCAAAGGCTATCTAACTCTCTATGCCTTCGTATCGTTCGTGACCAGTGCAATATCTGAGGCTGTGGATCTGAGCTGGTGCTGGCAAAGCAATAACATGGAAGTATTCAATCAAGCCAGGCAATATTTGTCAGCAGTCGACTCCGATATTGCCCTACACGTCATATCATCATATCTCGCAAGCTTAACCGACATATGTAGTATGACACTATAACACGTTCCTTTAAGAGTCATATATAATATGCTGTTGGATCCAAATGTGTCAAACAAGTACTTAGAATTGCTGTAGGCAACTACTTTAATGTTGCAAATTCCTATAATATCTTAAATATTCACTTAAACAAGTAAACTCCTCAAACATAAGACACTCGATTGTACTGTGTTTTTGTAATGTGGTACCAAGTTTTGAATGATTAATTAAAAAAATAACCTGATGTAATCAAGTGGCAATTAAACGTAATCTAAAAATATTTCTTCAAAAGAATTTCATTAATACCAATTTTCAGATAATGCTCTAATTAAACGATTTCCTTGCAAATTGGTTGCCACAATGCAGCTAAGGTGTAGAGAGGTTAAAATCAATGGGTTTTGTCAGTGTAGCGGCTTAGCGTTGCAATGAGGAAACGATTAACAGTCATAATTCAAAAATATAGGAAATTGCCGAGTACAAATCATTTTGCATGTATTAACGTTAATTGGCATCGCCAATGAATCATTTGCAGCGTGTAATCATCTCTTCATCAATCGAGGGTGTAAATGAATGCTAACAGGCTACGCGAGAAATAGGTCATTACGACATGAACCAGAAATACTGTTAACTCCTCCACAACGCCATTCAGTGCCGTTACCTGTCAATTATAAGCCGATTGTGACAGCATCGTAGAAGCGAAGAGTGATTGTAAGCGGTACCAAACTCCTTACTACGACGGAACAACTCCCGGCAGCTTACCGTAACATGTACATGTAGTCTGTTATGACTACTTGAGACAAAGGCACATATGTTGAATTATTTTCTATATATTCTATAGAACTTGTCATAATGGAGCCAAACAAACGCATAGACTCAGAACGTAAATTGAAAAAACAACCGTCATGTCTGTAGTCCTAAACATGAATTTAAACATTTTGGTTCACAAAATTTTGATGGAGTGAAATCTTTCAATTACAACGTTTTAAAAAAAAGTCGAATTCATACTTGTGAACAAAAATATCATTACGTTATGATGGCTTATGACACTTTGTTAGTAGTCATAGAGAAGGAACAGGTTAGAAGAAAAAGTAATTTATCTCCTATTAAAGCTGCTACATAGTTACCCTAAGCTGTACCTTGATAACTTTATACTTACACTGTAACTCACTAGAAGAAACATAAACAAGAAACTGACTCAAGCAAAAATACAGCAGAGATACCATCAGGCAAAAAAAATACCGATTAAATCACCTCTTTTAAGCAAACGTAATTATCAAAACCGCCAGAACCTTAAATTCAAATAAGCATTAATTTTGAGCACAATCATGACTTTGAACAATATTTATGTATGGTTACCTACCAAAGGAAGCACTACATTTTAGTACATTTTGTGACAACGTTATAATTTCCCTCATTACCAAAAATTTTAAAAAACGTATGATTTGATCAACTATTCTGAGAAACTAGGAAGGACCATCTATGCAACAAGTGAAAGCACCAGTATCACTAAAGCAACATCCACTAATCCGGCACTGTGAAGCTCTATATTTGGTCTCGAAGATTGAACATGAATAATTGACAAGTTGAACAAGTTTTAAGTTTTGCTGTTTTAAACCATCTTAAAACAAGATATCCGTATTTTACACTTGTATAACAAATATGGCTAACACTACTCCTCCCTATCCTCCTTCCACGCTCATACCACGTGTCTCCAGGTATTTTCAAGCCTTCAGGAGTGTCACTACGTAATCTGCGGAGTTAATCAGATATGTTATTTTTATGTTATTACTCCATGAGTTGGAACAAAGGGATAATGATCAATATGAAGTGTTCATCTAATAACCCGATTGTTCCAAAAGCATATCAGCCTCATTTGGCACAAACTAAGAGAAAATAGACTTAATGTCACATCAGATGCAACGTTTTTAACTAGATCAGTGGAACACCAACCTTATTAATATCCATCAATTACCCAGCCTGTCTTATTAACGTCAGCACTAATGCAAGATTAATTTAACGGCCCTGCCTAGAGACGTCATAATGGTCGGTATTGTAGTCAATGTTTGACGTCAGTCCAGTTTTAAGCCCGGTCGAGTCGTTACGTCATATTTAGGAACTTGCATTCACAACCAGTTCATCAGAGCCATAGATCGCACTTCTGTCATGTTAAGACCCACTTTGAATATTATCAAATCTTATTGGCAAGTAAAGCTGTCGATATCATTCAGCAAAACGTCTGTTTCAAGCACAGTCCTTCTCCGCGCTTCAATATTCATTTCCTTCCGCTTGTAGGGAACTTTGACGCCTCTGAGTGTTAGCACTTTTTAATCTGGTTTAACGTGATAAATGATACTATGAATGTAATTAAATTAAATTAAAAAAATATATTCCCTTTAGGTTTCGGTTGTGATTAAAACTGAGATGTAGTAATTAATTCAACAAAACAGCTATTTGTTTGGAAATTTGACACGATGCTTTGATGTAATTTGATTAACGTTTGGAAAGCAAAAATTATTTAAAATTGTATTTGCTATTTCTTTATGTTCATTATTGTCGATCTATTTGGCATTTAAGCCGATTCAGCATGACTTTTGCCCTACATTCGGCAAACATTTGATACATATAGGTTTGTTGAATAAATCAAAGTAAACGTCACAAGAATAAGACAATTGGTTGCTTTTATGTTTATTCTATTTCATATTTGTGTAATAACAAAAACAGCAGTTCATTATATGAAAATATCGATACTTGTTGAGACAACTTGTACATATGTCTCCAACAAGACTTGCGATTATTATTCTAAACAAAAAAGGCGATATTTCGCTATGCAGACGGAGCAGACACCCTCACGGGTCATGAGCTTCTTCTTCTGTTTTCCAATAACTTCCCCTACCTCAGACGCGGGGCAATCATGACGAGTTCACTTGGATTGATTTTACCAGGCTAAGCAGAAAGCGTGATAGAAAATAGAAATTCGCATTTAAGCAATAAGTATACAGAAATACAACTCGTTTACCATTTCCTTGGTAATTCATTGTGAACGTATCTGAAAGATTAAGCTATGTAATGCATTTTTCATCATTTGATATATTTTGTGTTTATCAAATGTACCTAAATGAGGACGAATAATACATTCAATAAAAAAATTCATTTACAAATTGGATATATGTAGTGTTTTTAATATCATCAAGTATTTTTACGACTTATTTATTATGGTCGTATTACAAGATCCGTCAAATCAGTGAATCACTAATTATAGGAACAGCCGTTATTAAAATTACCAATTTGTTTACACAAATCTAATTTTTGTACAACAATCAGTTGAAGGGCAGGATAAAATAATGATCTTATGATAGTTTGGTAAAAGTCATGACATTTACTGGTAACAAAAACGCCGATTGAAAATACATTAAGTTACAAATATTCGTCGACACGGTGGCGATAATACTTGATCAATGCGTTCAACAGTAAGAACAATATGATGGAATGAATGATAATTTTGTTAGGTTTTCACACAACCAGACCATGTGTCGCGTCATCAAAACATTAATTTTAATAGATATATATCAGAAAATGGCGGTGGCGATTAGGAGTTGGTAAAACGTTTTACTGAAGTAAAATCATGTTCGAGTGGACGTGTAGGTTTTTCTCATTTTTTGTTCTTTTTAAATGTTTTCTGTAATCCAAACAGAGACAATTGACATATTTACGAGGAAGGTAACCTCTTGTCTGTGTCATAAAACTACAAACCCTTTAACTTCAATTGAATCGAAATTATTAAATTTACAATTTCTGAATTTACATGTTTTGCTAGTGGAGACATGTTTTGCCAACGTTTACAAAGCTGCAGGCATGAGACAAGGTAACTACGTTCCCTCAGTGTTCAATACCAAGCACTGATATTGCTTCTGACAGAGATTAAATCAACAGACTTTGTATACATCGTAACTCATCATTATAAAGGACATGTGAAAAGGTACCGTGAGACTAATGGCCCTTGTAATAACGATAATATTGGTTTATGAGAAAACATTGAATAAGGACACAGTGTTTATAACCTCTAAAGTTACCTACCTAGGGGTACACACGATTTAGTAGCACATAATGAAATAAGCAGGACTTAATGATGTTAGGAAGTCTATTCCAGGCAATGGAAAGGTAATATGAAGCTTGGTACAGTACGACTCGATCTGGAATCTGATTGGCTGGGTGTGAGCATAGAGCAGCAAACAATATTTATTAATCCACCACGTAGCGGACCCGCCACTATAATATTTGTCATATATATCATTTCTAATAATCATCTCGAACCCTATCAAATCGAAAGCTGGGGTTGACAGTAGACTGCGGGCGAAAATCGATCTTTTTATTTCTCATATTAAGCTTTACTGCTGAGCTGTGTGATTTAGGTAAGCGAGTTGATGTTTTTATGAGTTAGTGAATTACGTATCCGGGCCGGAACTAGTCAACTGACAAATAAGTTCCCACTTCCGGTCGGCGAAAACATTCGGCGTGTTGGAGTACTTAGACTTGTCGGACCTGTCCCACGCCTGACTGGAACCTTGACGGTGACACAAAGGAAGCAGGGTTTAAGTGAAAATATTGCTTCCCCCGGGAGGTGGCATATTAAATATTGAAAAGTCAGACATTTTATTTCTAGATCGATTCTTCGTCGATATATTAAAATGTGTGCCTTAAATAGCCATATTTTGTCTCTGAAGTATTCTATTGCCGTTCCGTGAGTTATGGGATACAAGCTAAAACATTTAATTCATGACCCAGCTTGAAATATTGAAATATTGAAATATTGAAATACTAAAATACTGAAAACTATTTTTAAAGCTTTTAGTTTTCATTCACTGCAATCTTATATTTACACTTCATGTTGTTAACGTTATGGTTTTCCGATATTCTTTCATAAATTCAGGTTCATTAAAAAGACTTTTAAAGTGTCATGAGTAATTTGTCAGAGAGCAAACCATCTGTAACAACCATTGCCATAGAGAAGTTTTGACTTGAAAATTAATCAAATTTGGTCTTGAATCAACACTAATAAAATAGTGCATTATGGGAAATATTGATCTCCAAACATCCCTGTCACAACGAAACATTAGAAGCATATTTGTTCGCCTAACTAACTTGTCGAAATCCGACATCTTCCTCGGCTTGATTATTTCCGATTTGATCATTATTTGCCAACTTTAAAACGGTTTGCTGCGAAAGTCTTTGAAATACCATTCCGCCTGTCAAACTGAGGACAGCAACAATGATTATTTCAATCTCCTAATCTTAATCAATCCTGGCCGCCAGCTAAATACTCATCAGAACATTCTCCTTTCAGCAAGACAACAGTTTACTTATCAAAGTGAAAGACTGCTTTGTGTTGGTCACATCTCGAGGATTTTCGTTCTCGTCCCGAGATCTCGCGGCAGAGCCAGTGCGACTGTTACATAATTGAGACTGACTAAGAGTGTCCTATTATCGCTGTTTAAAGCCTAATGTTGACTCCCCGACAAAACCTGAGTGGATCTCTTCATGGAAGAGTTGCTTGTTTGTCGACTTCGCGTCTACGCTGTTTGAACTACCCATTGACGAAGGCTTATCGGATGAATGACAGAGAGGGAGAAAAGGAGTCTTAGAAAGAAGAAAAAAGGATAAAAAGGCTTGGAGGAGGGGGGTAGGAGGATGGGAAAAGGCGTGTGGTCAGAGTGTAAATTTGACAAAAGGATAAAAGTATAGTGGGTGGGGGATAAAAATGTAGTGCGGAAAGGGGAAAATGGCAGGCAAAGGTTAGAAAAGCAAAAGGGGATAACAATAAAAGAGGGGCGATGGAAGATGTATACATTGACAAAAGGAGGAACCAGAAAAATTAAAAAAAGGACGGACAAGCAAGTAGAAGAATGAAGAAATTGAGAAGTAGGTGGTGATTAGGATAAAGATAAGGAAGGGCCAAGACAAAAGAGTTTGATAACGGTACGTGATGGAAGGATTAACAAAACAGGAAGTTTATTGAAAAGGTTGACAGTAAATTATAAAGAGGGAAGCAAATCAAAGGAAAGCATGACGGTTCACGGATTGTCAGAAGAGAAGAGGATGAGCTTGGTATATAGAATGATCATTCAGGACACAAAGGTAATGGTAAGTATAGAGGGTACTGTGTGAGTAAAATTTCCAGAGTGTAGAGGAACGAAGAGATGTGGGGCTGGATTGTCCTACTGGACACAGCCCGGGTAAACTCTGCTGTTTGATGGCCCGCCCGTCACCATGTGTTGATTTAGTTCCAGAGATAGAGCCTTCTCAACATCTTAAAGAGTCTTTTGCCTTCTTGTCAAATATTGAATGAAGAATTCATTAATTTCCCTATTGGAGATGTCTTAATTAAATCACGCTCGACTTATTTTTATTTTGCTGAAAATGGCCGTGAATATAAGATGTGGTAATCTGGCTGAAAGCAGTATTGATCTATGGGCACTTACGTTTGAAATGCGCCTTGCAGAGGGGATGAAATACGGCGTCGAATTTTTGCTGCCTTTGTTGAATATCTTGGGTGATGTTTTCTAGATGCGGTGCCATACAGCTTGTGTAATCCCCGTACAGTCTGCAAAACACACAAACAAAAGACACATTATAAACCGATGATTAACTCCCGGATAGCAACTCCGCCATGGGTCGTAACTATCCACCATGGGCCCCCATCAAGAGGAGAGGGTCACGTTCTCTCCCTCTGCACGTGCCTTTCGCGTGACCACTGTCACACGCCTCCCAGAGCAATTAAACAGAAGCAAATCTTCCCTGGTGACTTGTATCTGCCTGGTCGCTGCCACTATTCCGATTATAAACAAGTTAGTTTTTATGTTGAAGCAGTTGATAATGAATCTTGTTCTCTGAACTTCTCCGGCATGATAAAACCTCAGAGGGGAGCGAGAGACTAGTTTATGGATAGTTAACTCCTAATTCTCTTGTTATGAAGAATATGTTTTATCATTCATCTACAAATCTCTCATCGCCTTATGTGATAGGAAATAAAGGATCGAAGGAAACGTTGATAACTTATAAGCCGATTATTGATTACCTTATTAGTTCTCCTTTGATCCTCTTCATCGATATTCCCTGCCTACCGGAAATGCTATTGGTTGTAAGAGGAGAAGATACGAAGGGTCTTATGACTCTTCTACGCTACAAGTAGACACTTGCCAGAATGTCTTTAACGAATTTATAGCTTACGAAAGTCAGTCAAAATGTACATGATCAAGATCAAAGAATGTATTTACACGTTTTGTTCTGAATTTTTTAAAGAAGCATCATATCTTGCCAGAACCAAACCTTTCATAGTGTAAATGAATATCTGGCGTCCTATTGAAACTCGAATAGTTCAAATATCAGATTTTGTGAAAAAAAGATATATTAAGGCTAAAGTGTCACATTTGATCTCAAAGCAACGTCATTCTTTTCTTTATACAATTTCGTTCTGAAAGTATTGTTTCAGAAAGCATTCGTTACTTCAAGACCTTGTGAAAAAACTCCCTTCACAATATGTTTTAAGTAGGATTAAAAGGGTAATCCTTGTTAATATATGTCCTCATATATTGATAAATACCTAACCATGTTCGAGTTACAAGAAGTGACGACACAGGTGATGGAACAGAAGCAACATGGAGTACAATCAACATTCGAGATTCTTTCCATACTTTCGTCACCCTGGGGTCGTAATCTACCTTTTCAGACTACGGAAATAGCACCAGTGGGTCATTTAGCGATCTCAACAGCTAAAAGGCTTAATTTGATTTCTGTCGTGATTTAGGCATATGTCAACTGAAACTTTTCTGTCAATTCTTTCGAGTCGATTTATTTGACTCACAGCAAGAGGTCACATATGGCAAACTTATGCAACCGAAAGCTTTTGATGAATAGGCATGTTTAGAATTACGTAATATTAAGTTCAGCACATTTAGAAAGCATGTGAACATATGTTAACGGCACATTATGACTGTAATTATTTACTAATCTTATAACCATTATTGATCCAAAATTGAATTTATTTGCCAAATGGTATTTGCAATTTCTCACCACATTTAGAATATTTTGACGATAGGCATTTACTTCAGGTCCACTTAAACATTGGCGTGACAAGTCATATTGTGTGTGACTAAGCCATATCAGCATTTGATCACTAAAATCATATTTGTTTTCAAGAGATTTGCAATTAATTGAACATCTTTATAGGAAATCACATCGTTATAACGTCGAACAACGCATTACAGAATAGGACGAAAAACAGATTCGATAACGCTAACCGTGTACTCATAAGACTGCATGTCATAGTCTTAATTATACGATCTAACTTGATTCTTTTATACCTTGGAAGTTTCTACACGTCATAAACTTTTGCAAGAAAAACACTGCCGTTGTCTAACCGCCGTGATTAAATACTCCCCTTCTAATCTGCAAACAAACTGGACATGTTTAATATAATCTGGGCGGAATGGTAAGATGGTATTTGCAGATTTCCTACGGGAATTTAGGAGCAACAAATTCGCTTTGCGATGTCTTTATCTGCGGCCGAGTAAGTTAAACCAGTTACCGTATATCTCACCCAATACCACCAGTGTGTGGTGGTCCACAACTGAATACAACAAATCAAATTTAACAGTTAACTCATTTACATGTGCTGTGAATGAACAAGGGGTTTCTGCTCGTTAAATACGCATGTTAATAAAAGTAACTATATCATAAATTCTGCTCCAAGGAATACTGTATTCGAATTATGTTTATGAGAGTGAAATACAATATAAAGAAATCATATTAAACAATCTTTTGTTTCTGCAGAAATGACGAGCCTTCAGGCAATAGGCATTTCAAGCCGTCAAACCACATAGAAAGCTATTGAATTTCGACAACTTCTTCTTGCATGTATGTTGATTGTGATTTGCGAAAGAAAATTGGAAAGGTAAATAATTTTCTATAAAAAGGTGTCAAATGATTAGAATTCTTACAAGTTGGTAAATATTGTCTGTACGAATATTGACATTTCTAAAGAAGTGCTTAGGATATTTATTGGTGATATTGATTTGATGGGACAGCCAGACAAGCCCATAAGTAAACACAATACCTTCAGCTTCAGAACTCTTATAGTTATACGACTTTACTTAAAGAAAGAATCAAAGAACAGATGATATAGTTTATGTTTCAAGGTGTCAAAATATAAGGATGCAACATTCTTACAGTTGACACCTGATTGACACGTCCCAAGTCTTTTCTCTGTGATAGGTGAAGATTTTTTTAGAAAATTTCGTTCCACATATCTTCTTTTAATGACATTTGCACTTAAATATATCTGTGGATATGCAATGGTATACAGCTTCTGTTTATGATAATATAGGCATAAACTTAAATGTTGAAAAATATAATAGAAAACCATTTGTATCAAGTATGAATCTTTCAGTGGATGAAAAGTATATTTGTGTAGAGAGGCCAGGGTGAAGACTGTCATAACCCTGAAGGGGTGAAGTGGACCAATATAAACGATAAACAGTTGATAGGGCCTCAGTGAGTTTTAAAACAAATCGCACACATTAGGATAAAAAAATGAATGAAATCAATTTTCAAGCTTTAAGATGGTTTAGTGTCTTTCTTACTCTAACTTACTTTGCAATTCCATTTCCTAATCAGAGCTACTTGTGAGAAGTTGAGAAGCCTTCACGGTACCACACTTAAGTCGTCATTTTGATAAGATACCCATTGGATTTCTGCTAAGAACGCGATGATCAAATTTGAGAGATATATATCTAAAGTGTTCGACGGTTATGATCTTACAGGTTTATATAAATAAAAACGTTTTTTATGGGAGAAACTATAAAGAGGGTGAAAATCCATTATCTATAAGAGAATTCAAATCATCTTTCGAAGAGACGGGGTGTTCACCAGTACGTTGCTGATAACATGTTGAGTTGATGTCAATAAAAAGTTACACGGCTCGTAGAAGTTAACATACATCCTCACTTACAGTGAAATTACACAATTCATTTTAGGATTTGAAAGGAATAAATTGATGATCGTCACGTATTCTGAAATTATAAATTGCATACTGAGGATTACATTTTAATAAGACCGTTCTGAAGTAGGGTGTCAACAGCATCATTAATCTGACCCTTTATAAGTGTAACTAATACATTGATTTCGAAAAGTGCCCTTTGGTAGAGGGCTCATAGATCGAGTCTTGCTTCAGCCTGGCTTGCATCAGATTGGTCCTGCCTTGATACTCCCGATAGACTAGGACCCTTCCCGAAATATCTGTTGAACACGAACCCTTCCCCCTTTTCCTATGGGGTTCGACCATCCTTTGGAAAAGGGACCCTCCCTTAACTCAAAATGGAGTGTGAACACTTTCCAACACCCTTTTGAGTAACAAACCTTCTACTACTCAGTTGCAATTAAATTCTTTCTGACTTCAATTAAATCAATACCAATCTTTTACTTTTGCCGGTTGGAATGACACCAGACACATATTTATATTGTTTATCTATGTGTTAATCATATTTGGGTTTTCAGTATAAACCTATGGTAACACGTGACATCTCAAGTCCCACGATACTTCCATAATCAAGGTGTTAAATATCAAATGAGGAAATGTAATAAGTTTTAACAAACGCCGTGATATTCCACATTTCTGCTGCCGTTTAATGCCGCATTTGATCATAAAATACGGCAGTGGTCATAACCGAGGGCGTCATATGATTCAAGGAGATATCCAGTTCATTCTGCATCATTACACAGCCTCCATTACATGCGACTTTTCTCAACCTGTCAATTTCCATGTTAATACACCTCTCATATTAAAAAGTGTAACAAATCGATAGAATTTAATAAAGTCATTTGACGGTATGCTATTAACCTTCAGCCATACTGGGTAATTTAGCTACAAACTCGCTACAGACTTGATTTTGACGGATTGGTTGAGAGCAGGGTCTGACATATTCGCTAATACAGTACATATGAGAAAGAAGACGTGACAGTATAGGCATGATCTCAACATATTTTTAACACTAGTCTGGAAAATCAAATTACAGAGCAACGTTAACCAATATATAATTCAATAGAAAAATTGGCGATAATTTGCGTACGCTCGACATTGCATGGCAAAGTAAAGTTTTCTGAATTGATAGTAGTTCTTAAAATAGAGTGCAGATATGAAATAATAATTTTCCTTTCTTTGTTAAGATGAATTAAAAAGTGCTCTTGTTGGATGTGAAATGTCAATTGAAAGATTTGGTGGAAAATATGTTAAAAATACAAATTTGGTTTCTTTTGATAAAGTTCCTCTTATAACTAACTAGGCTAAACTGAGATCGATGATTGAATTAAACAATTTCTGAATCAACACAATCAATATCAAACCATCAGCACAATACAATTATCTAACATCAAAGATTGTGATGCTGCATCTCAAATTGCTAATAATTGCAAATGACAAAAGAAAAACAAAATCAAACCTAGCTCAAGCCTCAAGACATTTGAACTAATTACTAATTCGAGAAAAAATTCAATACATGTGCACATATCTAAAATTGTAGTTACAGTTTCACTCGATATGCTTTTCGAAATAAAACCATTAAATGAATAGAATGCAAACACGTCTATCAGTGAATTTACTTGACTTCACAGGTTAATAGTGATCACAGGTTAAGTGTTCAAGTATTAATCTTACTACAACGTTACAAAGGTCAACAAAACTATTGTACTGAACTTTTAAGCTGTTGACAAAGTATCCTTATTTAGAAAGTAGCTTAATGTTAAGCATTACTACAAAAACAGTCAAAGATAACACTGAAGGATTAACATATACACAAAGTTACACAAAAGGAAAGGCAATGAAATGAAATAACTCAATCAGATAGTCATCAGAATAGTGTTTAACAAGGAATTCTTTGTACAAAATGAGCTACTTAATCTTTTTAATCAAGGTACATTCAAACATATAGATTTATTAAATCTGCTAAATGCAGAAAACCCCATGCTATATAGTTTATTAACTCGATTAACCCGGAAAAACTGATACTAAACAATTCACTTATTATACATAACAAAGGAAAGCAGCATATTATTGTATTACAAATAATTTTGAGTCAATCTAATACAGCCAGGAAATCAAGATATGACTTACAGAGTTTTGCCAATAGGTCAGGTTTTGACTCTCTCTAAAAACATGTATCAGATATTAACAAGATCTGTAGTTTAAAAAAAATAAATTTGATTGGTTTATATATTATTTCAGTTAAAACTTTAAGCAAAGTGAAGGAGTTGTTTTAAGGGATTATCGTGCCACCTACAGCTTAATAACATAATAAAATATTATTGTAAGTACCAGTAACTAAACAGGATCGACTTTTGAAATAAATATGATGCTTAGAGTTATTTTAGTGAAAACTTGAAACTTCGAAGCATAGTGAATGGATTGTTTTCGGGGATTATCATACCACATACAGCTTCATATCACAATGGCAGGTTTTTGACTGATATTATAGTACGTAGCAGTAACTAATCAGGATCTGGGCTACCCTTGAAATAAATTTGATACTAAGAGCTGTTTCAGTGGAAACTTGAAACTTCAATGAATGAATTGTTTTGTGGGGACTATCGTAACACCCATCGTTACGCATGGACCCCTTCCTCCTGCATGAGACAATCAACTACAAACTTGCTCTTAAATCAGGGATAAATTCCAAGAAACCATACCGAAGGACTTTTTCAGTGGAACAAGGTGAAACGAATCCTAGTACGAGGAATGAAATGTTGCTGTGGATTACTGAAACATCAGGACATCTCAGGGTTGCACGTTCCTGTACCACTGATACTGGCACTGTGGGGGAACATTACCCAACTACAAGAACCCAGCACAAAGTGCATTGACTGTCAGTATTAACAATGAGAGATGGGTGAGAAGGAAACCAGATTTATTAGCTCTTAAAGATTACTTTGAACCGGTGCATATCTCGTCCTGGAGATTTGGTAACAGAGAGTAAAATCAATAGCTTTATTGTATTGTATTTAAGAAAAACATCAATTTGCAAGTTCTGCAATTTCAAGCGAAGCATACCTAACACTCGAATATTTGAACCGGTGAGATAAAATCAATAGTAATATGACTTTTTATAATCCTGATTGATTATTTTGGTTTTTCGGTCGAGATTTATGGTGGTGAGTTGAACTAACAAGGAACAGTTAAACAAAAACCGTTACGTCACACTCAGGGGTCCTTCTTTGTGAGAAGAAAGCACTACACTTTTCAAAAATTAAACTTTCATGCTTTTTACAATTCAAGAGGAAAATCAAAACTAATTATTGCCACAACATGTTTTGAAATAAATGTATGTAATAATGATATATATTCAAAGGTGTTTGTGCGTACTGCCCCCTTTCAAATAGATAAAGCAAAATCATAACAAATCAATCAATGGAACGTGATTTTATCATCTTTACCATTGTAAAAAGACAGATACTTTTTAATGGCTTTATATTGCAGATTTTTCATATAAACAGAAATAAGTCTTTTTAAATCAGTTTACAAATTTCAAGCAATCAATTCAATTATCCGGTGTTAAAGTTTGAAAACGTAAATCATAAATCAACTTACAAGTATTACTATATCAGAAGGCATTTTACAAATACTTTCAATTTTCCTTGCACAAATTGTAATTCTAAGCTTGTTTCACTCTTAATTTGACCCTATTTCAACTTTATAAATGTGACGAGCACTTAAGTAACGATGTTTTATTTAAACTCCCTGACGAGATGTTAACTAACTGTAGACAGTTGAAACAATTGATGAAATTTTAATGTTCCGAAAGTAGAAAGAGCGAGACAGGATAGAAGCTGGCAAGTCTGCAAGCACTAACGAGTCTTTCAGAAGGATCCCGTAATTAAGAAAGTATCATTATCAATGTCCCAACGCTAGTCTCCTACGGTTTATTGGGCCATTGCCGGGGTACATTTAATAAGCACGACCGAAATTCCTTTATCCACGGAAGTTTGTGGGAGCCTTGTGACGAAATTATTAATCAAGCCCAATCGTTAATTCGGAAATAGTTCCTTCATATCAGCAGAGCTTTGAAGAAACTTCCGGTGCCGAAGAATTCCAGGAATCATGGTTTTGCTCTGTTAGTTCAAGCTCAAAATGAGTTTGATGGATGTTCAAACGAAATACGGACCTTGAGAATGACATGTGAAAACAGAAGTGTATTTGAGGAATAAACACAACGCCATTGATTGGATGTGGCGAGTCCTACAACACTGTTTGTTAGATCGGCGTAATATGCTCATCAGATAAGCAGCTCAAACAGCGACAACAAGCCAGTAACAGTTGGGATCAATGGAGATGATAGGATAGCACCTGGAGACTTCACACTGTTAACTAGGTAAACACCAGTCAATACAGCCCTCATCTCCTGTCAATATATCATGTATGACGCCATCAATCTACGCTTTGCTTTGTGGATTATGATTCAAGGTCAACAGCCATCAAAGACACAAGCATATGCAGATAGAAGGCAAATTGCTTGCAACAGAACCATGTAATTGGCAAATAGTTAAGCTTACCTTTAACTAAGCATCATAAACACTTGTATCCTTGACCTATCATATCATGACATTATCCTAACAGCTTGATCAAGTTATAGTATTTGAAACAATGGTAACAACGAAGCAATAGGAGAGAATCACAAGACATGATACCGTAAAAATTGCACTTCAAGGTAAATGTTCCAAAACACTCTTTACTCGTACACTTATATTGTCCTTCAATGAATATGACTACATTAGGGTTGTATAAGGACGAAAGAATGTGCCCTAATAAAAAACAATTCATTCGTAAAAAACCTTGTATTTAAGAATTGTTGATAAGGTAAATGAGAAGTGTTCTTTCTTTCATGAAATGTATACGATGAATCCTATATATAAGGTATATCTTTAGGTTTCTGGAACTATATTTCTAACCATAGTTTATTTGTCAAATAATACACAAAGGAATAATAAGGGTGTACGATCACCTTACAATTTCGCAGTAAAATATCTCAATGAATGCTGACATATTCGTTTTCCTCATGTTGTAATTGAAACATTTAAATCGAATTAACTTTGTCTGAAAGCCTAATAATTAACAAATTTAAAAAATTGACATACATGTAGGTGAGTAAAAATTGACATATATAAGTACAAATTGACATAGATAAGTAAAAGATGACAAGCCGTCTCTCTCATCATACAGATCATTCAGCGATGTCAATACTAAATTGTGTTCATCATGACGCTGATCACGAGAAGCTTCAGACTCAATACATGCGACTAAAAACGGTTCACGCATGCCTACAGAAATACTAATAACAGAGAGACAAAGAGAGATTCCCTTGATTATCTAGAATTATTTCATATGAACCTCTTCTGGGCCAAATAATTGCCTCTTGATTGACAGACCGCCAATAGAAGTTTCATTAAACCTTTTATCTGGTCTGCAGTTGTTGTGAACTTGACCGCGAAATAAAAGCGAAGGTTCATAATTAAAAATTTATACTTCTTATAACCCTTATAAAACAGGCATAAACTTATGTCTAAATTGGATGATAACTTCCTTTACAATAACTTATTTGCTGTAATAGCTACGGATCTTAATAATGTAAACATATTTATTTATGAAGAAGAACAAGTTTCGGTGTAAGGTACTAACATCGTTTTCAGACTGAGTACCTACACCGAAACGTCGCATTTCATGCAATAAAGAAGCTGATTATCCATAAGAACTTGTTCTTCTTCATCAAACCTGCTTCTAAAATGCCTCTCAAAGAAGATATTTATTTATATATGTTTTTGATTATTTGATGACATGGTAGTGTTATCCAACTGCGTTACCTTTTGAGGTAACATAAGTAACGTTATAATATTAAGTGAAAAACTCATTTTAAAAGGAGCGTTCTTGTAAAATCTCTCATCAATAATAACCCACGAGGTCTGGTTTATGAATTTCATACCATAAGCTTTGTCATAGTCGACGTAAGTTCAAGCATAAGGCGCGATGAGAATGTAAAATGTAACATACAGCTTTAATATACATCTAAATCACCTGAAGTAAGTGAACCAACACTTCACAAATGTCCAGAGATGTCCGGGACTAGACAAATATTGAAATAAGGGTGATTAATGCATAGGAATGAGACTTAGACAGCCAGTGAAGCAATGTATTTCCATCACAATCAGCGGCAATGAGACTAATTACAACTACAGGACTCTATGAAGCTAGCATGGCAAATCCGATCTGTCTATTTAAGCAAAGAAGGCAATTGTCAGCAGACAGGGCTGTGACAAGGCGATGTTCTGACAGAGGCTTTGTCCAGACTTAAACGATTGACACTACTCAGGCAATAATTAAGTCATTATGAACTAACAAGAAATGTTTTGTTTCTACTAAAGTTGGATTTTGAATTATTGAGAAATTTCAAATGTACTTGGATAAAAATGTATTTTCTGACTTTTTAACTAATGCGGTTCTTATGGTTTTTATTTCCTTAACCCTCCTCACCACGGTAAAATAGTATCTTATTTCATTCAATATTAGAAAAAAATATCGTTCGTTTTCTTCGTTATTAATTTTGAGGATTTTGTATTAGCATGTATTTGAGTAAGCATTATACTATTACTCATAACGAGGCGAACAATTTATAAATACTGTCTTTATTGTTGTTTGTGTAACATAAAACACTGCTATATAAATTTAAAACAATACTACAGAAAATAAATGTCCGAATTTGTATGTATATTCTATCTGATAACATCTATCTAGTCTTAAAAACGACAACAAATGTCAACAATATTCCACCGAAAAAGAAAAGAAAAAATATGATACATCATATCTGATCCTGCTTTTAATTAGCTAAAACGTGTTTGAACAATTATTGAGATTTTGTGAAACAAAGTTATGTTTAATTTTTTAATACTGTAGTGGTCTTTCTATCACTCGTATACTAAACTTCCGTTTAAATGCACCATGAAATGACACGCTTTAAATTTCTATTAGGTCCCTTGGATGATGTTTGCTTATAAGTTTTGTGTTTTATACTAGGTCTGCAAACTACAGTCCAGCAATGATTCCACATTACGTCCACCAGCTCGATTCAGCCACAGCTACATGTCCAAATGTTTTAACTATAACACCTATTCCATATTACGGCTACTTGCTTGACTCAGACTGTCAGTTGCAGTAATTGAAAATAACATAATCGTTAAGAGTGTACCATTTTTTATATTTATACAATTTTATTTTTATTTATTTGCAAAATGTGAAAGATGAAAATGATTCGCGGACAACTCGAATATTTAGGAATCTGCTCGCGTCGTCCGTGACTTTGCGCAGATGTGCTGGCCGAGAATCAATGCAAGTTTAAAGAAAGGGAAGATGAAAATCAATGTTTTTTCAAAATTTATCAACCTTTTAGAGAAATATTGTATCACAGTAGTATTTTAGTTTATTTGATGGTGTCGTTTCACAAAATATATGTTTTAGTAAGATGATAGCAATAGCGGTTTGGAGTATTAATATTATTTATCAATTACAGTTAAAGTCATCATTGTTATAAGCCTTTCATCGCTTCAAATCCAGACACATAAGTCAGTTCTCATGCCTGTAGGGCTCCGATGCTTTAAAGAAAATAGATTCAACAGCCTCAGAAACAGTAATCTGGGGATATTATGACTGCTGAGTGCCTTAACCTTCCTCCTTAGGAAGGAATGGTTACGTTAAGAGAACTAAACAGACCTTAGAGACATAAATGTATTAACAGCATAATTCAAGTAGCGGGGATATATATGGAACATGGCCGGTAAAAAAACTAATGATGTTTAAAGTCCGACTATCTAGCTCGCGTGTAGAAACGAATCACTCAGCTTGGCACGTTCTTTCTGCACACAAATCACAACTTTGTTCATTTTGAGGTAAAGAGGGTATGGTATGAAACAGAAAAGGACTTCGTCAAGATATGACAATACACATTTGTAACTCATAGAATATAAGCCGCGTTATATCTTTAATTGTTCAACATGTCAACGTTACTAATTCTCTACTCCATAACTGATTTCTTTCACATTTGCCTTTCAGCATATGGGTAATTGTAATGGAACCCCTTTACATGTTCTATCATGAACCATGGTAGTAACGTCGGCTGCATATTGCATTAACCACTAAATTTAACTAAATATATGGGAATATAATTGATTCATAACCCTTCATAATGGAATCTGTTTTATGTTGTTTCATGCACCAATGTTGTCCTGTCGATAGAGGTACACCACTCATTCGGGAACCTTTTAGGATTTGTGCCAAACGCTTTCTGTATTAGGTTCATCCTTTCTGATCGGAACCTATTGCAGTCATAGGGGTACTGGAACCTGTTGCAAGTTATATCATGAACTATGACATAATTGTCGGTTGACTTATACCCTTGCATTGGGATCGTATTGTATGTCATGAACTATGACATTATTGTCTGTTGAATTATACCCTTGCTATTGGAATGTATTGTATGAAATGTTCCATGGTAGTAATGTCGGTTGAGTTATACCCTGCTATTGGAACGTATTGTACGTCATGTTACATGGTTGTAATGTCGGTTGAGTTATACCCTGCTATTGGAACGTATTGTACGTCATGTTACATGGCTGTAATGTCGGTTGAGTTATACCCTGCTATTGGAACGTATTGTACGTCATGTTACATGGTTGTAATGTCGGTTGAGTTCTACCCTTGTTATTGGAACGTATTGTGTGTCATGTTACATGGTTGTAATGTAGGTTGAGTTATACCCTGTTATTGGAACGTATTGTACGTCATGTTACATGGTTGTGATGTAGGTTGAGTTATACCCTTGTTATTTGAACGTATTGTGTGTCATGTTACATGGTTGTAATGTCGGTTGAGTTATACCCTGCTATTGGAACGTATTGTGTGTCATGTTACATGGTTGTAATGTAGGTTGAGTTATACCCTGCTATTGGAACGTATTGTACGTCATGTTACATGGTTGTAATGTCGGTGGAGTTACACCCTGCTATCGGAACGTATTGTACGTCATGTTACATGGTTGTAATGTAAGTTGAGTTATACCCTGCTATTGGAACGTATTGTACGTCATGTTACATGGTTGTAATGTCGGTGGAGTTATACCCTTGCAAATGTCATGCTATATTTTAGTTTTTTGATTGATTTATACCTTTTCTATTTGATGATTGTCTAAAGACAGTGTTGACAGTTTTGCACTCATATTTTATTACATATATTTCATTCATTTTGATTAAATATATATTTATCAACTGATAGAGAATGTAGACGTGAAAATGGCTCAGTAATCGGGAATTTGGATACCACTTTTGACTTTGTTAAAGATTTATTTATATGTTTAATTAATAGGGGAAATCACCAGATAAAAGATTTAAAATAGAATGTTATTTATGACACATCAAGTTTCTTTCGTAGATATTAAGTTATTTGTTTAAGATCAGTTACTTGGATACCTGGTTACCACTCACTTATTCTTTTATCAAAGGGTTTAGTTATAACGGAGTTAATTTCGACAATGGCACATCTTCTTTGGCCAGGTTTTACAATGCAAGATAGGAGATAAGTTCAATGTTTCGCAGTCAATACTGTTTAATTGCAGCGAACCTTTGCAATTCTAGTGCTTTACACGAACGTTATCAAATAGGTTATATTTTGTTTGACATTGTAATATACATTGTTACCATTCAAACTGTTTTCTCTGAGAATCGAACACACTTACAACACATACACATAATTTTAAGCATTGCTGTCAAACAGGCAGATCTGAGAGCCAGTTATGGAGAATGTTGAATTGGTTCGATTTCCAAAAAACCAATTGTTTTAAAATAGCTGTCAATTAATTGATACACTGATTTTTTGTAGTTCGTTTCAACTGTAATCCGACATGTGTATACATATGTAATGAGACCAGCTTGGTACAAGACGCCTTGTCCTCATGTAATCATATTGATTAACCTTGATGTAGTCGTCGATGATAAATGAGCAAATCCAGAACTTTATCAAAACAGAGAAGCTCATTCCTAGTTGTAATTCAAGATGGTAAGATATTAACATACCTGAATGTACCTACCATGGACTGCGTTATAGCTCCAACACATCTTTTTATTTTCAGTTTAATCAATTCCTTAGCAGTAAATCTCATTAGTTAGTCTGGTCTTCAGATGTTCTCGTGTTGATTAAATCTCTCTGAACTTAGCGCGGCCTCCATTTTTCACAAAGGTTATACTTCTTTAAAATCAAAGCCAAGAAATGCCAACTATGGATTGTTTATTCTTGCAATATAAATCATTAGATCAGTTACTTGAAAGACAATCACATCTGGTTTTCCTGAGAACATTTTCTCTATTGTAACGGCCTTGAATATTTCAGTTGTAAGATGTGCTGCAAAGCAAACTTTATGTTTTAACGCTTAGCCTTCTAAAATAAATACTTGCAGTTCGCAACAGTTCACCTTCTCATGGTACGCTGTAAACTAACATCCTGTTTTTGCCAAATGCTAAATATCAATCTTGAATTTAATGTTTTCATTTCATCTAGAAAAAATAGACTGAACGGTGTGTTAAAACGAGATATATCATCTCCAGAACTAAAAGCATTTTAACACTGTCGGATGAAAGACGAAAATGAACGATTCAGAAACCTCGTTTTGAGGTAAAGACGATTCATGGGTGAATTCATGGACATATTGCTTGTCAATTTGAAAAGGTCAATAACTATGTCATTGGATTTTTAAGACTACATGCTACATATTGCGCATACATTACGAAATTATCTGCAACATGTATTAACATTTGGATTAAGTTTAATATTTCAACTCTAAGTAAATCAATTTATGCAGAATATAGTAAAGAGGTCCTACATAGCAGATAGATTACATTTCTGATGGAGATTTATAAATAAAGGTTTTCAAATTCCTTTCGGATAAAATCCTTATAACTTATTTACGTTGTTGACTGACTAAATGACTTCGAAAACATTCAGATGATGCAATACCTAGTAACCTCATTAAGGGATGTATATGTATCTCCCTACGGCCATTATTCATCATTGATATCAAAATAAGTTAATAAGCCTTGGTATGGTGTTTACAACTGGTTATACTTTTGGCCTATATGTTAATGAAGGAAACACATACTCATGAAGTATTTACTTCCTGTACCGAGCGATAAACTACTTCAATGTTCTGTGCAGGTATTGATTCGCAAATGAAGAAAACAAATTATCGAAAGAAGGTAAAACATAATTAGTTATTTTCTATATCGAGTGGTAAATTTTATCTATTCCATGATTTAATATTGAATTTGATAATGAGGTATTGAAAGATATTGATAAACACGTTGATAATGTGGTTATTATTGAGAGAGAGAAAAAAGTGGGCAGACAGAGATATATTCATTAGTGGAATTAAAGGATCCATCGGTGAAGTTATGAGAGGCTTTATAACATATTGTCCAAACCTCTTCAAAGTAAAAGGTGTTAGAGATACAAGGCATCCATATGAGGAACAAAAGTGATATGGTCTATTTGGCATCACACAAATCTGCAACAGTACCTACTCTTTTTCTTTCGAGCCGAGTACCTTGCGGGATTCGAACCCTTATATCAAAAGGAGAATACATTAAACTTGCAATGCTTATAAAGGTGGTGTACCTGCAGACTGAAACAGTACAAAGTCTCTTTTCTTTTCGAATTCGAATTCTTTCAGAATTAGAACCCACACCCACACCCACACCCAAGGAAAGTATATCAAACTTCCAAGTTTTATGCTTATAAAGGAGATGTACCTGCAGACGGGCTTGAGGTTGAAGCGCTCCTGTACGGGAAGCCTGATCTCCAGCTGTTCGATGGGCTCCGTGTATACGTCCAACTGTCGCCGGGAGGAAAGGCACGGCTCGGACTCCTCGCTCACAGCAACCACCAGCTCCAGGAGGTGCAGGGCTGGGGAATAGAAGATGATATTTTATTATAAGATCAGCGATGAAATACTGTTTTGTTCAGTGAAATAAACTGTCCCTCCGGCAACAGTGACGATATATTATACTTTCACTGTGACCAACGTATCATTGATATCATGTTATTCCTCAAATTGTCCGTATTCGCCCATTAACAGGCCAGAGGTCTGTATTTTTGGCCACAGAGCAAATACAGCAGACTGCGGACCCGTAACGCGACAAAAACCATATTTGGTAACAATGTTATCTATTCAACTGCTTTTATTTACTAGCATCACACTGGAGAGTTGATTTACAAACCATTGATTGCCATGACCATATAGTTTTTCAAATACTGGAAATCGGGGCCATTATTTGACGAAGTGGGTAGTAACATGACAAAATAATCATGTGCAAATACACAAGAGTATACACAGTTATGACAGTTCGTCAACCACTACACTGATTTGGTTTTATTGAAAATAAGTTTCGTCTGTGGTGAAAGACATATATAAAAACATACGTTGTATTTGTCCAGGACGAAGTCGAGAATACTAAATACACTGACAAACCAATAATGTTCTGAAAGACATTTTGCCTAATCTAGATGTATAGCATCTAAATCTAAAGAGATTTTTTATAAGCGTTAGCGTAATCAAACGCAGAATATATGTTTCTACGATATGAAGCTGTCGAGTTTGAAATAAAGTTTGTCTTTGCTGTAGCTACTATGACGACATAATATGATTTAAAATAAAGTTATTGTGTAAGCAAGTATAGACTTCTGGCGACGTGTCCATCCACTAAGATGCTAAGATGCTGTTACGATGCCTGCAGACTAAAGTGAGATGTAAATGTATGTAAAGAATCTATAGTGCATAGACCAGAAATGATAGCAGGATTATGTTTATCAGACCAATTCAAGTTTTTGCTTTGATTTCATGGGTTTTTGACTCAAAATATGAAGACCTAAACAGTTTTTCACCACATCATATGCAGACCGTTTCGCCGTAGGGCAGCACGAATATGACAGCCATCTTGTACCTACCACACCCGAGCGACCACACATAGAAGTAGCTGTGCTGTATTGAAACATGACTCGATTCACTGATAGCTTTACTTGGAAAGTACAAAGGCACTATTAGGGAGTGTGTCTTCATGTTTGAATCACGAACCACAGACAACAAGGCGCGTTTCATAAATTTGATGAAGGGTAATAAGATTTCGAATTTTTCCATTCACTGAAAACCTACACTGACTATATACGTAACCAAATCCGGAACGTGGGGTATGATAATCAAATGATAATATCTATTTGTAGATAACCCACTCTATTTAGATATACATAGACACCACGTTTGTGAACTTCTGCTCATTGCAATAATTATGGATTTGACAATCAAATTTTCTCAGGTGATTTGATGGATAAGAATGTATGTAAATGTGTTAAGGTGGGAACCCACCAGCTAGGATGGTACGCTAATGTACATCATGTATTTAAAGTGATGGTAATTGCGTAATCATGTCTTGACATTGTCATGTGACAAAGAGCCACATGTAAACGTGGTGTAGATCTGTAACACTATATCAAGATCCCTCCTACACTATCGTATTCCGGGAAGCTGAAATATAGGGCACTGGCACTCAACCCTTATAACGTCATCACATTTACATGTAACCTGAAGGTGTAACCACATTATCACATATTTGCGTACATTCTGTTAATGAGGAAAATGAACTAGAGGACAACAGAAGGTGAATTGCTTGCAGTAGGTGTCTAATTTAACTGTTAGTCTATTGTAGTAAGCTTCTACTGAAAATACAATCTTACAGAAGAATCCTTTTGTATAAACACTCATTGCTTCAAATAAAAAACAAAAATGTCGATAGAAGTACATTGTATGCCTCCGATATACGTTACTTTTATCTCATGTTGATATGTTTTATATCAGAAAACATATTCTATTAAAAATATGCCTGAACACCAGTAGTACAGAAACATTACATAAAATTAAGATTATTTGTAAGGGAAGAAACTGGCATAAAGGTAACATCTCTCATGATAAAATGAAACTGTCATTCCTAAGCATTCATTTTTATTCATTACGATAATACAGACTATGGATAGTACAATCGTCCGTCTCAATTATTTATAATTGATCAATAACGCAGTTAATTCTTAATAAAGTTCTCTAACGTATATAAAAGCATCTGCTGTTTGATAAAGGTGTACTTGTCTAATCTTTGTAGGGTCGAGCAATGTTGTCAAGTTTGTATATAGCAAATAGTCATTTGTATAGGCGTATCATATCTTGTTACAGGATAACAGGAAGTGCTGTGTTAACAAAAAACAACAACAATTAGTTCCATATTTTTCCTCAGTCATTTGTTTCAACGGTATACACTACTTTTCAAAGTAAAGATTTTTTAATTCATTTCCATTTACTTACTTTACAACAGAAAAAGTTCTCCATAATAATATCCTGGACAATCCCTAAGCAAATTGTTAATCGCACATGAATGCTAACACATGGAAGACACAAAGTTTCATTTCACTTTGTAATGAATAGTATTAGTGAAAAGAAAGTGACTTCATCATTAACAGAATAGAATCATGAAAAACATCGAGATGAAAAGAAATGTACTCTTGAATTACCATGTTTGGTGTACGCGGGGTATCACTTTCAGTGTAGAAAAAGTCAGAAAGTGTCACCATGACATAGATCTAATAAGAAAAGTAATTGTTGTTTTATTAACTACACACACGAGTTCTGTTCCAGATTCTTACTCAACAAAGACCTAAACCAGCTCATTCGTAAAGGAATAAGTAGAAATGCAGTTACGTATTATACATTTCCACATCCTGTTCTCATACACAGGCACTTTTTTTGCTTAGGATGCTAAAACATTTTTTTGGTTCACATGTGTGCATCTAAATAATGTTTTTCCTTTATATTTAGACAGGTACATGTTTGTTTTATACAACATATTTAACACGAATGTCAATATGATTACGATTATCCGTTACCGAGGGCAGTTGAAGGTTTGTCGAGAAAGTTCGGTGGATTTCCCAGATACCCAGCAATATCAACTCTCAGACCATCTTCATTCTGTGTGTTCAGTTACTGAGAATTAGTCACATGTCTAACTTTGAACAACACATCAACAAGTCATTTGAATGTATTTAGATCCATCCTTCCACTAATGATCAAGGTAAACTACAACATGTTTCAGTGTTAGGAAATGAAGAGTTACCTTCATCAAGAGAGACAGAATATTAACAGCAGACAGCATATCTTAGAGGAGGTCTTTTGGACTGGCAACAACTAACCATATCTTATCTGCGTGATTCAATTAAGCGAAACCTAGCTAAAATTGGATATCTAAATGGGATAAAACATCATACTGTTATTGGCCAAAACACATGTACAATGATGGTCACTATTACAAGTTTAGAAAAATATTTTAGATGATGCATTTGAGTTGATCTCAATTCATTCAAAATAAAACCAAGAGCCTAATTTGTAGTAAACAAATTGCTAAATGGTTACTGATGAGAGAACTTGGTACCGATGATGGATGATAAGAAAATATTTTCTCGTTAACAATTCTCCTTTTTACAACTAGGGATGGAAATTCGTATATGTCGCCATAAGAACATCACAGTTTTCTGGAAAATGTTCAAGATCTAGGGACAATCCTATACATTTATTACAACCACCATTCTCTGATATTCAACACGTGATTGAAAATTTGTTTTAGAAATTTGTTTTACGTTTTTTCTTGCTTTTACTTGATGTGTGCATCCAGTTTGAGTTACGCACAGCGACAAGAAGTCTTGGATATATAATAGGGAGGTTTACAAAGAGATTTCTATTAAGATGCTATCAGATTTGAAAAATGTATGCAACAATCTAGATTGTTTTAGCTAAGAGTCAATGAAATATCATTTTAGACCAATTCTGGTTTGTTGTTAGGGGACATGTTTTATGACTCGTGTTATACGTTACACACACATTACTCTGTTTAAACAGAGATGCACACTGCTTCGTTATGACATAAAGCTGCAAGAGTAGCATATCAATCTTGTGAAAGAACGAAAAGTCACCAATAGATCTAGATATTGGTTGGTTATATTAAACACAATATGATTCCCTGAACTATCTTTCTGACAAGAAAATCCGACAATAACGTCTCTTCATATCTGAAAACTTATACTACTGCGCATTTATTAATTTGTTGAATTCAATAAAACAGAGAATTTATATTCATGGATAACCTAATACTCTCATTAAACTAAATAAAAGCGGTCTCCATGTGGAGGATGATGATGGAATTAGAATATCTATTTGATAATAACCCACACTTTTCAAATATACTTAGACATTCAGTTTATGAACTTTGTAGTCCTCAACTATTATTACTCAACAATCCAATTATCTAAATTTGTAATTTGATTTATATGAACCTACATTTCTTATGTAAGTATGTTAACGTGGTAACGACAAAACAAAGTTTGGCACGATGATGTATATTTTGTCTATAAAGTGACGGTAATTGCGTAATGTCACACTTAGACATCTCTATATAGGATCCCTCCTGCATCATCGCGAAGACACGGTTACTGAAAGATGGGGCAGTGGGAAACGACTTTCTATATGTACATTGTGTTGTAATTTTACTTACATGGTGCAACTTAGTTAAAGATTTTCCTGAGCAATCTTACATGTGCATGGCACTCTGACAAGCTGGACAATCCATCTGGTATCGTCGGAATTAGACTTGATTTTGATAGTTCTTTTTGCTACAAATACATAAGGTTGTTCTGGCACTTTCATTTTGTACAATTGATGTATATACTTCCACTTTATCAGAATCGTCCCACTTAGATATAAAGGAAACAAAACTATGGAATAGAGGTGAATTTAATGGTGTTCTAATGAAAGTAAACTCTCAACACATGTGAACTTGCAGGGACCTTATACAGGTAAAACAAAATGTTCATGATTCGAAGCTTGTATTATAGACAATTATCAATAAAGGTGAAAGGTCAAAATGACATCTTCTGAACAAATTAAACAATTGAAAAGTGAATTTATTCTAATTCGTGTAATAAAGTCGAGGTCGGCTATGGTATTGATGACTAGCGTGATAGTCGTAATCTAACTCTTGGTCAAAATACAAATAATCACAATGTAAACATTTAAGTAAAAACTGTTATTTCTAAATGATAAATTATCAATTCAGATAAATTGACCATTGGTTTAAAGTGACACAGAGGATCTTTCTTAAAATTTTATTTGGTTTTGATAAACTACAA
The DNA here is from genome assembly GCA_916613615.1 of Steromphala cineraria. Classification (NCBI taxonomy): domain Eukaryota; kingdom Metazoa; phylum Mollusca; class Gastropoda; order Trochida; family Trochidae; genus Steromphala; species Steromphala cineraria. The sequence goes on along the minus strand of OU744736.1, from coordinate 6,718,615 downwards.
AATATCTAATATGCTGATTGAAGTTCATATCTCATCACTGGACTTGCAAATATATCCATTTATGCATAATATCTATAAAATGCTTGATTTTATGGAAAAATCAAGAAAACATCTATAATACGTTTAATATTCGAAATCATGCATCCAATTAATCTACCTATTAGTTACAATACCTAATAAACACTATCGAATCGAATATATCTTCCTGTCAGCTTATGACAAGGTTTCAAATTACGTTTGGCGAATTTGCGCGCGCCACTCGAGCCACATTGTCCGGTTTTCGATCAAAATCCCGACTTTGAATGACCGTATTTTCGCTCTAATGTACTGATTGACCTTTAACTTGTTTTTGTTCAGTAGCAGTTAGTGGTTCCCGATGTAATAACATCAATTTCAAAGTTTGACATGTGTGATCCTATCAACATACTCTGTGTCTCTTTAAAGGGGCAGTAGCACGTTTTTAGGGGGAATATAGGGTGATGTCAGGAAAATGAAAATTAATGGTTCCAATCGATACAATGTATAAAAACTTAATGGAGCAGTAATAATTCAAATATATAACGTAAAGTTTAGCCATGCGATTCCCTTTTCTTACACAAAATGAATTAAAGGTGTTCACACAAAAATGGCCGCCAATGTAATTTATGTGAATCTGCATACTTTGTCCTCTGACTATGGGTGATTGGCTTGTGTAATGAGATTTCTGACACTGTCAAAATAGTACATTTAGCATTAACTTACAATTATCAGTGAAATATTTGAAATATAAAATTATCAAAAAACGTGCTACTGCCCCTTTAAAGCAAGGTTTCACAACGCTTTGGAAATTTCCAACTGTTCCAACGTTTATCTGAAGGGAATTGTACATTACACAAGGACATTCGTTAACCTAAACTCTGTATCGTTCTTGTTTTAACGATGTGTGTTCTATTGGGATGCAAATGGATATCTTACTTAGTTATGTAAATGTGAATAAATCATAAAAACCTAATGTCAAATGGATATCTTACTTAGTTATGTAAATGTGTATAAATCATAAAAACCTAATGTCAAATGGATATCTTACTTAGTTATGTAAATGTGAATAAATCATAAAAACCTAATGTCATCCATTATAACTTCGATTTATTTCAGATCCTTAGTGTTGATTTTGTGTCCTTACCGTCTCAAAAACAAGCTTATCAAAAAGTCAATCAGCTTGTATTTCATTATCGCATGATTTGTATAAGACGACATTGTATGTAATGATCTTTATGGGTTGACATTAGACGTGTTGAAGTACACAAATGCGGTCCAGGTAGAAGGCGTTTTACATTTATGTTGTGGAATACAATTAATGACCAACATTACAAAATGTCACCTCAAAAGTTCCATCTAGTTTAGCTCTATTAACTTGTTCCATCGTTATAGTATGTACGGATTAATGACAACGTGATGAAATGGATAGTCCTAGTGCCCTATATTGCGCCTTCCTGGAGCGCCGCTGGCGTAGGAGTACTGTTAATATAGAGAAGTCAAAATACCACAAGCTTTATCTGTCTCACTGTGCCAGTTCTATATTGAACGCAATCACAATTACTTTCTTGTGATGACGTTAAAACCATCATTATGTAAACAGATATAACCTAAGATATACCCTATACATGTTAATCTTGTTTGTGCCAACGTTTACACATTTCATAATTACATACCTATCTAATTATCTAACAAAATTCGATTGTAATTTCCTGACTGTCTATGTATATGTGGTAATCTATATTCTATCAGCAACCCCTTTACCCCACGTTTAGAAATTGAATATTAATGTATATTAGGTGTGGGTAGTTTACCAAGGAGTAAATCTAACTTTGATACAATAGAGTTGATGGTAGGTACTAGGTGTCAAACCTTTATGATTCAAAGATGAAAAGACATATTCTAGTTGCTTTTGTCTACTTTCCGAGATGGAAGTTAGTGAATCGGATCGTGTTTCCACAAAGCTGATCTAGATCTATTAGTGCTCAATCGGGTGTGGTGGTTACACGATTGTGGAATATTTATACAAGTCCAATGGCGAAACGGTCTGTTTTTCTTCTGTAACAAAATGTATTCTACACGGAGACCAACCCAGAACCAAACACTCATAAAACATAAGTCCAATGGTATCAAATGATTAAAATGGGATGTTTAGTATGCATAGCAGAGATTGTTGGGGAGGTTATTATGTTAAAATTGGAATTTCTTTGCAAACCCCCACGGATCGAGTTCCATATTCCTTGTCGCCGTGCACAGATCAATAAAAACATACACACCATCAGAAAGACATGCGAACGCAAACATTAACCCTTTTTTATTGTAAACGAATGGTTCTTTCCCCAATCAATGGATGTATCGAAAGGTCTATTTTTAAATATGTAACATATACACAGATCAGCGAAAGTTTTAAATACAGTTGGTAGAAGATGTTGACTTCTTCTAATTAGATCTTTTGTAAACTGACACTATATCAAGAGACGGCTTGAAAGGTACATCCTCCTTAAACTCTAGTATGCTTAGCACCGTAATGCGTAAGAAAAGAAAGATGTCTTGATAGCAACTTGAGAATATAAAACATTTCCTTGAATATGATACAGTCTGTCCATTTCTGCTTGTGGGTGCACGTGTGACATAACGTTCGCCTTGATAATGCAGATTTATACAATGTAAGTATAAATAGATAACAGTGTAACGACATGAGTGCCCCATATTCAAGATATAGTGTAGGAGTGGTTATATTTTGAGATGACAAACCACATCAAGCCTACTTCTTTCTCAGTGTCATTTGCTCACAACGTCAAGATATGATAGTGCAATTCTTATAGCTTTTAAAGTCACAATTAACCTAAGATACAGAAAGCCTTGTTCAATCATGTTACAAAATTACAAAATCTGAATGATCACATGTTCGTCATATGTCGAGAGCTTACTGTTTGTATATATGTTGTAAGGTTTTGGACCTTCTACAAATGATACAGAAATTCTATCTAAGTTCGTTAAAGAAGATAGAAATCTTTACATATTATCATTCATCAAATCGATCAAAATAGCCCTGATGTCTCTTGTACTGATTCAAACATGAAGAGACATCCCCTAATGACGTTTTTGTATATCTGAAGATAAAAACCAGTCAATCCCATCGTCTTTCAATACAGTCAAGCAAGATATATTGGTGTTCGGTCGGGTGTGGTAGTTACAAGATAGATGTCATATTCTTGCTGCCCGACGGCGAAACGGTCTGCCGACTGTTATCACGTGTTGTTACATGATGGAGCCATACATCCATAGAATCAAAGAATAATCTGGGGCGGTCTTAAATGGTGCTTCATAGACTCTTAGCTTTAACTGTCTAGATTGTTACATACATTTTTCATGTCTACAGGCATCTTAATGGAAATCTCTTTACAAACCTACGTATTGTATATTCCAGACTTCTTGTCGCCGTGAAAAGCTCAATACACCATCATATACGATGCAAATGTTGCAGGACTTTTAGCACAATAATTGTTATATAGTTGATTTTAGATATGTTGCATTATATATTGCAGACAAGAGAAAAGTGATATTCATACACAGACATGATATACATATTAACATTTCAGTTTATTGATCAGGAGACTTCCATGCCTAGCAATGGTTAAGATACATGTAGGTAATTGAGGTTATAAGTGATAACAGTTGTTTAAAAGTTAAGAAATACGTATTAAACAAATGACATGTTTGATTAAATTTTGAAATCTCATGTCTCTGTTTTTACAATCCTGTAAAATTTATTTGCTGTCAAGTCATTAAAAAAATCAGTTGTTTTCAGGAAATCTCCTCGCATGCTCCCTAAACATGTCTTGAGATAAGAAATGAATTTTTCAGCCATTGGATCCAAAGATGTGAAGCTTACCATGGGTATTATCACCCAGTGAGAAGCATGTTTTCAAATTCCATATCAACTAACTGTTTCCTTTACCTCCATTCCGCATTTGTTATCGTGTAATGTTACCACGTAAAGACTCAAAATATCCATGCCAAGAACGAGGTTTCCTGGGCTATATTCCTACTGTGTTATGTGCAGGACAGTACTCTTACGGTCGATCTAGATCAACAAGGATCTTATAGTTTGTTTTGAAGCAGTGAAAGGACTCCATACACTCACACTTACTTTCTGCGAGACATTTGATATGTGCCAATAGCAGTAAATCTTTTGAGTTGTTTTGTTTAAAGTGACTCGTATTAGGTATATTAGTGGACAATGATAAAAGGAACCTTAAACAGAATCTTTACTAAAAATGTCGAATGAATCCAATGCAAATACCTGGGGGTTTCCTCATTGCGATTATACATAACACCGCATTTATCTTAAGAACATTTAGTATGCAGTAGTTATGAGTTGATGTCAAACGTTTCGATGCAACTTGTAGATGGGAAGCTATGGAAAGTCAATGACACGTTTCATAACGTTAGGCCGTCTGCGGTGCTCATTCCTTCTCCTTTGATGCAGGTAACCCCGAATTCCTGACACAGGAATATCTCTCGTCTGCTTGGCATTAATTGTCGTCTGCTTTGATCGTTATTGGAAGGATGGGTCTTATTACATTCAACTGACTTGTTTACGTGTCCATATCATTAACCGGATTGGTTGAAATTAGACATGTGATTAGTTCTCAGTGACTGAACACACATAATGAAGCTGGTTCTGACAGATCGGTACTGCTAGGTATCTGAGAAACCCACCAAACTTTCTCGACAAATCTTCAACTGCCCTCAAGTGACGGATAATCGAGCTAAGTTCACCATATCAAATCACTTGAGCTGGGGAATCGATAAAGTAAAATCGTCTTCAATAGAAGATTGAGTATTTCTCGACTGGTGTGAGTGAAGGCTCGGAGATTTTTTGTCCAGAGAACAACGGGAACACTTTTCAGGATGTCCGCTTAATAGTTTTCTTGTAAAGGCGAGATGAAAAGAACCACATTCCAGGATTTATATCGCAATTATACTGGTTCGTCTTTTTGGTAACTCTTGTAAAATACAATGACATGTACCTGTCGAAATACTAAGAATCAGAAAAAATGAAGCCGTTATTATCTTTATTTACAATGAACTTATTTTAGGAACCCTGAGCAATAATGCCTAGGCCAGGCCTGCATATCTACTTATTTTCGCCTGAAAATGGGGTATTATTTTCAAACGAGCTGTTTAAGGTCTTTGTTGTGGTAGATTCAGAAACAAGACTTACGTGGTTTGGAAGAATAATAAATTATCAGGGAGCATTTCTTCAAATTGAATCATTGTAAGATTTCATGATATTTTACCAAACATTAGAGTATGACAAAGAGCACTCTGTAAGCAGGGTTATACAACAATCAACTAACAAATTTGATAGTAAATAGTGCTAATAACTTGTGTGACTTTTATATGTAATGGAAAGCACAGACGACAATCAACGCCAATCGTGAGATTTGTGACTGAAGTTGCGAAAGCGATCAGAGTTTCCACGATATACATGAATGCTATGGATTAAACTTCAATGTATATCTACAGTTTATAGAGTAAAAACCTCTTTCAAAATTAAAAAGCTTATGGTTTGTAAAAACCAATCACCTTATCGTGTCCGAAGAAGGACGTGCTTGAAATATATAAATAGATATTGTTTTTACATTAAAAATGTAATGTCATTATACTACTCTTGTTAAATGCACATGGTCTATAACCGTTTCCATATCAGCATTGAAAACATACGTGGTGATATATGAACAGTAGAAATATTATGAGCTTACAAAATCATTTCACGTCAGTGTCGTTTTTAACAGAATGGCAAAACTACTTCATTCATAAACATGCTAAGTTGTCCGTCTATTGAGTAAGTCAGGATAATGTTGGTAAGGAGAGTAAAGGCAAAACGTAAAGGAGAACAGTTCGCCAATAAGTAAAACCTTGGTAGTCGACCTCGACCAGAGGTATAGAAGTTTTTTTTTCAGGAGAAACAGATAAGAATTTAATTCGAATATGTTACCCCTTTCACATGTTTAGTTGTTTAAGAGGCATCTAAGAAGAAAAATCAAGGAAAGTAGAAGGTACCACAATAAAGAACTGCATATCAGTAATTAACGTACCAAGGATGACATTGTTTAAATATTTAAACACCAGTAAAGTGCAACGTGAGTGTCTCAATGGTACATCTATGTTAACGACGATCTATCCTAGGTCACATGTTATTAGGTCATTTAATTCTGAGCGAAAAGGTTTTCCCGAAGAGCCTAGCAAACCCCTGTGCTGATCATATGCTCTGTGCCTTACAGGATGACGTTGTTCTGGAATATTTTGGAATATCGAATGACAAGAAAACTCCAGATAAAATACTTAAAATACCTATGATGAACAAAAATCACAGAAGTTGACATATATGATAATTATTGTAATCTAGTCATCTTTAGAATCATGCAAATTGACTGGTAATTATTTTACTAGTTGGTATTTTGTAAACTAATCAATGTGCAATATAACACGTGGCGATCAATGTCATTGTTATCATGCTCCACTACGCAAAGTATAAAGGGTCCTTTACAGAAACAAATACATTTATTTGTTTAGTTTCATATGTACTTGACTGTTCCGGATATACGATTATGATTAAACAAACTTGGCAACAACTTTACAGACAGACATTTTTTTTATCAAAGTATCGAACAATGTGAAATACATATATTACATGAGATAAACAATAAAAGTTGAGCAATCTCTTCAAGAGAGTATGAGAGATCAACGTCATTAAATGACAATAGGAACAAAATAATTGCTTGAAATATAATTTATGATCATACCATTAATACAATGAATTACAAAAGTAAAAGTAAGAATCATATACATACGATTAATGTTTAAATTTAACATCGACCTATAGTAAGTGGGGGTTTAAAGATAACCATGTCAGTGCAATCAAACCCGAGCACAAACACACCTATCGACCTTATCCCTTAAAGGGGCAGTAGCACGTTTTTTGATAATTTTATATTTTAAATTGTTCACTCCCTGATAATTGTAAATTACTGTTAAATGTATTTTTTTGACAGTGTAAAAAATCTCATTACAAAAGCCAATCATCCATAGTCAGAGGACAAAGTATGAAGATTCACATAAAATCCATTGGCGGCCATTCTATGTGAAGACCTTTAATTCGCTTTTCTTACACAAAATGAATAAAAGATGTTCACACAAAAATGGCCGACAATTGACTATATGTGAATCTTTATAATTTGTTCTCTGACTATGGATGATTGGCTTTTCTAATGAGATTTTTGACACGATCAAAATGTTACATTTAGCATTATTGTATGATTATCAGTGAAAAATTTAAAATATAAAATGTTCACTAAAAACGTGCCACTGGCCCTTTTAAACTGTTTTACAAGGCCTTGACAACCAAACTTCCTATGTACACTTCAATTTGCCACCAAAAGACGTATTTCTTATACTAGTTCTAAAATTTCAGTTGTCATTAAAAAGTAATTTATAGCAAAGCAAGTTGAACAGAGTACTGAAAGGTTTCAAATATTGATTCAAAATTCGAAATAAATCAACCTTGTTTGTTAATACATTATCCTGAAAAATAATCACACACTTAATTGTCTTGTCAGTTTCCCCAGTTTAATCTAACAATAAGCGCTATTCCTATCTTCACTTTATGGTTTCAAGATTTTTTATTGGTTAAGTCTTAGCTTATGTTATGTTTTGTCTTCGAAGTGGTAATAATTGCGTTATCATAGTAAATGTGATCAGGTTACGGTAATTCGTACTTGACATTGACATGGCGCAATGAGACAGAGCTAAGCTTGCAGTGATTAACGGTCTCTATATAAAGATCCCTCCTACATTATTGGAAGGTGAAATATGGGGCAGTGGGACTCACCTTCACAATGTCATCATCTTATGTATTTATAACTACATTATGTAACTGATTTATAGAACCTTTGTTATCCCACACAAACATAAAAGTGGACAATAGATTGAGGAACATCTAAAGGGGTCTCTGTCCTTTATATTAAATAATTCCCTTTAATTTCATTTAACGTAATAACCTGGGATGCATTTGTTTGATGTATGATTCTATTCCTGTAAGACCATCCTATACAATGTCACAATGTACAAAGTAAAGTGTATGGAAAACCAACACCAGGAGGATGTCTTAAGGAACTTAAATTCTCGTAATAATTGAGAAAATAAAATTATGGGTAATCTCCCACAAAACAGTTCACAGCATTATACTATAATGTTTGTGTCATATGTTGTGACAACTATAGCAAGCTTTTATTTTCCCATACTTATATGTCATTATATTTCAGAAATGTCACAATGACATACATTAAAGAATATGTTCACTGTTGCTTTATTTTCTTTCCAAACCACACACGTAAGTTTCTTTCAGATGCTTGCACAACAGAGACCATTAGCAGCTCGTTGGTAAAATAAGTCTCCATTTACAGGCCAGAATAAGTAGAAATGCAGTTCTGAACTCGGCTTTTGAACACCTTGACTTCCTCCTCAAGCACGTTTTATTGCTTAGAGTTGCTAAAATAAACATCATTTGCAGTTTTGAGGAGAACCTATTCACTTTTTCTAGTTCATAGTATTTCGACAGGTACATGTCATTGTGTTTTACAAGAGCCACCAAAAAGACCAATGCCAGTATAATTGCTATATAAATCGAGGAATGTGGTTCTTTTCATCTCGCCTTTACAAGAAAACTATTAAGCGGACATCCTGAAAAGTGTTCCCGTTATTCTCCGGACAAAAAGTCCCCGAGCCTTCACTCACACCAGTCGAGAAATACTCAATCTTCTATTGAAGACGATTTTACTTTATCGATTCCTCAGCTCAAGTGATTTGATATGGTGAACTTAGCTCGATTATCCGTCACTTGAGGGCAGTTGAAGATTTGTCGAGAAAGTTTGGTGGGTTTCTCAGATACCTAGCAGTACCGATCTGTCAGAACCAGCTTCATTATGTGTGTTCAGTCACTGAGAACTAATCACATGTCTAATTTCAACCAATCCGGTTAATGATATGGACACGTAAACAAGTCAGTTGAATGTAATTAGACCCATCCTTCCAATAACGATCAAAGCAGACGACAATTAATGCCAAGCAGACGAAAGATATTCCTGTGTCAGGAATTCGGGGTTACCTGCATCAAAGGAGAAGGAATGAGCACTGCAGACGGCCTAACGTTATGAAACGTGTCATTGACTTTCCATAGCTTCCCACCACCCAGCTGTATCAAATCAATGGACAACAGCTAACGACAACTGGACAACTAGATGTAATTTAAATTTATCCTGCCATTGGCTTAAGATTTCGAGAAATTGGGTCCATGAGGAAATCTCCTGCTAATGCTATTTGATTTAACCGGCATCATCTGTATAGATTCGTGCATTGATAATGTCATTGTTCTTCAAGCCTAACTTTAAACAAAACGAAAGACACATGACGTTAGGACATTAAGCAACGGGTCCTTTTCACTGAACTCTCTTTCTACATTTCCGTGAAAGTGTACAATTGTACCATCTGTAGAACAGTTACATAAGAACATGCAATGCCATAGTTACATGTACCTTTCACAGGTTTGTACCATCAACGGCATGTCAAGTAGCCCATATCCCAAGTTCTCGAAGTCATTGAATTCCATGTTTAAAAAATATATTCCATAAATAATTGAAGTTTTGCAGCTTGTTAAAATGTTTTCGGAAACATCAAAAGACACTTACTAAAAAAGGGCAAGTTACTCATCGACATAATGTTTTGTTCTTCCCTTCTTTGGGACTTACTTATTAAATGGACTTATATTTCTATTACTGTCGTACAAATGTATACCATAGTGATGGAATAATGGAGTTTCCAGGTTGAAAAAGTATGTCACTATTTGCAGAATACTAATGTAGTCACTGCTGACCTGTAACCTGACCAGTGACAAGATACTTGGCTTGTTACGTGGCTTCACAGGACTAGTTCATGACTACATGGGCATGTCTTCACCATTAAAGTGACTGAAAAGATTGGTTACAGTAGGGTACAAGAAGCTGATAAATCTTCACAGTTTAAACATGGGTGTGGTTAAAATGTGATACCTTTTGTTGTAAATTGTGCTCGATGTTGGAGATTTCAGGGTATCTAATTATATGATCAATAAAGTGTTTATTTCAATCATAGAAATCAAATATCAGTAATGAATTCAGTATCCACATAAAACTTACATACATGTTAAGTTGCAAGACACACGTGTTCATTTTTCTTGAGGGAATGAATTGAAATCAACAGTTTTGTACTAGGTTATTTTGTTGACATATAGGGTTCATCTAAAACTAATTTGGATTGGTTGATTGAGAATCCTCACAGGCTCCTAAAACAACCAACTATTGCCAATTACTACAGGGTATACAGTATCTCCAATAAATCAGAAAAATATGGCTGTAGCAAATATTACTTAAGTTAAAATGAATGAAGAAGTATATAGCAATGGCAGTAACGAAACTTGGGTCGTATTTGTTTCTGTCAATATACTTCTTCGACGGAAAGTTGTATGTATAAGTATGATTTTGTTCTTGAAGATGAAATCAAAAGCGTTTGCTAAGAAAGTGCTAAATTCGATTAACATAAGGTTTGTCTTACAAAATGTCTTTTGGTTGCATTGACCGAACCGATGCCAAAGGACTTGTTCAGAGTGTTACTTACAGCTGCTTATCCTAAGTTTGTTCACTTACCGGCGTTTTTAGTGCAAATATCATGTTATTTGGAATGCCTTTGAGGCATCATAGCATTGCAAAAACGAAATGGATAATGTTGAAATTTAAATGCATAAGTTAACATTCAGTTTACGTTAACATATTCGTATGTCATACCTTAAGGATAACCGTAACTAATTTGGCAGGGCATTGAAATGACCAGGGGTCAAAAATTTCGAAAACATTTTTTTGTATCTTTCGCTACAAAATCCTTCATTAGTGATCAAAAGCTTTATACCTAATTCATATTTGTTCCTTTGCAATAATGCAATATAATCGTACTGATTTCTTTCTTACAATGTTTATATATTTATATATCCCGAAATATGGTGTGGGAATAATTTTTTACAAATGGATAATTGGTTGTCGCTTGTTGGTGCTCCTGGAGTTTTTTATTGACGTCAAAAGGAAACCCAATTTACATGATATTTGCACCAAAATACACAAGTAGGTGAATAAACTTAAGGAACGCAGCTGAATGTGCATTACACAAACATGTTTATATACACAGGACAGATGGAGTTATATTCAAGGAAGTAAGTCAGTATTTCTGTTAGTACGCATGACGTCCGTTGTAAAAATACATGACATTCTCTCTCTCTCTCTCTCTCTGTGTCAGGATGGTTGTTTGTATACTTCTCTTCACTGAAATTATTTATATATTTAGTATTATCCTATTTGCTCGCATTGTCTTTTCATTTCTCTTTCCCCTTATCTTTATTATTCTTTATTTCTTTGTAGGATGTGTCTCTTTGGCCATTTACTCAGACACTATGTGAGTCTAATATTTTCTGAATTTTTCCCTTTTAAACTTCCGCTTGTCTCGTATATAGGGGTTTTCTCTCTATTTCACTGTATCTTTCTACTATGTGTCGCTTTCTTTGTTTGTTCTCTCTTTTGTCTCTAGTCTTTCTTTCAAAACTTTCTTTCTCTTATTGTATCTGTTTTGTGTCATTATTTTGACCATGTCTTAATGATACGTTTACGTTGCATTAAAACTACATGTTTAGAAACAATACTTTTGACATCCCTGATACTAAAGCCATCTCTACAATGGATTTATCAGTCATACTGTTAAGGGTTCAAACAAAGTGTGTCGAATGGTTACGAACTGGTGCATCTGTACGCACATACAACCCCTGATAACATCTATACAATCTATACTATTTAGAGTGATTAAATAACTTTATGTTACAAAATGTTTCCAACGCTTCTCATGCTTTTGTCATTCCTATGACTTTCAGTAGTAATAAAAGGTATAACTTTTGCCCATTAATGTAAAAAATAAGAAGTAAGGTAAGTCATACGACAAACTAACGAGGTTCTTGCATCAGGAATCAATGTTTTCGAAAACAAATGGGCAAAATACTTGTTGACATCAAGGTTTGTTGGGTTCATTAGGTTACTTATGTAAAAGATGGGTTTTTTTATGATTCATCGATCTGTGATTACGACGCTATATAGGTACATTACGATGAGGCTTGGACTTTTCTTATAAACACCTGTATTTAGAATAAACACTACGCACTACACTACACTAGTACTATAATCATGACGCCATTTATTTTATATCAGGAAAAGAAGGCAGCAAAATATATGTAAAGGCAATTTCGTGATTTTAATCGCAAGATGATGGTATGTTTAAACATATGTCATATTATCATTCCCATATAATCAGTTTCCTGTCTGGCTGATTTAATCTAAAACTGTTCATTTTTCGGTCAGAAACGCGATTGTAAACCTTTAATTTTGCAAATCTGCTGAACCAAAAGATTTTACTTCTTGATGAAATGACAACCATTTATTTTTTATTACAAAACATGGCTTTTGACATTTGGTTTTCAACATTTGAATTACAACAAGACATTTTAAAGAAAATAATGTATCAGAGAAGAAATGTGTCATTAATCTCGCTCAAATCGATCTAGATGCATACAAACAAATAGTTGGTTTTTTTTTCGGAAAGATAATTTTCATAACATGTTCTTCGTGTTTATCCGGTCTTGACATATTGATGTAATGCACAAAGTCAAGTTCACAAGATAACAGATATTCAAAGCATTATTGTACATGATATTAAGCGAAGAAGCATAACATCTAAACACTAGCCAAATAAAGTTTTGATACATAAACAAAAACATAGATATTTTTGTCTTCTGTGTATATAAACATGCGACCATAACAAGCCTCAAAAGACCACAGAATAATAACAATACATAACATTGATTAAGAGATAATCCATGAAGCATACGACGTAGAATGTTTGGTTATATAAACAGCCTTCAGTCCACCAATGAGCATAGGACATGCTTTGCGGATATTGAGAAAAACAAGGGAGTAGTATAATTATATCTAATGTTTGATGTGGTCGAGCTCCCTGGTGATACGCTTGTCTGATGATGACATATACAGGATTGCCCTCTCATCTCATGGACTCTGTGAGGCGCATCAATACTTATAATCCTCTAATGACGTCATTCCTTTATTGAGCACACTTTTAATCTCTACATGTATTATTGTACAAGGAAATGTCCATTTGTTAAAACTACGCAGTTGGTAAAACCACAGATAAACCATTTTGAACATAAGGATCTTTTACTTTTATGTACATTTGGTACTTTAGATATTTATGACATTGTTGATGAATTCTAACAAACTAATAACCTACGTCTTAAAATTGCATTTGTTCGATAACTATTTCGCAAAATTCAAAGGAAACAAAGTCCAATATATGTAAATCTTTCTTCATATAAGTAAATAGTTACCGATGTTAAACAAACAAAGTAAACATTGTTGAGTTGCCACAATATATTACGTAACTTCGAATAAGAAATTGTTGATATCTGGTTATGATTAACCTAATTCCAATAAACCTCTACAAAACTGAATACAAAAACACTGTTGAACATGTGACCTACTTTTGATATGTAAACACAAGCATTGATTTTTGTTCCACATTCGGCAAAACACAAAACATAACAGAATATCGAGGAAACAAGAAAATTATATAATTATGTGTTTCTTTTGATGTGGGAAGAGCCAGATTAATCTGGAAGATCGAAGTTCCTGCGTGAAGCTGATAAGTACAGGTAAGGTACTGTTCAAAGAAACACTAAGATTTCCATATAGGTCATGATGGTAAAGAGAACAGATAGACTGTAATTGCATTAAGATCTACAGATTGCCATGCCTGCAAATCAGACAGTGAAATCAAGCATACATAGCTTTTCATGTATGAAATATGTTTCATGCAAGACGTAGGAGAACAAGACTTGTGTATCTGGTATTTTTGTAGTTTTTCCTCAGGTTGATTTGTTCTGCATTTCTTAATAGAAATATGGCTCTTTTAGAAATTATGAAATACTCATAATATAAATGAATGAAATGAATTAATTAATAAGTAAAACTGTTGCTTTTCAACAATGAACATGGGATAAAAATCAAATAGATAGTATCAATACATTCGATATGACAGGCTGACATAAAATTTGGTAAAGCGGGTGTTGTTCTTTAAAACTTCTTACAATCGATAATTTCTTTAGCTACAAATGTATAGTCTCAAACAATTATTCGACAATGTTCTTCACGCGTCATGCCTCACACAAGGTAGCGGAAGAGTATAAACAATCTGTCATGATTCTCAACTTCGATTTTTGTATATAAGTAATTATCTGACATATACCGTACATAATTGTTACCTTAATTATTTATTTTCAATTTGAACAAAAATAATCCTACAGCCGCATCCCACACTTGTATTGACCTACTTTCGTTTGTTAGTGGTAAGTGTATTCCTACATGTTAAAACAAAATATATATAAAAGATTCAATTTCAAAGGATTGACAGATTGGCAAGGCAAGTGTTAAAATTCGCTGAAGTGAAAAATACAGAGGTGATAATTCTGAATTCTTTAATTTTGTCAATATTTTCCAAGTTATGGTTTTGACAAACCTGTCATCCAGTCTACACCGCATAAGTATTAAGTAAATTATGACTTACCTCTGGCACTATTGATGAGGTACTATAAATCATAAATTGAAGTCCTTATTTGCTCCTGATTTATCTACTGTATCTATCGCTTGACAACGACATTAAGATCTATGTCGAAACGTAATTTCAACAGAAAAAAGGATTTGTTTTTTTCCACTTTGATCAGGGGTTGTGAATTCAAATAATTCAAATATTAACATTAACAGTGTTAAATGACATTGTGCATTTCATTCAATTAACATTTAACACCATTAAAAGGGCAGTAGCACGTTTTTTGAAAACAATTATATTGTACGTTAATGCTCAATGTATTATCTTGATAGTGTCAAAATCTCAAAACACAAATCAATCATCCATAGTCAGAGGACAAAGTATAGAGATTCACAAAAAATCCATTGGCGGCCATTTTGTGTTAACACCTTTATTTCAGTTTGTGTTTGAAAAAGGAATCGCATGGCTTAACTTTACATTATATATTTAAATTATTACTGCTTCATTTAGTTTGAAGACATTGTCTTTCAAGTGTAACCATTAATTTTAATGCCTTGGTTTAAAATGATGCATTAATTTCCTTTACAGATTAATTTCACAACATAGTACAGAATAACATTATCACCTCTCGTGTTATTAAGTGAAATCCAGTCTCACTGAAGGAAAAATATTTTTGAATTGTGATCAAACGAAAGAAGTCATTAATTATTATTTAATGTATCTGGTAAGATGATACTATTATCATATCGAAAATATTGATTGTGTTAATGCTGGACAAAAACAACACAATTTCTGATTGTATTGCTCCTCAGTAAGATTTCGTTTACCCTCTTTCTATGGCTTGGGTATTCAATATTTCCGAGACTAAGAAATAAAAGTAAGAGTTTTACCTTAGGGAGAAGTTCCGATAATTAAAATCAAACGTAATGAAATATCTTTAAATGAAGACACAACGGGAACTAAACTGAACTGAAATGACAGGAAGGATCAAGATAAGGACATGTAGGATCTGAAATACACTACCGAACCAAATCTAACTTTTAGCATACTTTAGAAAAACGTATGCATTTACCTTTAAACTTTGAAATAATCCACTTAGAAGAAGAAGAAGTCATTTACCACGACAAAGCACTGTGTCAAAGTGGTTTACGCAATAATATTCAGGAAAAATGTTAGTCACTCATTTAGAAAAAATAGGCTAGAAGTTTCGGGATTTTAATTTTTTAATTCAGTTCATGAGGTTTGAAGTTCAGAAATAATAAATCAGTAACATTGAATTTAGAGCAAGTGGTTGAAAGATAAAGGGGAATGAGAATAGAATAACATTATAATTACAACATATTTATAGAGCTTGAAGAAATGACTAATTTCTCTAGATCTGTACTAGTGACATTCAACAAACAATGAATGAGCATTAACTTATCTATTTTGTCTGTGTACGATTAACTTGTTTCTTTAATAAAACGCAACTTATATAATTTACTTACAGCTTATCTTAGGAACTGATGTCTTCAGATCTAATTCTAAAATTGGTTGATTGGTGATCTTACTTAAACCTGCTATGAATACGTTGTTTGAGAGGCATGATGGAAGTTGGAAGTAACAAGAAGGAAATGGAGAAAAGAGATTATGGATTACCAACTTTCTTATTGTAGAAAGTAGCGACGTTTCGGTATAGATCCTCATACCGTCTATATGGATCTATATCGAAACGTGACTACTTTCTACAATGAAGAGGTTGAGAATCCATAAACTCCTTGTCCCCTCCTATGAATACGGCCAGCTATGAACGAAGAAGTTAAAATACATTATTCAATTAATTGAATGAGTTATTGTTTAACGCCGCTTGGGCAATATTAGCGGCGTTTCGTTTAAAAGCGACATGAAAAAGATGAGTGTCAGGACACTGGAAAACTACCAAAATGAAGTCGGAGTAAGAGGGAATATACAATGCAGCTACAACACATCAAGTCTGACCAGATGAAAGAACATTTCTTTCCTCATACGTCCGTCAAACGTTTATCTGCATTTAACAACAGCTATTAACTGTTATAAAAAATCATCCCTTTCGTCATAAATGTAGAATGTATGTAATGATTTCATTTTTTCTTCAAACTCCCATTTAATAAGAAAAAAATCAATGGGAAATGGCGCCCGTAAAGAAGGGGGCTGATGGGGAGCAGCATTAACACGTCGATGTCTATCGAGCTGGCCAGTCATTAGGGGGAAGAGCCTTTAGCAGAGGCTTACCTTCAGAACTCTGTATCCTTACCAATCTCTGTACGTTTAACATTTCATGTGAAAAAAAATGGTTAAGTGGTGCCTAATATAGTCACATACATCACTGCTTGTCAGTGGCACAGAGGAGTGAGGGACGTATTGGGTATGTATATTGTAGATGTGTACGTAATGTGTTCTAATTATACACCATCGTGCTGTTTTTAGAGCTCATTCGATAAGATCATTTACCAGGAGACTAAGTGAAATGTAGTAGAGAAATAGATTGCAGTAGTTCGGCTAGCTACATCTTTCAAGACACCACATGATATGACTAGATGTTGATTAACATCTTCTCATCCATCTTGTGGTATCCTGTCCACGTCAACCGTTTTCTTAATCCATGATGACTGTTTCAGGTCTCGAAAAACTGTCGTGATGATAGAATGAATTAGTTTGTATTTCTATTCATGATTCAGAAACAAAATTAAGGACAGTATTAACTATCAAAAGAATATTTCATATTTATCATCTAAAAGTCGCCTCAAAGGCGTAAGGAAATAGAGCGATTTATTGATGAACATTGTTTTGCGAAATACCACCAGAAAGTATTTCGCACTATACAATGCAGCCGTCCATGAAACAGCGTTCTACACATTGATTACAAAGATCGGGAATATTCAATTAAAAACAGCAATCGAAAACTATCAAACATGAAATTACACACATGCTGATTAATGTCTATAAATTATTTTTGTCTTTGAGAAAAATCTATGTGAACTCGCACTAGAGGAGAGACAATCATTAAGTTTCCTTTAAGGGCTCCATACGTGACTCCATTAATTTAAATCTGAAGGGCTCTAAAACGATCTTTGAGAATTCCAAGTGGTTTGAAAAGAGCTCTAGGGGAAGGCCGATCGAAAAACACGTCTGCCTCGCCCTCTGTGAGCGCTGAAGAGGCTAGCGGGAGAGGACTGTGAGAGTTTTTCAACATCTGGGTGTTTAAGCGCTGTGGTAATGGTATTATTTCCTTTTCTCTGTCTTGTTCAATCAACGACCATCTGTTTCAAACACAAGCGATCATTGTTGTCGTACACCTTCCATAGTATTCAATGATCTCCCGGCAACCAGTACTGGACGCTTGAAGGCTGCAGGATAGCAAACAAGTAAGAGCTATGGACTGCTCGACTCAGCTGCAGAGGAAAGAGGGAAGGTGATAGAACGGTTCCCGGTCTGAACACGCTTATGCTGTAATTGACAACTGTTAACGGAGATATCGATCACATGCTTGAAATGCTCCGGATTTATAACGATTGAATTATTCTTGTGAATAGCCTAAAGTATTAAAATGTTACCATTTTCATTTATTTTCAATGCTAAGGAAAAGGCTTGAATTGCAAGAACCCAAAATACATTGTTTTATTTTATTCCAGAAGGCATCTGATTAAATTTAATGTAGACATTGGTTTAATTAAAATACATGCTGACATTCATCAAAACTTAAACCTAAAATAAATTGAATTGGAAAGATGTTTCCCAAATAGCTTTTTGTTCATAATAATGTTTGCACCGTGACTTATATACAGTGATTAAAAACACCGATTGAAGCTATTGCACGCGCATATATTGTAGCCCCTTCAGTAAGTTAACTTTCAAATATTTCTTGTAGCACGTATCATAAAAATGGGAATCACATTGAAAACATAAGAATCCATTTTAATCGACAACCTATTTGAAGTCAACGGGTTTCCAATATGATCCTTTTGATAAAGTTTCATAGACACACGTTTGTAGTATAGATTATTTGAATATCATAAACATGTACTTATATGTTGGTAGAAGTGACCACATATTCCTTACAATTCTTGATAATGATCGATGATTTGGTAGAAGTATGAACGATGTTCTTATCCTTTCACTCAGTGTCTTCTTCCTAAACGTAAATGTAAATCATAGCGGCCAATTGGTAGAATGGAGCTAAATCGTGTTTTAAGTCCATTGCAAAATGTTTTCCACTCTGTGATAAAAAGTAAAAACCCTTTAATCATATTCCTTCCACTTAGCTAGTCAATAATGCCTTTAGAATTTCCGGACATCAATATCTCGTATATATTATGACGGCCCATACATGATCACATATGAAAGTCTCATTTACAGGATCATTTTCAAAGACATCAAGTCAGAGGGCTGTAAGGAGTACTAGTAAGAGATTGCTCAACTTGTGAGCGAGTCCTACCACGTTAGCATAGGCTAGTGAAGAGCTGTAATGAGCCAGGATGTATTCCAGGATGGTCTGGTGTTGGCCGGAGCCTAGGGGTCAGATATGAAGTGGACCCTCTTAGAGCATGACTGAGCTGGCAGAGAGGGGATTCATCAAGCTACGATTGTTAAAGATTTCCTATCAAATCTTGACCAGCGAGCTTCATTAGATTGTAAATCCCCACTAAAAGCCACTGAGATGTGTTGGACACCAATCACCCGGAGATTTCACTCCATTTACATTGGCGACCGAGCGCGAAACAAATCCCAAAGTTATGAGCAAAGATCAATGATCGAATATACATTTCGCACAATTATCCCATTTTCCGCCAATCGCTTAATTGAATTCCTGGTTTGTGGTCGTAAGTGTCCCAAGATTAGAGGGCACACAGTCCCGGTCAAACAGACAAAGTCGGGAATGATAACATCACATATCTTATTAACACGGGGTAGAAAGGTAACTCTGGTGAAGCAAAGGCAATAACACTTGTAACCCGCATCGATATGCAACATGCGAACATCTTTATTTGTAGTTGATCAAAGATACTAATGGATGAATAGACTGAGAATTCAATGATTCTAAGATTCAAATGAGATGAAGATGTTCTCAATACCCAAAAAGAAGAAGAAAACAGAAAAGATCATGACTAATTGGTTTGAGAGTCAAAACAGATATTAGTGTTACAATATACGACTTCTATATCTAATTTAAAGCTTATCAAATATGAAAACGATTGAAAAAAATGACAACGAGAGAGGGACACCTTTAGCGAAGCGTAGAAGATTTACTCAATACCCGAAACAGACATGAACATGAACATAGATAATGAGCAACGTCGGCAGTTTAACAACATACAGAAAAAGCAATAACATTTGTCACAAACCTCAATATGCATCATGTTAACATCCCATCTATATTTAATCAAAGGTATAAATCCATCTACCAAGAATAAGCAACGTTAAATGTGACAAGGATGTACTCAATAATCAACAATAAGAAGAAGACCAAATACGAAAGGCGCATCATATATAGTTATGCAATGATACAAACGTAAATGGCATGAGCCATTACTCAAATGAAAAAAAAAAACCCTAGATCCATTCCCAATATGGCAATTATACGATACATTTTTGTTTGCAATGGAAATCTAATCACAGTCAAATATGTTCCCGGAAGGCAATTTACAGTATGAACTCGTAACTAGCTTTCATTACATAAGGAAACTCTCCTTAATGGTTTAGGCCTAATTATGGTGATTTGTAATGACTACCTTTTAACAAAATTTAAACGGTTGTTTTAAAATTAGAAGAGGAACTTTATTGTTAGGCCATCGTTAGACGAATTGAATGACGCAACTTTATAACTAATGCTTTTTATAGTTTACACTATACAGAATGTATTGCTAATCAACTTGTGGCAGTTCACTCGTGTTTATAAACAATTAATAGTGGCCGCATTTAGACACCTAAAGCGCTTGCACAAAGGCCCTTTAACTTGTCTGTACAACGTGCTTCTCCCTTTGCCTCCTTATTTGGGACATATTGTTGCTTTTTCAACATTATAGACATTACCAGTTGTTTAAAAGTCAATGATTTTAAATCATATCATTCATAAGATCATTGCTTAAGTAAAATCTCTAATCAATGTACAAGTAAAATACCACTTGTAAGTAATCTTATTTATGGTGTGTCTCTAGATTTGAAACAATAATTATCAAAGTGTGACAGGTAGTAAGCACATTTCAAGAACGTAGATACCACACTAGAGTTACAGGTCTCACTCGGTCGCAAGAATGTATATATATATATATAAAGAATATATTTCTGTGCTGGGAAAGGGTTCATACTAAAGCCTAAATCAGTTTATCTGAAAGTCTTCAAACAATTGTGGACAGTGTTAACCACATTTGAATGTTTTCAACTCAGATGACATATCTCTCAGAAATAATTGATGGGTAATTTGCCAGTTTGGAAATTACCTCTTAACGACCAAAATCTATTTTGAAAATATCCACAACGCTCCACAGTTTAACCCTGAGAGAAAACGATAAAGTGTACCAGAAAATGGAATACGTGATGGTCGCTCAAAATAAAAGATTTTAAGGGAGTTTACTCCTTTTAAGGCGTTTTATTGCATGTCAGCTACAAATCATTAGGTAAAAGTAATGTTCTGTATGTATAACAACAGGCGTTTTTCCTGTTACTCACCACAGGTGAACTTATGGTTTTCAATAAGTAACTGGTATTCAGCTTTTGTAATAAAAACCTATTTCTGTCCTTATATTAACCTTTCCTGTCTTGAAATAGAGCCTCGCCACTCCCACCTCCTATAATGAGTAATAACGCAAGCTATATATGCAGAGAAAAGACAAGCCATACATCAAATATAGCAATCACATGTCACGGGGTCGCCGGATATAGCGAGTGGTCACGTGGTTTGTCAGCGATATCTTATTCTATGCCAAGTTTATCTTTTTATATTCAATGGAAAAGGGTCTTGTTCTAAAACATCTAATCACTGGTCAACATATTAACTGTCTTACAACATACCTATAGTAAAAAGGGACATTAAACTTCACGTACGTACATAAAGGTAATTTCGATACTATGATTTCAATTATCTTACAATTTCTTTAGTAATGACGTAGAAAATGATTGGATAATCTTATTAGGCCTAACATTATGTACAATGATCTATTGACAGCCATGCCCTGTCGATATATCGTGATCAACTCTCACGTTAGAAAAACTTTGAATAGCTTGCAAAATGGAAATCGAAATATGTTTGCTTTTCTTAATTAACTTGTAAAAATGTAGGCCTTGTATTGTTTAGATTACATTACAGTACTATGAAATATTGATTTGACGTTCAAATGATATTTCCATTCACTGTAAAATTCCATGAAAAATCATGTTCGCGAGAACAAATAATATGTTATTTTAATGGGTAATGTCATTTTCTATTAATGTTTAATGGTAATCAATAACTAATACTTTAAAATGAAACATTATCAAAGATACCTTTTTGATTGATTTTTGGTTTGTAGGCTGTACTATGATACAAGAATATCTGTTTCCAGATGATAATTAATTGCCTCTTTATGTATAAATAATGTTTAAAAATCCGTCTGCTACTGCCTTTGTTCATTATTATTTGAAAGAACAGCTTTCTTTGTTTATTTCAAGGATATTACGCGAGTCTGTATCATATTACAACGTTAGTACGATACCGATATTCAGACACCTGGCATAAACAGTAGTATGGCAAATAGGACACATACATGTATATTTTTTTTACTTGTGTTAATAATTTCTTGCACAATATTCAGAATTAGGATGTCTGCAAAAATCTGCTTGAGTCCTCGCAGAAATACGTCACAAACTCAAAGCATTGGTTATGAAGTCACGTTACAATGAAAAAACAGATTTTTTCTTAAGATTTCAACAAAACGGAGCATTCGAAGATAAAGAAGATATTATGGATTAACCTTTTTCATGACTAATATATGATTTGCAGTGCAATCAAGGTTGCACAACCAACACCTCGTCTGCGTTTCCGAAGACGAGTTTCCTTCAAAATGTTGCCGTTTCTGGTATGGATAGCGACTCATTAGGAATGCATACAGTGTCAAGAAGATTTTCTGCTCGAGTGGACGCCTGGGTGTGTGCGTACTGACCGCCTTGTTACGCTGTGGCTCATTACAAATGGACATCAATTTTCACTTAGAACCTTTCCTACTCATCAGACTCTTTGAGTTGGATTTAGAGGTCAAGGGTCAAGGATCACAAGCCTAATCACATGCTCTAGTGGTTGACATTAAGCGATCATTTGTTACGACCTTTGATGAAGCTGGTGTGTGAATATACTTGATATCTAACGAATCGAATTGAATAATATGTTATAAGATGACATGGCTTGACAAACTGATCCTCAACAATGACCTCGTAGACGATACCCTTGTTAGAACCGTGATTGAAGAGGGAATAATGAGCATAGAAAAGTCACTTGCACACTTGACACTATACAAGAAAGCCCATCAAGATTACCTTGGGTTCCAATGTTACAAGGGGGAAGAAGCTTTCAATACTTATACACGTATATGAATATAAACTTATCAATGACAAAAATGGATTTTTGTTGACGAAAACGCAGATCTAGCTAACGTACCATTTAACCATTGCTTCTTAGTAGCAAGTCTCTCCGGTTAAGAAATAAACAACTTGTATTGCAATATGTTTGCTTCCATTTCCGTGTTTTGCGAGAACATTTAGTTAGACTTAAATGTTTCCCTTTTATTGTAAAGAAAACACAAATTTGAAACCATAAAACTAAGCTTCAAATGTCATTGCAATTTTATTACAATTTCATGACTGAATTCCAATACAGTTATTCTAAAAACATGAACATCACATTTGTATACTTCCAATCATTCAAACATGATATAACAGACTTCTGCTAAACAACTTCAGTGTCGGATAAAATGCTTTAGTTTAGTAAATTCTCAAATATTTTAAAAAATAATGGTGTCATTTTGATTCTAGGGAAAAACCAAATTATATAAGAGCATTTTATCATACAACTGTAATTCCATATAGTGCGTTTGTAATACAATCTCATATTCAGTATTTCCATGGAGGTGTCGTTTTATTTGCACATATTCTGGAAAACACATAAAGCCGGAGATTCCCATCACAACCCTTCTACCTGATTGGATCCAGTTTAAGTCTGTTTTGGCACGATATGACGATGTTATGTACCCTGTCCCTGTGGTCCTCTTAACCCATATAGAAAGCAACCGTCTATAGATTTACATCGGGAGTGTGGCTCACTTTCATATCCTCATCTTCAGTTACAACCATTGTTAATGCTCACTGTCTACTTTTTCTGGAGAATGCCAGGATATGCATTGATATATTTGGGACCACACTGTCTTCCAAAATTGACTTAAGGATCACACTGTCTTCAATAATATCATTGTGCTAAAGAATGGAGTAGGACCCAACAGATAATAATGCTATATTTAAATGACATGTATCTGTAAAGATATGCCTTTTAGTGAAGACAGAAAATTATTTATTCCAATTTAACCACCAGTGACCTTCAAAGTTATAAAACAAAACAATATCATTTGCCAGGATGTCAGAACTAAGCTCTGCCTTCGATGAAAAGTTAATAAGAATTTATTGCAGACTTGTCATATTTTATTTGACACTTCTGGTTCATCTCTACCTCCAGTTTCTGTAGCAACACAATGCAATAATAACATAACTCCGATTCAATGATCCAACAAATTCATCCAGCTATATGAAGTGTCAAAGAAGAAACATAAATACCCCACTGGTTGGGGCAACAATCAGATGCATTGTTAAAACTGACGTGGTTCAGTTAGTGTTAGTCAAGTATGAATCGTTGAAACCCGACTGGGGACTGGGGAGTTCAAGACAGACTCTTTCGGACTCGTGGTTTAACCACGGCAGCCATGAACCACGGCCAAATCAATTTGTACATGTATGTCAGCATTGATATTAGGTTATCTGTCTGTCTACTCCATAAAATACAACGAGACTGATCATTTAATGTTTTATTCACAAATGATTCATCAGCCCGGCGTGATCGAGTTGGTATTGTGGAATATGACAGATGCGGTATAACGTATAGAACATAAATACAAGAAAATATTTTTATATTAAGTGTTACCTGTATCATATGGACATCAATCAATGAATTTCATCTCGAAAAATAGATAGTGGTGCTTTTGGAAGCATGTCTGTTCATACACACATAAGTATGCATGTCTGCAACCATTTTGTATGAATCTATTGGTGACATATATGATTATTCTATAAAATGTGTTCAATAGGAATAATCTCACTTCTCATGCTACAGCGTATTGGTCACACATGTTAATATCATATAAAAAATAACTGCCCAGAGAATACACGTGTACACAGATAACTTCTGCAAATGTTTGTTCAATGTAATGATTCATATAGTATTGTTTTGTAGTGTTCTCGTTTAAAATACGAAAAGCTCTTGTATCATTCTAAAGACCACCAGTGCCGTAATCTATTCAGCACTTTTTCTATTGTGATTTGGAATGTGTTTTATATTTTTTAGACAAATAAACTTAACGTTTTTCGTCGTTCTGAATTCTTTGAAAATGAGGTTTTCAAATTCAATTCCGGGATAAAATCCTTATAACTAATTTACGTTGTTGACTGACTAAATGACTTCGGAAACATGCAGATGATGCAATACATAGTAACCTCATCAAAGGGGCAGTAGCACGTTTTTCGGGGGGATATAAGGTGATGTCAGGAAAAAGAAAATGAATGGTTCCAATTGAAAGACAATGTATTTAAACTAAATCAAGCAGTAATAAATCAAATATATAACGTGAAGTTTAGCCATGCGATTCCTTTTTCTTACACGAAATGAATTTAAGGTGTTCACACAAAATCGCCGCCAATGGATTTTATGTGAATCTTGATGCTTTTGTCCTCTGAATATGAAAGATTGGCTTTTTGACACTGTCAAAATAATACGTTTAGCATTCACTAACAATTATCAGTAAAACATTTAAAATATAAAATTATCAAAAAAAACGTGCTACTGGCCCTTTAATAAATATGGCATTTGTTCAAGTTCAATGGCTATTTTGGCAAGTTCAAAACATTTTCAAAAGGAAACGTGTGTTCAAAGCCGTCAGTGTAATGGTTACTTTCTTGAAAACCATTGATACACTTTCACCAGGTGTAGCCTAAAACCTTGGTAACTTGGCGTGGCAGGACAACGATAGCGCTTCAGGTATCCATGGACTTGTCATCCATATGAATCTGATGTTTGTATTTTGGCGACATCTTCAGAAGCAAATTGAAGTCTAACTCCAAGGAAAATATTTGCAAAAGCCAATACAACTTTATGTATGTCAAGATAACTTTATAATGTCCTGCTAATTCTCCTAAAATTACATGTACTCTTGTTCATAGACATTGTCAGAAATAGTAAAATAGATCTTCAAGAAATACAAGATGAAAAAAACACATTAATGAGGACGAAACGATTTTTGAGCTTCTTTTATGTGCCAAAACACATATTATTGCCTACAAGACCTCTATACTTATTTTAATAAGATATAGATGAACTCTTTCTGCCTGATTTTGAAAATGTCTCTCGTAGTAAGATAATACTGTACTGCATGCATTGCGTATGAATGAAATTCATACAATTCATAGTTGTCTGTCATGTTATTTAATACGTTTTACTTGACTGTTGCAGAAAGGTAATGTCATTTAACGCAATTGTTTGTTTCAAACCACATTCAAACCAATCGAGGAAACCGTATCAACTACAAAAAACAAACAAAAATAGTATAGATTCATTGTGCAGTTCCTAATATATACAGAAACAATGATTAAAACTGATACGCTGTCTTAAAGAGTTCAACATTACTAAGCTAAACAGTTTATGCATTGTATTGTAGTTAAAGAGGATATTGTGTTAGTACATATATATTCATGTATAAACAAATAATTGAACTTACAAAAATTTGTATTTTTATACCAACAATGGTTTTTTTCGCAGACAACAAATATGTAAAAGTACCAAGTACTTTTATTTTCTTAAATACAATTCGGCCACTTTTTGTGAGAAATTATGTTTTTTCCTTTGTTTTGTCATCTTAAAATTGCATAAATACACCCAAATTAATCTGTTAATCATTGACATATAGCTTTATTTTAAAGACAACGTAAAGAAGGCCGAAAACAATTATGCTTTTGAAATGCACATTCAAGAATGTTCATACGGCATCGCTTATCATATCGGTAGTTTGATGATTAATGATAATAAAATTATTTTCCCCTTCTTGTTTTCTTTTATGTCCTGACGGTCGTCCATCTTAACATAAGTACCGTATTTTCACCATGCTTAAGGTTGTAGATGTCGACAGTATACATTTGATATTGGTATATACAACAAGATTAACTGCTATCAATGTGTCTTGAAATAGGTCCATCAAAGCCTGAAATCGTCTCAAGGTCATACGACGTATATTTGCAAAAAAATATATATAATAATAGTTGAAATTGAAACCATATATTCATCTGTCTTTTCGAGTTTACTTCGTTCTGATCAGATCTTTTTCATCTTAATCAAAATTATTTAAATAAAAGCAAAAACCTTAAATAAGCCGCATGCACAGTTTCAATTGCAGTAATACTTAATAATTGAAACTGTAACTTGTAGATTCTTCATTAATGGTGAAAAGTTTGTTGACTGTTTCTGTACTTATCTGAAGAAGGTAGTGATGATATTAGTTCAATTCATATCCATTTTATCTTTAAATCGGATTTAAACTGATTTGCTAGTAGTAAACTGTTCACTTACTTTTAAAGTTATAATTGAAGATAATATAAGGAAATCAAAATCATTTCGACAAAAGTATTTCCCTTTGATAGAAAATCAAAATACAATCTTGTCAGAGAAGATATAGGCTGTTCTCATACCAAATGTAGCCTATATTTGTAAGTGTAACGACAAATATTTACTCATTATATTGAAGCATTCAGGTAAATGTGAATAGCAAAATGGCATAAGGATTTCAATCGGGGAAATCATTGTCATTACATCACGATATTACAGATAGAACGGTATGATGAGATTCAATCATCACAACAAATGTTTCAAACAAACTCATATATAAGGTAATGTGTCCTAATTATTCATAACAAAGTGACATAACTTCTTGGATCTTGAATGGTGTGTTCTAAAAAATTGTTACACTAGTCATTCATACACGCACCATTAATGTTTAAGATCAACCATCTTCAACCTTACCAACTGTAAGACTAAGCATTCTGCCAAAGCGTGTAGTGTATGAACCCCACTCTGGCAGGCTCGCCGACAATATAATTGCTACACTGTACATCCTACTATAAGATTGACAAGTGACTGTCAGATAAGTCTATATCATGAGCGGGATCGATTTGAAATTAACCACCTTCTGACTCATAAAGACCGCTCAATGCCTGGTATTTGTGAGCTTGTTATAGCGTATATCAGTAGTGTCGTAAGTACTTACATTAGAAGAGCGGACATTTCTTTTCGTAATATACGTGTTAAGGAATGGTGTTTGCAAATTATGACATGCTCTACATTACGACATTTGTTTAAGATACTTATAAGTTGTTATTCATGGATTGGACTGGGTGTTTAAGTGTTTATCCTTTGAATACTGTTGAAAGGCACAAAGGCAGCGCCAGGCAACCGATCACGATGAATAAAGTTAACCATTCACAACGTTTCTGTACACTGTTGTATAAAGAGATGGAATGCGATAAGTGGATGTAAGATACTGAATGAATATTCTTTACTCATGAGCATGACGAGGGAATTTAGCGAGGAATTGTGGGATATTGATACATTATAACCCTTACTGGAACACCTGATACTCCTGCATATACTCGTAGCGGCGTCCTACAACAAATAGCCTTTTAACTATAGGCAAATGAGTGCTTTAAGGGAATGGAAAACATAATAGTTGCTATTATTTGTCTTTGAAGATAAAGGATTATAAGAATAAACCTAGTTCGCTTGATATACCAATAAATGTCAGATTTGTGAAGGATAACAAATGGTGGGATCGAATGTTTAGAAAACAAGTTTCTTGATAACATCTTCTATAGTACAGATAACATGCATGTCTTCTTTCAACTTCTTTATCTGATAACGAAAGTATGCAAAGTAGTTTTCGAATTTTAAACTTCTTTGTTTTCACCATTGATTCAAAGCATCTGTTTCAAAACATAATTTCAAAATATCGCTTTTGTGAATTAAACGAATCTACCCAAATACTAGAAACCTTTTTGTTATTATACATAAATCGTTCTTCCCGCATGAATCTTACAAACATCCTACGTTCAGCTACAGTTGATTTCAAAATCTTAATACTGAGAATTAGTATAGACGGATATCTTTATATTGTTCAACGGATTGCCGGACTATCGACGGAGGCATATGATATTATCAATGTAGACACTAGCACGAAGTGACCTATAATTCCATGTTTAGAAACATTCTTCAGATGAAATAACACAGGTGTTCGCATATTCTTAGAGTGCACTTATTTTTACTTGAATACCTGTCAGGGTTTAAGTTACAAAAAGGCCTAGAGTCACCAGCTACGTTGAGCTAAATAGAGAATTACGTCAACCACGAATGTGGGCGTATATACAGAGTATATCTGACCGACGCCTAAGTATAAGGTCATTTCTTAATGAATTATTATAGCAAAACCTTATAATAGAAAAAGTCATATTTATGTTATTTGATTTATCTAACTTTAGACTACAAGCAGGATAATTAGCAAAAGAAAATTATAATGGTATCATGATTGTGGGTGGATGCCATTTACTAATTGCACATCGATATTCTAACTATTTGTCCTACTAGCACACTTACCCACATTATACGTTTTTACCCAATTGTACCATTTCCCGTCGTCTTATTTCTAGTTCATTTCTACGCTATTTTTCAACCATGGATTTCCTGCACTCCAAATTGTAAAAATGTTTTAGCACAAAAGACGAGTGCTCATTAAAAAAAAAAAAAAAAAAAAATTTTTGATAATAACGGAAATGTGCATACTTTTTGGCTCTAATTGAATCATGTGACATGGACATGACTGTGTTAAACATGTTCTATGCAGATTTGATATATGTTTGGTAATTTGGTGTTGTTTTTTCGTCTGTACGATTTTAAATCATTGTTTAAATGTATCAGCTGTTACGAAGAGCACAACTGGTATGATTAAACACTAAGGCACAATGAAGTTATTTTCTAAATTGAATTCCATATTTCCCTGCTAATAGCTGATGGTCTTTCTCTTGAGTTTGTCTGATGCAAAAACATGAAATCGTCTGATGCAAAAAATCGAAATGGGTATGGTTTATATCTATTTTTTAAAAATTCAAGATAATTTATGTAGATGTTTAAAACACATCTTAGGTTTAAAAGAAAAATACGTTGAACGCGAGACCACAGAAAATGTATTAAAGTGATTAGAGCGGTTATAGATGATACACATATTTCAACTCTCAGACAATAATCTCGTCGAGATTGGTAAATCACGTCACTTTACATGAGGAGCATCCCACAGAAGCATTGTCAATCAATTATCTAAAAATACTTTCCATTAAAAAAGCTCGCTGAAAAATACCATGGAGTAGATTTCCATTAAGTAGCATTGTTGATGTTTCACTTCAAGCAGAAACTTGCTCCTATTATACACTCGTTGATAGGCACAACAATGCGATATGTACTTCATAATATATCATATTCATGAAATACGAGCTCATTTAGTAGAACTTTTGTTTTAAAGGTTTAAAGAAAACTTGTGAAAAAACAGAAGTCTTGCTTGATTAAAAACAGAGGAATTTGCCAAGTTTGTCAGATGGGTTTAGCGGAACCTTGGTAATATTGTCTTGGACTCATTACCTAGGCATAGAGAGAAGTAATAAATATTGCATAGCAGGTAAAAACTGTGATGGATCGTCCAAACATTCAGCAGGAAATAAGAAGCTGATTTATGATGGTAGGTTTGTGAACGTTTGTCCCAGACCTTTAAACAGTACACGAGTCTGTTTTGAATATTCTCAGGCGAAATAATCTTAATGAACGTATATCAACAATTCTCTGATGTATGCAGTTTTAATGAGAAGTATGGGCATCGTCACTTCAAAAACTCTGGTCTGCATCTTTCTGTAACCATATGCACATTAATCATTTAGAATACTTACAAAAATCTATTTTCCATACCAAACGACTGTTTTCCTTTCCACGTAATTGCCTTTCTTCGTGGATAATACATGTGTACACAACCAGATATATCGAGTAATCTACACACAGAACATCACTTTTATCATCGTGTACCTTTTTACAAGATGTAATAACATGAATGTGTTAAGCACTTTGCTCCGTGACACTCTTATAGTATATTTTAGGAGTCGGGTTCGTCTATCCACATTATTGACAAGACGCGTCCTAAAAGGAAACATCAATATTTTCTACAAGAAACTTACTCCATCTGCAAACCGCGACTCTATTCAATTGAAGTTCCTGAGAGAAGGTTTTTATGCTATTGGTATAGGCTAAACTTACATCAACAGACAAACTTTGATAGATATTCCAAGAAACGTCAGAAAACAAAAGAAGAGTTCCAAAGCGAGCAAGGTTGAAGCATGGCTGGTCCGTCAGGCCTCATTAAGTCTACACGCGACAATGAAAGGAAATAAGAATTGTCACAGCTCATTACCTGTATGTGCCTGACAAATGTTACCTGACACGGGCCGGGTAATAACAAAGTTATTTTGAACCCTCCAACACGAAGTTTTACTTAAGACACGTACTAACTGCTTTGATTTTGAAGTGCAGGACTCATAATCTCTGCCTTAACACCGGTAGAGAAGAAAGAGATATGTTTGTTTCTAACGTGATAGCCTCGGGGGACTTACAGTCCCAGAGTTCGTTCTATAAGTACTGTCAGTTCCTGGAATAATGATGCCAGAACTGTGGTACAATGGTTAGTTAAATATAAGAAGTTCAACTTTGAAGAGGGACATCTTGAGCAATGAGTTATGCAGGTCTACTTTGAGAGTTCTCTCTGTGTGAACGTTTTATATTATCACGTCATTGCATGAAACAGAGTATATCGTGTACGTGATGCTTCTTATTTCATTTTACGTTTAAGATATCATACGGTTCGTCTTCTTTTGTCCAGAGCTGATCTCTTTGAAATTGGTTGGTTTGTCAAGTCACTACATGAGACAATATATATCATACATGTACGTGATGCGTCTTTTTCGTTAGTAATTTTGTAAGGTCGGTGTTAGGAGTTTCTGTATATCATTAAAATAAGTAAACTAAATTTCTTCGACACGAACCAAAATCTTAAACTAAATGAGCATTGTTTATTTATGACCTTTTGAATAATTAAATGAACAAACCATGGACTCTTACACACAAAGACAAACTCTCTCCACAAAATGTGTTCCCTGTTGCTAATGCGAAATATCGATAAATTTGTATATGTTATTTTTAGTTGTTTAAATTAGATTTAAATTCTTCGTTTTTCTGATCATAAGAAACATAAATTTATTTTTACGAAACATAAATTATTTTATGAATTAAGAGTATTGTGCTCAATTGTAAGTCCACCAGAAACCTTAATAAAGTAAGTCGCAATCAACTGTTTGAATAATGTAAAGGAAAGTTTAAGAAATCCAAATTTCACAATGTCAGCTTCAGAGACAAAACTAACCTGTCTTATTAAACTTGATTTCAGAACACAAGATTCTGCTAAAACCATAAAACGATGCATAACTGAATACTGTGCACCCATAAATGGTGTTTTTAAATAATAAAATGATTTCATCGACAAAAACATAACATTGAATTCCTAATTTCATCTAGCAAAATTATCGTTCTATAAATTGATTTTTACAATTGTTATTTCTATTCCTGTATAGGACAGTATTGACTTTGATGTATGAAAATGCCATCGGAAAATTTCAAATACACTGTTCCCTTTTTCAATGTTTTATCATATTAACATTAAGGCTGATGTCTCCCGGTTCATTCATAAGACTCCTAGTGGCAAACGAAGTTAAGTAATACTTAAATCTCCTATAATCATTTTATTCCCCAGATTCACTTTAAATCAGAATTAGTAGCAACATACTCAAAACCTATAATAGGATTATGCCAAATTTATAATGCAGTTTAATTGATAAGTGGAATGACATAGAAATATGTCAGAATGTCAGTTATAGAAATATACAATTCATCAATCAATTCGGTGAACCATCGATTTGATGATTTGATTCAGAAGTAAAACGTGTTGGTATAATACAATTTCGGACTGGAATTGTAAGAAACATTCATTGTACCCATTACATTCGATGATTCAATTTAATTTATAATTTCATTATAATATTCGTTACTAATTAGAACATCAAAGCAAAACTCAGTTATCAAGCGATACAGAAAACTGTATAGTTTCTATATCCATCCAGAAGTATGATTTAAATAATAAATCAGCATTTGGGTAGTGAATGGCCACAGAAACAACAATCAAAGGTTTATTAAAGAAAACGGTATGAAGACGTCGAGTATTACACAAATATCCCACATCATTATCATCATCATCATCATCATCATCATCATATCAAACCCAACAAAATTTGTTTTTGACTTTTCTAGAGAAACGTTTACGTGTGACCATTATCTCAATTTACCAAAATCACACCAAAGAACCTAACGACATCTAAAGTTGTGTTCCCAACAGTTTTAAGACAAATTCGTTTCCGTCCACTATTGACCCTTCCTTAAAAGGCCCCTCCTCACTCATTTCAAGTTCTGTCTTGGACAAGGATGCCCATAAGAGCTCCCCTCTTCAGTCACTGCAAGCTCCGTACTGGACTCTGAAGCCCATAAGATCCCAGAGCGGAAAGACGCACCTTGCAAGTCGTTATAACGGGACTTGAACCTGGGCGAGAAGCTAGTACCAAGGGTATAGCATCAAAGGGAAAGTTAGATGTCACACGCTCGTCGTTTGGCCAGGTGATACTCTGATCTTTACTGGCTAATGAGTCTCGCGAGATCTGCCGGAAACTGGCTCGGTCCCAGGGTGGTTTTTCGGTTGTCGTAATCAGCCACGTCTTCAAATGATAATGAAGAAGCCTGAATAGGTTTATCGAGTTATTAAATCGATTGTGACTTCTTACCATTAACGAGTTGTCAGATGATACCTATGTGTCATTACTGCTTGATGTGTAGAGTAGAAAGAGGCGTCATTAGAGTAATGTTGTGATTCTTACTTGTTGTGAAAGAGATACGTTCTTTAAAAGCTCATAAATGATAAAACGGAGTAATTGTCTTTATCGTGAAATTGAGGTTGTATTTGTATGATTATATGTCGGAATGGGTACTTTTGGCAATGCATGTTAATTTGGATATGAGTTTTCAAATTAAAATGCCAGCTTTGTAATGGAAAAGCATTCATCCAGAACATGTTCGTGAATACTGCAATTCCGTATTTAAGAAATAATAAAATGAACATATAAGATAACTTGTAATAATAATGTAAGATATATAAGCTTTACAGTATATCAGTTTTATTCAAAGATGAATTAAAAATCAATACCAATATATCAACGGTTAAAGCTTTGAGTTTAATGAAGACAATTTTAATTTAACCAATAATGAAATTCCATAGTTACTGGCCTTGAACTCCCTCGGTGTTTTAAACTTATCAATCTATAACAACTTTGAAACATGTTAAAAGTAATGACATTTTCTTTGATTATTCTCGGGACATTATCATACATATCATTGTGAAGGTTTAAACTAAAATAACATTAAATAATGAGTAGTTGGTGACGGAAGAAATGCAGAGTGAAAAAAACATAATATATCTATGACAGTCATTATGGTCAAATGGTTCACTTTCAATATTTAATTTGGAGAATGAAAAGTGTTTCAGAATCTGCCGGTTACAGGTAACGCGAAGTTTAAGAGAGCCAAGGCATACCACAAGTGTATCGATGTAAGTACATAAACTTTCATTTCCCTTCATACTAAAGGGGCATATCTGTAAAAGTAACATGTAGTTCACTGGGTGTTTAATATTTCTGTACTTATGTCGCGGAAAGTTAGTTTTCATGCACTATTTTTGAATGAAAGTTGAGTAATAATTGACGACAATATTTCCCATATAATATTATAATAATTCATTCATACGACATACATACAAAGACATAAAGAAATAAAGAAATAAAGAAAGTAAAAGTTGATGAAGTAATTCTTGATAAATGACGGGAAGAAAAGTTTACAGAAGAAACTAAAGGACTCTTAACGAGTCAAGTCTTGTTTCTTAATCAAGACGTGAGAGGAAGTGCCAGTCTAGTATCCAAGCACAGTCAATTCGTTCAGAACACTTACCGGACACAATCAGGCTCAAGTTGCAAATATCCATGATCTCGAGTCTACAGCTCCCCTATGAGTCCATAGTCCATGAGAAATACTCAGGGCACACCAGGCATGTATCCATGGCCGACTGAACAGTCTTTAGGAAAGCAATCTTCGCGGGATACTCTCCCTTCGCCGTGCAAGCATGCTCCAAACTTTTGAAGTGCCGCTACAAGTTTGTTCAACAGTCAACCAATGCAATAAAATCTCTCTCGACGCTCGCAGCGTATAGCACCGCAGCTCTGACTGGAGCCGGCTACAACTCAATAACACATCCAAGGCAACTGAGATTAGACTTTTGAAAAGGCTTTTCTCTTTTGGCAAATCAGGGAGCTAGGCACCCTTGGGCGACCAAGTCGTCATGTTGAAATAACCCCTGGTCTCGTCCGGGAATCTTTATTAAACCGTGGGTAGAAGGAGTCCCGCGCTGCAGCTGTGGAGGGTATTGATTGGACTGTCGTCTGCTACCACCGCTCATTAGAAGGACGCTATCATCGCAGGACTAACCAAGCATGGCAAATACATGCCCACAGACGAGATATGAAGCCGTTAGCATGAAAAGAAACGGCCTACTAGTCGACTTCATATCTGACAATATAGTTCTCTCCTAACGTTATATTACATCCACTAAATCACCGCTTTACCATTAAGCGTGTCACGGTTTCCGGAACGGTTTCCCGGAGTTACCTCCCTTTGAACCGTGCCGTTCTAACTTTGTACCTACTGAAAGCCAAAAAATCTAAGCCACTTTAAATTACATCAGTTCTAATGTTCTGACAGAGGTATGAAAGCCTCCCGGTTGAGCGGGTAGAGACTCTGTATTGACAAGTCCCTTCCCAATCCCCCGCTAATGAAGACCAGTTCTGAGGCGTGTTTTGCCGCGAATAAAGAGCCAACCCCCAATCAATAACATGGAGAAATCAAATGACTTTTGGCGGTACAAAGTGCCAAAGTGATTCCCACAGCCAAGTCGATCGACAGTGCCCAAGTAATATGAAGAAATCATTTCTCTAATTCCTGCAATCCAGACAATGTACCCGCACACTATTGGCGTAATTCTAGATCTGCTGGGCTAATTTGGACCCCAAATTGGAAGTATTATTACCCTTGTTTCTTTGAATTACCAAACGCTAGTTTGAAGGCCTATACAGCAACTTGTAAGTGAAAGCCGACTTACCACGCTAGTCAGACCTTTGTTGACACTACACTTCCCATCAGAAAGGGAATCAACGGGCAAATCAATTCACAGAATCTTTGACTGTCTTTAATAAAGTTGTTTTCATTTGCTCACAATCGTAAACTAATATTAATCGGGACGACAATTTATGTCAGATAAACATTGATTTGAGTTGAGGGTTAGATTAAGACTACTGCTTGAATGTCTGGCTGATGAAGCAATAGATTTCGGTAGAGACAGACAGTGTTACTGACAATGAGCGGCCGGATGGTAGGTAAATACAGGGAGACACGGGGATAGAGCTACAAGCTGAATTATCTCCTCTTGAGAGAGGGGTGAGGCTTCAAGCACAGGGGGTCAGTTCAGGGGGAACTCCAGTGCAGTTGCTTATCGTCTTGGTCCAACGTTAGGGAGAGCAAATAGTTTCCTGTTCAAATATTTATCAATAATTCAAGAGCATTTTCAATCATTTTCAATAAGAAAATGGTTTCTTGTAGATTCAGTTATGTGTTCGATATGATTTAGGAAATTGATTTACTCTTGAGTCGTCAAATAACTTTTTTGTATTACGAAATCATTTACTTTTGATGTTTCAAGGCATTTTCATTAAGCAATGATTGTAGATAAAAAAAGAAATGCTATATTTGATGAATAAAAATTCTTTTAGGTGGAAATTATTAACTTTAATAGAAACTAAGAACATATTTATAAACTACTGATTTTCTATTAAAATCAATATAGAATCCCCCCCTTCCTAATCAAAACGCAGATGACCATAAACAAGTTTATTTGAAACGTGTATTCTTTTTAAAGTTTCTCATACAATTATTATTTCAGTAATGATTATGATATATCTTTAAGTTGGCTATTTTTTCCTTAATTAAAAACAGAGTTCTAAATCTTTTCGATAGAATTATTTCAGGATTTGAATATTAAAAAAAAAACATTTTTGCAACAGTTGTTCGATACTTCTTTTCAATGTGTGAAGATGTAAGATGTGTAAAAATCTCTTTATACCAAACAGCATCGACGTTTTAGCAAACTCCACATGACGGGATTATAATAAGATAGGGAAAGATTAAATGTTTGTGCATTATAATCAAGTATAAGTCAAAAGCATGAATATTGGAGAAGTTCTTAATCGAGAATCCTACTCAAACCATTCGTTCATCGTACAAAGTGTTCAATATTGATACATTAACCAAAGCCGAAGATTTGAGTTTTAAAGTTGTTACAGTTTGTTTCATGAATTAAGATTTATGATTAAACAATTATGTGTCTAGTAATGTGTCGCTGTAGATTCAAGGATAAAAATGACTACACCCAAGGACATATAGTTGAAAGATCATAGTGAGGAAATTGGCCGTAGCTGAAGCTATATTTATCTAACAACTCTGATGAAATTACCTATGGTTAAGATATGAATTTCTTGTCCCTATTTGTAGTAAAGCAAGTTTGTTGATTAAACAGTGCAAAGACTAGATCAGTATGATATGTTGTGCTTTCAATAAATGTTGGAGCAGTCTAGCATATTATTTGCGAACGATTGATATTAGTTTTGTTTGATGAGATATACATGAGCTCCACAATGGTCACAAAGATTAATCCAATAACAGATAAAATACACTTGTTACTGATAATAATTAAAATCACTTGTTATATGTCATATCATACATTATGAAAATTCAACTATCAATTATCCAAACATACGATCGTACATGTATTTGTGTGCAAAGCAACAGAAAACCATACAGACAGCAGTGCAGTGCTCCAGATAAGCAGCGTAAAACCCCAATTATACGCATTGAGTACAGATAGCCATTTTCTATAAAACACAAAGGAATCAAATAGATGGCGTACTGTAGGAAGCGATGCCTTAAACACTACCGTAGTCAAACCTAAAACTGTAACAAATGGATATCATATAAAACTCTTCAACATATCAATGTTCAGTGCTTTAAACATATTCACTAGTACGATTACATTTAAACGACAATATTGATAAGAAGAGAAACTCCCTTTATGGTAAGTCATGGGAGTTCTATGATATACCCTATTGTCCGAAATCATGGGAGTACAATTACACTAAACTACACTATCGAAATAGCGGATACTCAATTTTTACCCAAACAGGAAATAAATACCCAATAGGTTCAAAAATCATTTGGAGCCCTGCAATCAAAACTAGATTGGCCAAAATAATCCAAGCCAATGTTACAAGTTGACAAATACATTACCTACAATCTAGTTAAAACTAGCTCTAATGTATATTTCCGCTAAGTCCTCACGTTACATCTATCTACTTACCCACCTGGTCCGTATCGAGCATGGCTGATCTCTTTGAATCGGGCGTCGTTAGGATTTATATTGCATTTTACACATTATGAGCATAAATATCAATAATTTAATGTATGACTTATTGGACATAAACATTTCAGCTAGTTTTAACTAGTTTGCCCAATTCTAACAGCTTGTGTTAACTAGAATGTCCGATTCAAAGAGATTAGACAGTTCTTTTTTCATTGGCTGATTTCCGCGCATGCGTGACACGAACCAGGCGGGTTAATAGCTAGATGTAACGTGAGGACTTAGGGGTGTATTGCAGTTATTTTTAACTAGATTGCATTACCCACGATGGCAGTCATATCGGGGAAAATATATTTCACATGATGCCACAGAGCAATAATTTACTTTTTTTTATTGTGACGTCATGTATTCAGACTGTTTTAACATCGCGGTTCGCCTATGATGTTGCCTTCTGTAGGTAACATAGGATGTCATAAGAAGCACTAATATTAGGAGACACAAGACATCACATCGGTACCATCAACTATGGCTGAAAAATCATTTAACAATATACGTCTTAAAATGGTTTGTGATATGAGTCTGCGAAGGTTGACATTATCTTTACAGACATAATAATAATTGTTATTTGAGGGTATCCAATTTTGTGTCGTTTGTTGTTTTGTACGCAGTTGAATGGAACATGAATGCTTTATAAATGATGCGTTATACCATTATAACAAACACCAAGTGCTTGAGAAAAACGATAAATCCAAACTTTAGCTTTCTTTTGTAAGATTTTATTCTAATAGCTATTTATTGGCTAGACTTGTAGAACCAGACACCAGAATGTTAGTTTATTTGCATCATGACATTATATTTATCATGACGTTTCTTGCTTATGAAATACAGTGTACTTTTCGTGTATTGAAACACTCAGAAAGTACAATCGTCATCAAAAGGTTTAACATTATACTTATGAATAACAGAAGCTTACCGAATTTTAAGATATAGAACAGAAAAACAAGAAATTATCGTCTATTTTAAACAATATTTAATAAGTATCATCTACCTAATCTGTAAAGCAATTATCGTCTAGACAATTGAGTGTTAACGTTTTTAAGTAATTTTCAATAAAAAGACAAAAATGTCAAGCTAGACAAAGATAATAAAGGTTATATCAAAACTTTGAAGTAATGAATATCAAATTGAATATAGTTCTTCAATGATCACATCATTGGGCCTGTCTGCGATATACCTTACAGATTTTGTTACATTCCTGGATAATTTATACCTAAGAATACAGAGCTTTTAGATTCTGAACAAGCTGCCAAAGAATAAAGGTAAAAGGGCAAAACCATATAGAACTGAAAAAGAAACTAAACCATTTTGAAAATATCGAATATGGAAATGTATATAATATGGATTCTGTGATTTAATTCGCAATGGCATAGTTTACACCTAAACTGTTAAGCTTAAATTTCAACATCAACTAACCTCGACCTTTTCAAAAAAATAAAAGCTGGACTTAATTTTTGTTAATTTGTCCAACAAACACCAGTAATTAGCCTTTCATTTAGACAGCGTGCTTGTACTAGTGCTGAGTCACGTGAAGCAAAAGCGTTATAACTGCCCATAACGACTCCTGGTAATCTCCTTCCTTCATTTGTATTGGAAAAGTAAAAGTTGAAATACAGAAAGGTGACGAGGGTTTTGACAAGCAAGAAAAACAAAAATCAATTGTTTCTTTACTGCATGAAGGCTGATATCTCTTACGTTAGACAACCTCATGGACGTCATGGATCGTACACATCAAAGGTCGGCATGTTGTTTTGTTCCCGTGCTATGGGAGAGCTTGAACAGGTGAAATCAGAGCTTACCAATTGTCCGATTGATAGTCATTGGTCACAACACATTGACACATGACACATTGCGTTGGAGGTAGGAACATCGAGATTTACATGCGATAAATAAGATAATTGACTCGATTGTTAAGCTCTCAAGACTTGTTACAGATTACATGAATCAAAGACGGTTCATTGTGACAAGAAGGGCTTTATCCAAACCTTCCCATTTATGGACAAGCTTCGATATAGATTTAATGTGTAGGCTGAAACTGTCGACAGGTTACTGATTGTTTCTGCCACACAGGGTAGTTATGGAACGATTGCCCATACCTTGAACATTGGGTAACACATGTTAGAACTTTAAGGAAATTATTGCGTAAAAATCATTTAAACAAACGTCTTGGGAGCCCTGCTCACTTTGGGTCAACGAAGTGAAGAGTTGGTTATTCACCCTTCAATTGGTTTGGTTGGTTGTTGAAAGAAATGTTAGATTAGACCAGAATTATTACAAAAGGGTTGTAGGGTTCGCTGTCGGAAGGTAGATGCTATATGCGATCAGGTTCAAGCTGCCAATCTCTAAACATATTTAACTTATCACCCAAAAAAACTTATTGAATGTACTCCTGTTTTCTTCTCGCTAAGTTTGCATTCAATCTCGTTATTGATCGTGATCGAGAGTTTTTACTTATTTACGCTGTTTGCAAATATTATGCTAATCATTAACTTGTGATATAGGAACTGAATTAAGTTGACATCACCTACTACACGTGTGCACTGACCAGCATGTATCTGACAGTCGTGAGACTTTGTGGTGTTCAATATTAGACAACCTCGGTGTAGACGTGTATGTAATGATTGACTCAATGAAGCTTGATGAACAAACAAGAACTCTTCTTGGAGCACACTCGCTAGATCTTGACGATCATGAAATTCTCCACCTCGTGGGACACTTCTTTTACTCCATCAAACTCAACAGCCAATAGATAATTCATGTAATCTTCTATCACCATAACTCAACTTTTTATATATATATATATTTTTGCGTGCAAATCTCCAATCCTGGAGGAGCTAAAGACACTCACTCACTCCTATGCTGTGAACCGCATATTGATAAAAAAAATTACATGATCACTTCCGCCCGTTATCTTCTATTTGTAGTCTTCTTGAGTAATTTGCGACGATGCTTGGAGCATTTATTGAGAATGGGAAATAGTTAACTGTATCTGTAAACTTGAAAATATATCTCGTACTGCATCAGTCATTCATTGCTATTCACGTTAAATGAATACTGATATTGGTTATTTGGTTTCTATTGCAATTCGATAACTTACGAAGTATTATCGTTAATGTTTATGTCAAATGTTAATGGCAAAATGTAAGTTTTACATATGATCTCATTTCTGTAATGGTCTTCAATTTCTGCCAGTTGTAGCATTCCATTTAGCCTCCCTAATGCACAAAACCTCGGTCTCTCATTGGTATAAATATCGTGAAAATAATTAGGACAGTCCTTTCAGGCTGGGTAAATATGATTGAATGTGTTGAAAGATGCGGTAAGTGTGTTTACCTCATTATGTAACAGCGTACATCATGATTAGAGTCTTGCGTGTGAAAGGGAACACATTTTGGTTTGTATACTTGAGAAAACAAGTAAGATAATTACGTTATAACATTACGTTATAGATGAAGTTGGTCTAACACTACTGTTGTTGGTTGGATTATCC
Organism: Steromphala cineraria; assembly: GCA_916613615.1. Lineage (NCBI taxonomy): Eukaryota > Metazoa > Mollusca > Gastropoda > Trochida > Trochidae > Steromphala > Steromphala cineraria. The sequence continues at coordinate 6,676,315 of OU744736.1, read as the reverse complement.
TAACCCAATATATCCCTACTGTGTCCTTTGCTAGATTTCATCATTTATATCGCAAATGATAATAACGTTTATAAAGATTTCACCTTTTTATCAATCTGCTTTATTGACTTACCATCATTTCTCACAGTGCTGAGAGTCAATGAATAATGATTACTGTAGGTAGGGTTTGATGACGAGGAAAATAGTCAAAGTTTTCCCTGTACATGTCTTAGTTACAACTGCTACAATTGTTTATGTGCAGGGTGCAATTTCACAAAGCAAATGCAAAGTTACAATAATTATAAGGCATTCTTTTAAAACGGGAACCTTGAGCCAAAACCATCTCCTGTCGGTTCAAGTTGCAACATACAGCAACAAAGAATCATAAGCCTCAAATTTGGTAAAGTATATTTAAGCTTTGTGGCCTCACATTACCTTTCCGTTTTGAATATGAGTCCGACTTACAGACAGTGAATCTTGTTCAATAAGCTCTAGTAACCCAAGTTATTCTTTCAACAAAGTGAAACTCGGATTTTTTAACAGATGAAACAAACTTAACATTTAATAGACTAAATTTATGTTACAGAATGTCCTGTCATAACGCCCGTCATAGAAATACAATTTCAGATTTAACGACAGCATTATACTTGCAGCTCGATGTTAACGACAATACAGTTATAACATAAAATTGTCTACTATAGATAAACACTTCAAATCAAGGACGGATTAAAAGTTAGCTAAGTATGCATAGCTCTGACAGATCTATGGATACTTACTAGCTAATTAAAGGTTTGTGAATAAAAACAACTTCCTTCTTGACTTGATACGTTCAGTGTTGAGATTAAATGTTTGTACTGATTTCATTACTTTTGTCTGATTTTGAATTGAAATTGAATTAAATCAAATTCATCGCTATCAAGACGATTTTAAGTTTTATTGAAGTCTAGTCATACAGACAAGTTCTAAGACTTTTTGTTTACGCCGTCTCGTGAATAATTAAAACATCACCTTACAATAGCTATATTGCCAATTACTTGTTTTTGTGTTGTTATTGTTGTCAAGCATGCTAGGCGTCTTAATTCGAGTGCCAGTAATCATATATCAATCTATGTTTTTTTAATAAAAAGTGTATTTTAACCTCAATATCATTTGATGTTAGATACACTACACTATAGCACGCAAGATCAAGTGGAAATATTATGATAAATGCACTTTCTAAATTTGTTTACAATGAAATGTTTAAAATTGTCCTCGAATTAGGTCTTAAGGATCGAGAAATCTTGCGACATCTCGTCACCCGAGAACGTTGTTTTAACCTGATTCTGTACTGTCTGTAGAATATATATTTGTTTGCAATGTTATACTGATTTGTTATTGAAAATAAAATATATAGACATAAAGCTAAAAACACTGGCTGTCATCGGAATAGAAATGTCTGTAAAATAATCACTTGCTGGAGGCTTCTGTCTGTGTAACAACAATCAAGAAAGATGTCAAATTACGTCACAAACGCAGATAAACGAAGTCTCATTTAGTTTTAAAATATTAGCCCTTCAGTTAGAAAGAGTAAAATTTGTTGAATCACTCGTAAAATGTTCCGATTGGTCCTCAAAAGAGTGGAATTAAAAACATAACGAGGTTTGTTTTTTCAAAAAAATATATAAGTTGATTTTCACTGTAAGAAATCAGTGTGAAATAAATGTTTGAGATTAGTTAGAGATTTTCCGGTTCCTAAAACTGCTTCTTTTAAATTTAAAAAAACCCCCCTTTCTTTCTGTTTCTTTTCAAGACACAAATTTACAATTGCATAAGTTTTTAATAAGATTAAATTTGATTATCATTCGCTTGGAAATGACAATTTAGTGTTTCGAATTCGTTAATCATTATAGTTTTAAAAATGTAATGATCTTATGTCACTATTTTAAGTCGAATCTATATAGATAAGTGACAATTCCAAAAGTTTGTATGAAAATGGGATTATTTCTGCATAATCATTTGCATATTTGCATATTTGCATACATGTATGTATGTTTTGCAAAAATCTTTCACAAAACATAGATTATCAATAAACCTTGTGAATATACCAATAAACGGTAAATAAATAGAACAAGCATCAAAATTACTCAAAATGCTGAATGTTATCTTGTAGAACAAGCCCATGCAATTCCACTAAACTAAGTTAAGGTTACATCGTCTTTGCTGCAACATAAAGTTCAACCGTTTTCAGTCTACAAACTTATTCGAGGTAATAGGCAAGCAAATAGATTCATAACAGACCGCCCCAGTGTTCACGCCTATAAAAGAATTGTGCCCAGATGTCCAAATTTTCGTCACTGCGCCATCAACTGTAGCATCAGTACCGGAACATCAAACCAGCAGGCTAACAATGAAATGACGTCATTAGACCGTCTTCTTGATCCGACTGTAGAATGTCTTGAGGCTACCACAAACGCAAAATAAGGTTTTGAATGATTTGCAAGATATCACATTGACGCCAAACGTTTAGAATTGTGTTAAAAATGAAAGGTATAATTATCATTCTCGCAACTTCCCAAACGCTTCAACTTTGGACGACTAAATATTGTCTTTTAGCTTATGTTGAATGTCATCAGTGTAAGACAAGTCAATGAAATTTGAAACATTTAAAACTTTAAGAAATAAAACGTTATAATTTCATTATCATTTGATGTAAGTTGAATTTATCTTATACAAATAGGTACGAAAGAAATGAGAAATCAATTCTTGACGGTTACTTTTACCCTTGTCATCGAATTTATAGGCAACCGATATGTACTGAAAATCAGCCTATATATGAAATAATGTCATTTATTTGGCTTACCCCTGATACATATTCATTTTTAGGAAGTCTAACATAATATCTTTTCGTAAATCAAAATAGTAAGCAGAAATGAAACAGGTATGAACGCAAGGTCTATTTACGTGTATATCTTTACTATCATAAACAAAATTAAATATTGCCACGTTAGTCACTGGCCTCTATCAATTAAATGTAAACATCTCCTGTATTGTACATTACTGGCTTCTTACCACTTATCTCTGTTTGGTTCAATCTTGCTACGCCAACATTTGGTAAAAATGGCGGATTTTGGCAAAATATTTTGTTGGCGTACCAAGACAGATATACCAGAAATAATCAGTATTAACAACATTCTTATCAACATAAGGATGTCCATAATCCCTCTTATAACAACAATAACAAAGTCTGTGAGCATATTTTCTGTACAACTAGTTTTATTCACATGTTTTATGTCACATGTCATACACTGTTAAAATGTCCTGATTTTTACAAGGTAAAATAACTTTATGTATATTTTTAAAACTCTTAACATTTGAAAAGCAATTTCAAATCAAGCTAACAATTTAAATGATGTGAAAAGCTAACAGTTTAATTACATTTACTCTCTTCATTAAGTTGTTGTTACTGTGCATTATACTATTCACTGATATATTATGCCCCTACTTCATTACTCTTCCTCTGCTTGAGAACGACACAAGAATCTGTGTCGAAACGTCGCATAGAATGAACAAAGAAGTTGTCATCCATATATTCCTCAGCATATATTCTAAAATGTCTCTCAAAGAAATTAATAAGTTAATGCTTTAAGTATTACTATGACAGTGTCAAAATTCCCACTACACATACTGATCATCCCATTACATTTTGATCATCCATAGTCAGAGAAGAAATTTTAAAGATTCACATAAAGTCCAATGGTGGCCATGTTTGTGTGAACATTTTCAATTTATTTTGTGTATGAAAAGGGAATCTCATGGCTGAACCTTGCATTATATATTTGATTTATTACTGCCTCATTTAGTTTAAATACATTGTCTTTCAACTGGAACAATATATTTACATTTTCCTGACATTACCTCATATTCCCCTAAAAACGTGCTAACTTGCTAAAAACGACCCTTTAAAGGGGCAGTAGCACGTTTTTTGATAATTTTTTATTTTAAAATTGTCACTGATTATTGTAAGTTAATGCTAAATGTAATATTTTGACAGTGTCAAAAATCTCATTACACTAGCCAATCATCCATAGTCAGAGGACAAAGTATGAAGATTCACATAAAATCCACTGGCGGCCATTTTGTGTGAACACCTTTAATTCATTTTGTGTAAGAAAAAGGAATCGCATGGCAACAGTTTCCATTATATATTTGAATTACCACTGCTCCATTTAGTTTGAATACGTTGTCTTTAAATTGAGACCATTAATTTTCATTTTCCTGACATCACCTTATATCCCCCTAAAAACGTGCTACTGCCCCTTTAAGGGTTCAATCTAAACAAATTAACTCAACAGTAAAGGGTCATGTATGTTTGTTGTGGGACATTTTACGAGTGCTTCATTAACCTGCTCTTCAACGTGATTTTATTGTAATTTCCTGAAGCAAGAGCTTTCAAACAGTAACCGTTTCAAACTAAATTAACCATATTGTGAACAACCGATTTAGCGATCTTTTTGTATTCCTTAGGAGACTTCAACCGATTCAACCTTTTCATTTCGAAAAAAGGAATGCTATTACTTCTTATCTAGAATAATCTAGAATACAAATGTCCCCATATGCTCTAAAATCAGTCGCATTAAAATCGTTCCGAGGAATTAAGTATTCAAAATATTACACTAAGGATATATGAAATCTACATCAGCCCTCAGTGGAGAGGATACCTATCGAATTAGTAAGTTTGATTCTCAATAGCGTTAAAATTGTAAAACGTTTATGCCTCTGAACTAGGCCGATTTTAAACAGACTTCTCTAAAATAATCAACTTGAGCTCATTATTTTCTAGCATTGCAGATTTCAAGATAACTCAGTTTTATATTCTATGTACTTACCGTGTTGTTTTCTGATTTGACATAATTAGACAAGCAGGGATTATATTATCGAAATTATTACATGTTAATATTAATATTTCTACTCAATTTCATATTAAGTATTTCAAAAACATGCTTCCGCTTTGAACTATGCATATTTAAAGCCCCATCGTCATACTTGGATTGCGGTTCGTGATTTAGCTATTGAGAAAAGAAATACATCAATCGGTAGAAAAATCTTTCGTCGAATGTTTGATATAATGTTTACATGATTTAATCAACAATAAAATGCTTAATTAGACGTCAAAGTACAGTACCCTCTGCAATAGTGCCATAGCATTTAACAAACCCGCTTTCGGTGACGTAATCATCATGTGTGTAGGATTTACACGGCGTCTCACTTACCGCAATTGCGTCCCACGGACATCAAAATTGGCGACAACGAGTACCAGATTCGGAGAAAAGGAAAAGAAAATCTAGTCAAGCAGCTGTCAAGCGTATGTTTAGGAAACGTAAATTGAGAGATAGCAACACTTGATTCGCCTTCATGTCAACTGCCATTCTCTCCCCACAGAGGCAACTCAGTCATACCTGAATTAGCCTCTGTTCTATTACGGCTAATACACGGGACAGAAAAGTAGAAATCTGATTGGAGGCAATCGAAGTTAGTTGTGCAATCAACGACGCCGTTTCAAAAGGGGTCATTCGCAAAAGCTCGGCTACTCCCGGCTATTCCCGGTGATTCGGCATTCAGGGGAGATACCTCTTCCTTCTACAAAACATTGCTTTTTTACCTTCTCATTAGTTTTTATTTGGTAGATTATTAAAATAAAATTTATCATAAAACAAAGAACAATTTACACAATTATACAACAGTATGTTTCTAATGAAAAACCTTTTCCATATCTGATTTTCAAATATTTCCCCTCTCACACTGTTAATGAAAAATAAACCTAAAGGCATGATACTTTCGAAAGTCACTGTACGACCGTTGAGAATTCCCAAAGTCGTTGATATCCAAAAGGTGTTTTCATTGGCTGCAGATAAGGGAGATATCTCAGTTACAACTTTTTGCCGCTAGGGCAATCTGCCGGAACCCCAGGATCTAGGCGTAATAGAACAGAGGCTAATTCAGGTATAACTGAGTTGCCTCTGTGGGAAGAGAATGGTCAACTGCAGTTTCGGTCATTTTGGTAAATTGTCTCCTATTTGGTGAATTTCGGTCGCCAAATTTTGCAAAAAACTACGGAAGCGTATTAGAGTAAAGGTAAAGGTAGGACATAGTTTCTCCTTCGTAGGACTTAGTATCTCCTCCGTAGGACTTAGTATCTCCTCCGTAGGACTTAGTATCTCCTACGTAGGACTTAGTATCTCCTCCGTAGGACTTAGTATCTCCTCCGTAGGACTTAGTATCTCCTACGTAGGACTTAGTATCTCCTCCGTAGGACTTAGTATCTCCTACGTAGGACTTAGTATCTCCTCCGTAGGACTTAGTATCTCCTCCGTAGGACTTAGTATCTCCTACGTAGGACTTAGTATCTCCTCCGTAGGACTTAGTATCTCCTCCGTAGGACTTAGTATCTCCTCCGTAGGACTTAGTATCTCCTACGTAGGACTTAGTATCTCCTCCGTAGGACTTAGTATCTCCTACGTAGGAGATAGTTTTCCAGGGTAACACCTATGGCTGTGTTGATTTTCTTTCATGGAAACATGTTAGCGCCAGTGACTCAACATAAGTAATTTATTCCTCAGCTAATATTTTAGAATTTCCTGATAGCGACATCAATCTTGAAATAAAAATCAACCATTATCCCTAGATGTACCCTTTGTCAAAACCTATTTTTAGGTCTTCAAGACAAAGTCTGGAAGACCTATTGTTTTTATCCGTTTTCTTCAAGTTTTTTATTATTATTTGTACTTTTTTTTGTGAGAAAGCTACAGCTCAAACGGCTGCTCCAAATTTGACATAACTTGGCATGCAGATAGCCCTTACAGCCATAGGTGTTACCCTGGAAAACTATCTCCTACGGAGGAGATACTAAGTCCTACAGAGGAGATACTAAGTCCTACGTAGGAGATACTAAGTCCTACGGAGAAGATACTAAGTCCTACGTAAAAGATACTAAGTCCTACGTAGAAGATACTAAGTCCTACGTAAAAGATACTAAGTCCTACGTAGGAGATACTAAGTCCTACGGAGGAGATACTAAGTCCTACGTAGGAGATACTAAGTCCTACGGAAGTCCTACGTAGGAGATACTAAGTCCTACGTAAAAGATACTAAGTCCTACGTAGAAGATACTAAGTCCTACGTAAAAGATACTAAGTCCTACGTAGGAGATACTAAGTCCTACGGAGGAGATACTAAGTCCTACGGAGGAGATACTAAGTCCTACGGAGGAGATACTAAGTCCTACGTAGGAGATACTAAGTCCTACGGAGAAGATACTAAGTCCTACGTAAAAGATACTAAGTCCTACGTAGAAGATACTAAGTCCTACGTAAAAGATACTTAGTCCTACGTAGGAGATACTAAGTCCTACGGAGGAGATACTAAGTCCTACGGAGAAGATACTAAGTCCTACGTAAAAGATACTAAGTCCTACGTAGGAGATACTAAGTCCTACGTAAAAGATACTAAGTCCTACGTAAAAGATACTAAGTCCTACGTAGGAGATACTAAGTCCTACGGAGGAGATACTAAGTCCTACGGAGGAGATACTAAGTCCTACGTAGGAGATACTAAGTCCTACGGACAAGATACTAAGTCATTCGTAGGAGAAAGTTCTATAGACATTTTTTTCAGCGTGACACTCATACGCTTCCGTAAAAAACAGACTGAATACAGTAAAAATTCTTTTAAATATATTGAATTTCACTACATTCTAAATATTGATATTTGAAAGGCTTGTTTTCTCTGTCTCACTAGTGACATCTGAATGATCGATGTTACTTCCGCATCTCATTTGTGTCGCAGCTTGTTGGCCAAATCGCGTAAAGTTACTGCTGGATACGAAAAAACCATGAATTTCATTTCTGAATTTATTAATTCAAATTCATGTATCATGTGTTTTACCACTACTAAATTGGCATTGATATGATCAACAAAAATAATTTCCCCTAAATATAACCGTTGTGCATTGTTTGACGATGCGCCTGTAAAATATCCTTATAGCTTCACGAACTATTTCAAACAAGCTAAGTAGGTGGTAAAATAATTAAAATGGTGTGATGTTTATAATATTGTTTCAAATATGGTCTTGTATATTAACTGGAAAACTTTTTCTTCATTGCCAGTATTGATAAAGCCGTTTCATATCTATTAAAACTCTCACAGGGACGAATGTCGAAATCAACAGAGTAAGAAGCTTTTTCAGTCGACGATATAGCACAAACTACTATAAAAAAGTAAAGAGATGTAACGAAAGCAACACTCCATGTCCGTTTGAAAATATATTTCATAATGAAATCTTTACAATTACCTATCGTGTCATATATAGCGTCAAAGGCAATATATTTTCCTTCAAAACAAGCCATAAACAATACAAATCAGTTGGGTATTTTAAAAGATATGATTTTTCAAAGTCGAAAAATAGCCCATCTCAACTTTCAAACCATTTGCTGGTCCACTCAGAAAACTCGACATATCTACATGTATCTACATCTTATGTTTTATAAGGAATAGAACGACTCATATGTCCTGTTTGTGTAATTGTCTTTGGGGTTGGGAGTGAGCTTCGCAAATTGCTCACATGACTGACTCGTGCGATTTTCAAAATTTAGACAACCGTTGACTGAAAATTACCAACCATTTGAGTTTTCGATTGATGGCCCAATTTAATTCGGAAAAGATTGTAAATAGTGAGATTTATATGTTTCAATGAATATGTCACGGTAGCATTTTGAATATTTTCATAAAGAAATGGGGAGTTTCTCACGTTTTATCTCACTAAATTGTTTAAGGCAAATGCTTATAAGGACTTCAGCAATTTTCTAGATTTCTATTTCCACTATAGAAATCTTTATGGTTATAACTTAAATACCGCGTGCTATCGTCCATTAAGCTTGTCATTCCTTGATGTTAATGTGCAACACCTACATGTACATGTTCTTAATAGATGAGAATTCACCTATTGAGATATGTAACTAAACACTAAGAGACCCTGGAAGATCAAGCTAAATTATGTGAATTTCAAGCTTAACAAAAACTAACGAAAAGGTACTTTGAATTTCTTTTTATAGGTTTTGCTATATACAACTCAAAATATTCTACATGTATATAAGGAACATTTTACATATCCCCTACCTACTTAATTCATCAGCGCAATGTTAAAGGTGCATATTTTATGGAATAAACACTTACTTGCATATTGGAATCAAATACTGCGAGTGACGCAGTTTCTGTACTGCTTGTTGTTTCCTGTAACAAAGCAGGGGTCGAAAATGAAAATGATGGCTCAAGTTCTAAAGATTGCGCTCTTGTCTTGGGTGACTTTATTGCTTTGAAAGTGGTATACCTGGAAGACATTACTGAAAAATGTGATAAGGAATCCACTTCCAATTTCGATATCTTCAAATCAGTAGTCCCAGGTCAGGTTTGCATATGGGTATGAACAAAACTTAAAACAATATGTATCTTTTTACTGTTGACATTTAAAGTTGGTGAGATATTACCAATGTTCCTTTACTTCGTTGGAGTAATGAATTTCAAGAAAATGTATTTGAATATTTAGTGTAAGAGTCAAAACCAGAGGCAGCCTGTGTTAAAACGACATATACCCAATACAAAGGAAGGTGTTTGATAATAAATGGAACATCTGTAGGGGAGACCGGGGCAGGCACGTCCCCTTAACACTAAAATGTAGATAATGAGGTTTTTTTTCGCAATATACTAGTGTACGTCTGTACATATATTGCACCATATCTTAGCTTTATTACAATAATTGTCGAAAGTGCCTAACGTAACTAGTTTGCCAATAACTATGCTTTAAAGACAACGAGTTGAAAAACCGAACATGCCCCGCATCGGGGTAAGTTCGGTTTCCCTCAGGGGCAGGTTCGGCTTTCCTTGGGAACAATCAGAACAGGTTCAGCCTACAACAATTGAAGAGAGATAAGATGCTACTCATAGTATTCAATATTTGGGACAGAAAAAATACTACTTTACTTTACAAAAACATATTTTATAACGCTCTGGACTCAGTAAACGTTCTATTACGAAAAGAATTCGTAAGAGGAGGAGAAGTGGAGCGCACTATTTAAGGACCTTCAAGAGGGTCCTTTTGAGGAGGATGACCTTTAGAAAAATGGTTTCGAGGAGGACCTTAAATTTTTTGTGACCGTCCTCACGGCCGAATGTGCCCCGCCTGTAATGACCGAACGTACCCCACAAACTACGGTTGCTCTTTTTTCTATACTGCGAAAATACACAGACCTCGAATCAAAATAACTTGTTGGTTACATGTACGTCTCAGCATGTTGGTTTATGCTCACTTAAGAACATATTCCTTAACATAGTCAATATTTGTCAAAAACATAGTGAACTGAAGTCGAATATTTTACTCAAGTAGATGAAAAACGGGGTTTCTTCCACAGTTTGTAAAGAACATGTTGGACTGTCACCATTTTAAAGTCAGTGTGGGAGTAAGGTCATGTTGTCTTTTAGGCATCACCAATATAAGTTAGAATGGCCCCGCACAAAAATTACAGCGAAAAGACGAACATGCCCCGGGGCCGTGCCTGCCCCGGTCTCCCCAATGCTTCTTGCATGTCCGAACTTTTGCCAGAGTGTTTGCATGTGTTGTCTCCCAAATTTACATCAATTCCTACCTGCTAATGAAGTAAGCTTATATCTCAACTTACGAATAAATGTGGACGTATTGTCAAATATTTCCGAGAGTAGAAGCAGATAATCGATTCAATTCATTCTGCCAGATGGACACTATGCCCTGAGGAGACACTGTCATCTGTCGAGGTTCAAATTCAGACTACCCTCGTATCAAACCAGGTACCCAATTATTTCTGGGTGGACAGAGACACGCTTCGAACTTAGCCCCTTACTCATGGTGACACCACGAGTCGTAAACTAATACCTCAGCGTTAGACAGGAAACCAACCCTTCAAACATCCCACGATGAAGCATGCTATCTACCTATTCAGCGAGCTGAGCCAGTTGTTGATGAACTAGCGGTCAACTGACTGTGCACGTGCCACGATATTAAGAGTTGTTCCCAATATAAAAAAATCTGCGACCGGTTTACCTGATAAGACCTTTAACTCTCTTTTGAAACCAAACGTCCTGGCAATCTGGCTGTTCGAAACCCCAACTTGTGACATGCTGATGACTCCTTCTTGTTCTGTCGCTGTTAAACGTGGCAGTTTCAACTGCTTTTTCCGTATTTCACGAGGAGTGAATGATCGAATTAACCGCTTCTGAAAGTCTTAGCGTGACATGTGCAAATGAAAACAATACGTGATTGCAGAAAAATCACTTTTCCGTCAATTCATATGACTCGTTGCGTTTGGACGACATGTTTTTACTGTTTCAATGCGCTAGGCCTACATTAGGATAAAGAATTCTATTTTGCCAAATATTGTATCAGAATACGAAAATCTTTGGATGAGTACTTCAGTTTAATTGACATAAACTATGATTCCAATGTTCACATGTTTATTACTTAACATGTATTCCCAAACATTGATTTTTCTAGGACATGGTCATGTGATCAAAGTTTCATCGATTCATTTCTCATGAACTCACAAAAAGTGTCCATACCTGTGTGAACGGAACTACTTTAATTGTCCAACATCAGATAAAGGTTTATACATTAGTTGTTTAGCAAGGGAACTTTAATCCTATCGATATTTAATAAGAAATATATGTGAAAACATTCATTTTATCGTTTGTGTTAATTATTTGCTAATCATTTGTTGCAAAATAGATCTGATCGAACGAAACGAATGCATTTACAGTAACAGTGTTGCTTGATATTTTTTACATTACGATCAATATAGGGTAAGGTACGGCGTTACAAAGATAACCTTATACTCACGATGTATGAGATGAAAGTGTGTCAATAGAGCAGTTATAATGATTATTTGACAGTTGGTTACACATTGTGACCATACGGTAGATACCGCTGTTAATGGTGGCAAGCGTTATGAAGGCAGATAACTCTGATCTCCTGTCGAATAGCGAAGAGATTTTATCATAGTTTTCCCTTCATTAAGCATGTCTTAGAGCAGCGTGTTCTCTAATACAGACCACAAACCAATTTTGATAAGCATTCAGTTTACTTCTAAATTGGGATTATCTCTTGCCGCATGTCGCAGTGTTACTCGCTCAAGGATAAAACATATCGCTCCAACCTTACATTAATTCCATTGATGGTGCGAAATTATAAGAAATATGCGAGCATGTGCTTGCGCTAGAATATGAACGATGTCAAAGCTACAGTCAAACTCGTGTGAACCGAGCGAGCTTGCGAGCACAATTTATCAAATTCATGCATTCAATTCTTAAATGAAATTTTTATAAAGTGCCATAATGTTGTTAACGCCTCGTAACACGATGTTTACAACTCCTGATAAATTCAACCATATTTTGCAGGTCCATATGGCGATCATTCAAGACGAAGACAAAACCCATCAGCAGCGTCCATATGGAGAAACGTGATCGTTTGAAGATCAAGATGTATTTTTTCCAGTAACTGAAGATCTAGTTGTAGCCTTCCTTGGTTAACTATTCAGTCACTTAGACTAGAACGGCAACTGGTAGAGCAATTAAACTTTATACAGTCATTTAATCGGTCGCACCTATTTCCGCGCTTATTTACCAGCCGGTATGAGTAGTATAAATAAAAGTACCGAGGGTACAGAAGCTCACCTTAAAATTAATGATGTGGTAAAATGGTTTAATTATACATGTAACCATCTTTTATATAATTGATTATGGCTGCCATCATGATTTTTTTATCTTTTAAAATACTAGTCTTCTTTTGGAATCGACTAGAGCTTGAACAAACATTAATACACGAATGATATAATCATGATAAGTTAACAAGCAGTAGGTTTTTGTATAACTTTTTTGTATATCTATGGCTGAATTGGTGACCATCTTGTACTTTTTAATCTTCAAAATGCTACTTTTATGTGGACATCCGTATTAATTTCATTATGATATCTTGATTGGTTTAGGTGTATCCATTTAAATGTCATTCATTACTTACAGGATGGTGGCCACTTACATTTGTTTTGTAGTGAATCATTAATATGATTTCAAGATTATTTCACTGATGGGTTTGCTGCATGGGATATTGAGAATCCCAAAAGTACAGATTTTTCAAGGAAAATGAATGACTGATTGAAAGGAAAGCCATAAACACAGCAATGCATAAGACACGTTTATTTTGTTCACATAATATTTACATGTCAGGTGACCATGAGATGTCTTTCATTAAAGTATCAATTTATTTAACACTCATACAGTACTTTAATGGTAAACATTGTTGCATTGTCAAATCAACAGAGAGATATGACAAATCAAATTTCCCAATCTAAATAAATTTAGATCAACAGGTTTTATATTTGGTCATACAGTTGATCTAACATTGGCCCGTAAGGCAAGTCAAAATATAAAATCTGTTGATCTAAATTTATTTAGATTGCAAATTTCCTTACTTTTCTTACAAAACCCTTTTCGATTTTCATCTGCATATTTATTCCACATCAACTTATCATGTAGATTGCTAAACACAAATCTTATTGTAGACAAGTTTTGTGTAAGTTGTTATTCTTAGAAAGAACTTATCACTGTCATGAGAATACAAGTCCATAACTTTTATTGCATACACATGGGCCATGGCCATATAGCATAAAGCTCTACCATATCAATTGGGTCAGGTTGATTATGCAACAGACTAGCAGCTGACACTGTGATGCTAGCAGCCTGCCTTGGGATGTGTATTAGACAGCATAGTGGAATATCTGAACTCTGGTTGACCCCTTATGTGTGGTATTTAAAGGAATATAAGGGAGATACCATTGTTTAAAATTTAACATGTTTAATGTGATTTGGTTTTTGCAGCTAGTTGCCATAAAGATTTTAAACAAATTAATCAATTATGTTTGTCTTTCATCTTAATTTTTTTTAGAAACACTTAAAAATATAGAACAACTAAGAACTTGCACGACAATCTTAAATATTCCATATTTAAGATAATATTATGATTAGTAAGTTCAAATTAGAGAATTTATATGGTGCCAGTGACCACTTGATGAAAGCTTAAAATTTAATAATAATGATGTGTCATCTGCAGCTGAAAAGTCAATATGGCTGCTATTGCGGCCATCTTGGATTCTCAAAACTGAAACGTCTACCTTTCTGTGCGGAATCACTATAGGTATAACATGCTACAATATAAAAATGATCTCTAGATTGGTTTAGGAGAAATAGTCCTTGTCATGAAATCTAATTGAAAATTCAATATGGCTGCCATGGCGGCCATCTTGGATTCTCAAAACTGAAACGTCTACCTTTCTGTGAGGAATAACCATGGGTATAACATACTACAATTTCAGAATGATATCTGTATTCGTTTAGAAGGAGTAGTCTTTTTCATGAAATCTAATTGAAAATTCAATATGGCTCTCAGGCGGCCATCTTGGATTCTCAAAACTGAAACGTCTACCTTTCTGTGAGGAATCACCATGGGTATAACATACTACAATTTCAGAATGATATCTGTTTTCGTTTAGAAGGAGTAGTCTTTTTCATGAAATCTAATTGAAAATTCAATATGGCTGTCATGGCGGCCATCTTGGATTCTCAAAACTGAAACGTCTACCTTTCTGTGAGGAATCACCATGGGTATAACATACTACAATTTCAGAATGATATCTGTTTTCGTTTAGAAGGAGTAGTCTTTTTCATGAAATCTAATTGAAAATTCAATATGGCTGTCATGGCGGCCATCTTGGATTCTCAAAACTGAAACGTCTACCTTTCTGTGAGGAATCACCATGGGTATAACATACTACAATTTCAGAATGATATCTGTTTTCGTTTAGAAGGAGTAGTCTTTTTCATGAAATCTAATTGAAAATTCAATATGGCTCTCAGGCGGCCATCTTGGATTCTCAAAACTGAAACGTCTACCTTTCTGTGAGGAATCACCATGGGTATAACATACTACAATTTCAGAATGATATCTGTTTTCGTTTAGAAGGAGTAGTCTTTTTCATGAAATCTAATTGAAAATTCAATATGGCTGTCATGGCGGCCATCTTGGATTCTCAAAACTGAAACGTCTACCTTTCTGTGAGGAATCACCATGGGTATAACATACTACAATTTCAGAATGATATCTGTTTTCGTTTAGAAGGAGTAGTCTTTTTCATGAAATCTAATTGAAAATTCAATATGGCTGTCATGGCGGCCATCTTGGATTCTCAAAACTGAAACGTCTACCTTTCTGTGAGGAATCACCATGGGTATAACATACTACAATTTCAGAATGATATCTGTATTCGTTTAGAAGGAGTAGTCTTTTTCGTGAAAGTTTACGGACGGACGGACGGACGGACAGACGGACGACGGACGAAGCGCCATGACATAAGCTCACATTTACTTCATAAAGGTGAGCTAAAAACTGTTTAAACACTCAGCCATAGGGCTTATATTGTATGTATCTAAATCAATGTTAATGTGTAATAAAAGTTCATGTATGCTTTTTTGTTCAGGTTTGCCCAACAGTCGAATTAAAAGAAGAAGGAATTGTTCACTTTGAAACGTGTTCACTCAAATTTGCAATCAATTTGTAATTAAAAAGGTTTTAGAAGCATGGGATTAGAATTATAATACATCTTTGCTTGACTAAGGTGGCAGATGAAGAATGACAGACATTCCCTGACACATGAATTTATGCCTTTTACTCTCTAGACTGTTAAATTTAATTTTAAAAGTCTTGTATTTCCTAGAACGTCAAGATTACTACTTTTTATATACTAACTGTGATGTATGAAAACGGTAAATGCGAAGATTGCCAGCTATAAAATTTAACTTTTTAGAAACTTGCAATAGAAGCTAATGTAATGTGTTCGGCAATTTGTCTCTGCAGGAGTATTTATTGAACAGTTGTGTGTTTATTGGTTTCAGATGGTACGTAGTTTTAAAGTTGCAGTAGAACGTTTGTAGCGGGAATATAAGGTGATGTCAGAAAAATTAAAATAAATGGTTCCATTTGTAAGACAATGTATTTGAACTAACTGAAGCAGTAATTAATCAAAGTTAAAGTTCAGCAATGCGATTCGTTTTTCTTACACAAGAGAATTAAGGTTATTCACATAAAAATGGCAGCCAATGGACTTTATGTGAATCTGTATGATATGTCCTCTGACTATGGATGATTGGTTTGTGTAATGAGATTTTTGACACTATCAAAATAATGAATTTATAATTAACGTACAATTATCAGTGAAAACAAATAAAACATATATTTTTGCAAAAAACGTGCTACTTCCCCTTTAAAGTGTAACGCCATGTGTACTATATTTTCCGATTCAAATGTTATTTGTTGTTAAATAAACCACATAATTTCCTTTCCTTTTGATGCACGTGTTAGAAATGTCGTAACTGATCTATCGAACATTATAGAACGTTTGTACAGAGGATCACATCGTAGTGTAACGATCCCAGTAATATGTTTCCTCCATGAGAAAATACTTCTTTCGCCTTGTCTCAGACTTCTGTACCATTCAAATGCACGTTTGTGCTACCATTTGCCGAACCTACGATACGAAGTCTTCCAAGAAACCTCAGGTTAAGCTATCACACTGTTCGTCATTATTATATCCATTTACAAAAGAAAATTCCCAAGATATTTATTTTTATTAACTCGAGATTGATAATAATTTTGTGTGTTTCAGATTACATAGTGTGATAAAGTACAGTTAGGTTTCCAACACACGCCATCATTTAGGATGAGTTTGTAGCAATGACTCTGCATGACATACACATGATGAAAAAAAATGAATGTAAGTAAACTAGTTATACCTTTGTATGTCTCTCCGCAAAAATAGGAGAAACACACAGACAATTCTTACATGTAAAATATTGATAAAGTGTGTTTTGAATTGATGTACAATCTTTCAATGTACATATGAACATTTGCATGTTTACTTTCGTGTTGAGATAAATGGATCATTGCAGCAAGTGTTATCAAAATATTGATTTGCAATTACGTTTCTTTTGGGTCTCAAACTTTTCCGCAAACACACTGAATACAATTTTAAAATCGAAGAGTAAGTGTTTATTTCATGGTAATTTTCGTTTCATTAAAATGTGCTGAAATGGATTAATAGCAAAATAGTACGTGTCTGTTTATTTGCCTAATTTAGTCTCGAGTTTTTATGTTGATTACGTGTATTACGTTATTAGAAAACTGAATCTCGTCTTGGTGCGATGAAGGCGTGGATACTATGATGTACAATTGAACAAACAGGCATTATACAACGCAGTTCTTTTGTGAATGTTTCAATGAGAAATTAAAATAATATGTTTTTATTTTAACTTGTGAAATTCGTTTACTCTATCACTGAAAATTTCCATTTATCATGACCAATTAAATGAATCGAGAAAGAGCATTTTGAAATGTATTCCTAATCACGGAACCAAACCGAAGCCATGATTAAACATAAGAATATGGAATCGCCTATTAAAGATCGGCTGATGATGAACTTTGAAATATACTGACAGACAAAATAAAGTACACACTTCAGTTGAATGTATACTGTGTAAGATTTTCAATAACAAATAAATCATCGTTCAAAGAATATCTTAGTTTCTTTAGCAATGTTCTAAATGTTGATAAATTTTTCAAAAACTAATGGTGTTTTAACACAAAAGTTCATCAACAAGAGATACATCTGCTATGTTAAAATCGATAAACGTGTCTATGAATAGGAAATGCCCTGTAAGTCTACCACTCGTCACTTCGTCTGATTATGAATGTGGTATACAGGAAGTAAACAACTGTAATCAGCAGTCCCATCAGAATATTGGCTATATATATCTTCTCGTGTTCAGCAGACTTTTGTATTGATATGAATGTGAGGAATATCTTAATCAAAGAACGTTTATGACTTGTAACACATCTTTTGACCGTCAATCCGAATCGTGCCTTGTTGTCTATGAAATAATGAAAAACAATTTGTCCACTTCCAGTTCATTTTATTTGATGTTAGAAAGTCGTCACATGGTAGTCCTCTTTGTACAGGGTGCCATCATCAGCCGGGTGCCGGGGTTCAGGGTAGATGGGTAGCAGGGCAGGCTTCTCTATCACCTCGCACCATCCTGCAACATACAGGTAATACATGGATATCGCCCGGTGCTTCAAGAATGGTAGAAAATGCTTACTTTGAAATCTAGTGTCACCTGTTCTCTACCTACAGATATTACGGAAATGCTATTTGATTTGAAAGCTAGTGTTTTCTCCTCTGTACCCTGCGAACATATTTTTGTACTAGAAAGAAGTGTGAGTTAATGTGTGTCATTTAGCGTTATTGAATCTTAAGACTATGAGAAAATATGTTTCAAGTCAATATTTTATTCTTTGGAATTCAATATATCTCAAATGCAACTACATAGTATTAAAAAGAAGCTGTTAATAAGAACTAGCAGTAATCTATATTTGCTTAAATAATGTAGGGTAACGTGAGTCTTTACATATTTGTTTCAGGGGATATGAGAAAAATTAATAATTATCTTGAAAACGAATAAGGTCACATAATTGAAACAGACAAAAAAGAGGCTTCATCATTCTTAGAATTTATCGAAGACAATAATTCACAGGACAAATCACTATTCAACAGGACTAACCTCAAGCTCGTACGGGCGCAGCCTTGGCGGACCTCTTCTTCTTGCCGGGACTGTTTTCACTCACAAGGAAGTCGTACAGATCGGCGATAGAGGAATACTCGTCAGTTTGGCAGTGGAAGCCAAGGTTTAAGTTGCAAGACCGTTTCCTGATTGACGCAAAATAGAATAAATAAAAACTTTCATCCTTTCATGATTTGATCCGTTTGCATTTAAATGTTCCACATAGTGTCAAGTTTTATCTTTATTTGACAAGTTAATTTTGCAGCCAAGTTGGTAATACCTAAAGGGGAACATGGACAAAGAATGTGTAATTGTTCCAGTTTAATAACCTTTCTCATTTGGATGTTCAAAGCTTTTTGTAGAAAAAAGATTAAGAAGGAAACAGCACAACTTTTGAATGGAAGATATTGATTTGAAACGTTATATGCTTTGTAATAGATTCATTTATTCACAAGGTAATATAACCGGGTAATTAATACGGAACAGCATGCATCCCTTGGTTCCAAACAATTCTTAAGAGAAGCTCATGTCGAAATGTTTAGGCCAGGGTATAAATTTGATTTTTTTTTTAAAGTTTGTAAATCGCTTCATTTACATAATTAACATACAACAAACAATAGCATTATTCTGCAACAATCTAAGCGCAAAGATAACTTCGGAAATCCAGTCCTGTTTTATAAAATAAGTGCAACCTTTGGACATTACCTCAACATGTGAACAATCATACTGAACAAATCAATTAACATACTTTTCTGCTTTAATTACTCGTTCAGCATTCTCGAGGGCGTGGTTGAGTGTCCGGAGCATCTGTCGTTTTCTGTATAAGTCTTCTACAGACCTGAACACAAAATAACAGATAATGTATGAATGGACCGGTGTTTGAATCCAAACAGTATTTTACAGACCTGAACAAAATAAAATAAGAAATGTATAAACGGATTAGTGTATAAATCAAGACAGTCTTCTACAGACCTGAACACAATAATATAAGAAATGTATGAATGGACCAGTGTTTGAATCCAGACAGCTCTCTACTGACCTTAACAAAATAAAATAAGAAATGTATAAACAGATTGGAGTTTAAATCAAGACAGTCTTCTACAGAACCTGAACACAATAATAGAAGAAATGTATGAATGGACCAGTGTTTGAATCCAGACAGTTCTCTACGGACCTTAACAAAATAAAATAAGAAATGTATAAACGGACCGGAGTTTCAATCCAGACAGTCTTCCACAGACCTGAACACAATTATAGAAGAAATGTATGAATGGACCAGTGTTTGAATCCAGACAGTTCTCTACGGACCTTAACAAAATAAAATAAGAAATGTATAAACGGACCGGAGTTTCAATCCAGACAGTCTTCAACAGGCATATACAACATAAACGAACAAATTCATAAACGAACCGGTGTTTAAATCCAGGCAAAAGGAGGGTTATCAAGTTCGTTGTCTGTGCTTCATGATGTCAACAAACACGATAATAAATTTAATAGCCAAAGTTTATGGTCTTATGAAAATGTACTGTAGACGGTCCTGATGTTGCCTGCAAGATCCGAAACCTTTAATTAACCAGTGCTGGATAGAAATCAATCGAAATAAGTCTGTCATGGAGAAGCGGTAAATTAATAATTCGTTGCCATTGACCAAGATCAAAACCATCTGAATATTCTAACGATATTCTTGAACATATTGCAATCAGAATGTTCTAAATCTCGTCGGTCCATCAAAACGAGAATCAGTTTAAGACATAAGCAATAACTGTTAAAAAAGGAAATGGTAATACTGTCACAACCATAAACAATATAGTGAAATATTGCCCAAGCGGAGCTAAACAACTCTGTCTCCTACGCTCCCTCACTCAGTAAATTTACAAACTCCAATACACTATTTCACATATTCAGTTATTTCATATATTTAAATTTTCCCTGACCTGTCACACACAAACTTCGCGTCAGCAAAAGTGAGCATTACCTCTCTGATCTGGAAAGTGACCGCTGTCGTCTCAAGTCTCTCCTTGACCGCTTGCCGGGGGAGCCATATGACCCCAGGAAAGATTTGAGACGAAGCTGGTCCTGTATCTCACTAGGGTGACATCGCTCGTTCATTCCGTTAGAACAATCATCGGAGGACCTGGACAAGACAAGGAGGAATTTCACTTGTATGTTACAAAAGATGATATCAAACATGTACGTGAGAAGAAAGAACACGGGAGACAAAGAGGAATAAGGACGTGAATAAGACAACAAATGATATCAAACATGAACATGAGAAGGAAGAACACGGGAGACAAAGAGGAATAATGACGTGCATAAGGCAACAAATGATATCAAACATGTACATGAGAAGGAAGAACACGGGAGACAAAGAGGAATAATGACGAGCATAAGGCAACAAATGATATCAAACATGTACGTGAGAAGGAAGAACACGGGAGACAAAGAGGAATAATGACGTGCATAAGGCAACAAATGATATCAAACATGTACGTGAGAAGGAAGAACACGAGAGACAAAGAGGAATAATGACGTGCATAAGACAACAAATGATATCAAACATGTACATGAGAAGGAAGAACACGAGAGACAAAGAGGAATAATGACGTGCATAAGACAACAAATGATATCAAACATGTACATGAGAAGGAAGAACACGAGAGACAAAGAGGAATAATGACGTGCATAAGACAACAAATGATATCAAACATGTACATGAGAAGGAAGAACACGAGAGACAAAGAGGAATAATGACGTGCATAAGACAACAAATGATATCAAACATGTACATGAGAAGGAAGAACACGGGAGACAAAGAGGAATAATGACGTGCATAAGGCAACAAATGATATCAAACATGTACATGAGAAGGAAGAACACGAGAGACAAAGAGGAATAATGACGTGCATAAGACAACAAATGATATCAAACATGTACGTGAGAAGGAAGAACACGAGAGACAAAGAGGAATAATGACGTGCATAAGACAACAAATGATATCAAACATGTACATGAGAAGGAAGAACACGGGAGACAAAGAGGAATAATGACGTGCATAAGGCAACAAATGATATCAAACATGTACATGAGAAGGAAGAACACGGGAGACAAAGAGGAATAATGACGTGCATAAGGCAACAAATGATATCAAACATGTACATGAGAAGGAAGAACACGAGAGACAAAGAGGAATAATGACGTGCATAAGACAACAAATGATATCAAACATGTACATGAGAAGGAAGAACACGAGAGACAAAGAGGAATAATGACGTGCATAAGGCAACAAATGATATCAAACATGTACATGAGAAGGAAGAACACGGGAGACAAAGAGGAATAATGACGTGCATAAGGCAACAAATGATATCAAACATGTACATGAGAAGGAAGAACACGAGAGACAAAGAGGAATAATGACGTGCATAAGACAACAAATGATATCAAACATGTACATGAGAAGGAAGAACACGAGAGACAAAAAGAATAATTGACTTGTAGCATAGAATAAAACGATAATATCCGAATATATCGAACATATACGTTAGAAGAAAGAATGCGGAGACAAAGATGTATGATAAGACGTGCACAAGAAGGAGGTATGTATACAAACGAAAAAGAAGTATTATTGACGTACATGACGAGAGAAAATGATATCATACATGTACACGGGAAGGGAAAATAAGAGAGATATGGGTGAAAAATAGACATGTGTGATACGACAAAGTGGAACTAGAAACCTTTACTGAGTATAACATATAATAAACAAACAAGAAAAAAGGTTTGCATAATAAGACAAAGAAGAACATACTTTACGACAAGAAAGAAATTACATATTGGTTTAAAAATACAAAGAGGAATGTTTTTATTGTACAAAAATACGGAGATGAATTTTAATTTGTAAATCATAAGAAAAGCGGGAGGTTTGAATGATATGACAAAGAGGAATTATGTATTTTATTAGAAAAGATGTATACAAGACAAATAGAAAAAACGTATAAAAAGAAAGAATAACTGATTCTTTACAATAAGGCTAACAAAGCAAATGTGTATAACAAAACGAAGAATAACAGATTTGTACACCAAATAGTCAAATTAATGCTACGATTTTAATCCTAATACCAATGGATTCATTCTAAAGTTCGTGTGATTGCAATGGCTAAGTTAGCAATGGGACAATTAAAGTACTCAAAGATAGTACTCGAAGAACACTTCCTGCCAGATTAGTTTGTTACGTTTACACGAAGCAGTGATTACGAGGTGAAACATTTTTGACATATTGGAGATATGCGCAATTTATTGCTCGAAGCCCTAAAAAGGACGGTCACCCGTTTCGGATAATCACAACACATTGGATCACTACATGTTATTCGATCTAACACTTCATTTATGACATGTTGCTTTCGTCGTATCTATAAAATTGTAAAACACCTGGTAATTTGAAAATTTCCAAACAAACTGTAAGTATTGAAACCTAACGGACTTTGAAGGTTAATGCAATCTATACTATAACGTGTGACATGTGTAACTTTCATCTTAGCTATGGAAATGACATAGTAGTTATTTTAAATGTAACACCTTCGTGATTGACTTGTAATATATTTGATGATAATTTTGAAAGTCATAAAGGACATAAGATCAGTGGAATTAATGGAGTAAGATAATTTAATGGAAGTGAAGGAAGCGGTGTGAAGGTGTGTCTAACACTGGAGGCTCGAGTTAATTGATGACTCTACTTGTCATCACGTTGTTGACTCCTTAAAAGAAAACCCAATTACATGATTTCAGAATCCAATTATACTTCCTTTAAATAGAAAGCCTAAATTATTTATGAAACTAAAATCCAAATCATATTATATCTGTAAAGAGACACAAATTTAATGAGTAATTGCGGGAGTACAAAGACTTGTCCGCTTTCTGAAACAGTCCATTCTTGAGCTAATTACTTATTCATCAGGCTATCAGTTGCCACTATGACACTTTCTGCTCAATTTCATTTGTTTTTTCTTTCAGTAATACCGATTTTCACTTAGTCCGGTGAATTGTAAATATTTCACGCCCCCCTTAATGAACGATAGCGAAATACACGACGAGTATTTCATCCTTGTGAACCGGTTCACCTGAAAATATACAATCCTTATTAAGAACCTTTTCCCAACAAAGAGAAAATCACCAACCCGGTTAAACTTTTACAGCTAATAACTGCCTTCAAGAAAGCTGCCTTTAGATGTTACTAGAGCTACCTGGTAAAGGAATCGATTAGCTATTGTCACGCACCTAATTGCATTAAATCAATCCTCTCTTCAAGGAGACGTGTAAGGTATTGTTATGTTGGCCGGTGAAGCATGGGAACTCTTGTCGTTGCAGAGCAGCGTGAATGCAACACGATGTGTCTAATGATATTTTAAGGATAACTCTTTTGAGGTTTAAATGGCAGTAGCACGTTTTAGGGGAATATAAGGTGATGTCAGGAAAATGGAAATAAATGGTTCCAATTGAAAGACAATGTATTTAGACTTAATGAAGCACTTATAAATTAAATATATAATGTTATGTTCAACCATGCAATTCCGTTCCCACACAAAATGAATTAAAAGTGTTCACACAACAATGACCGACAGTGGACTTTATGAAAATGCCTTTTAAGATCAGAATGAAATTATAAGGCAATGGCTTGCTGCAAGTTATAAACTTCATATTTCTTTTCTCACCCTTCGTTTTGACTCATTATATCATATATCAGAAGTTCCTTTTTTAATACTTGCGGATGGCTAAATTTTTCATGAAACTTCATGGCTTACAATTATCAATATTAGTATCATTAAATGAATTTTAGTTCTTGAAATATTATTCGAAACAAGAACGAAGGATTTTGATCGATGTGCATGAAGAAATGTAAAACTATGCCATCACCGTTTTCCCCTTCATATTCGAGGTTACATAACCTCTGAAATGTCGCTTTTGGAATTGAATTTCGGAACTTTATTAACAAATAAAATATTTATGGTATTTTCCTATTCTTTGAATTAAAAGTTTGAATCAGATTTCATTATCTGTGAAGACACTTTGAATCAAAATCTCCACTGACAAGTTTCTAAGTGTCTGCATGCCATTATTCAACGATAAAGTTTGTTCACATGTAAGCTTCAACACCTTATTCTAATACCAGCAAGTCTCAAGGCTCTACTAGGTCTGCCTATATGATGCCCTGTGCTCCCAGTAGGTTAATACACTTGTAACAAAGACAATGGACAGAGAAACCCGGTGCTTTAATGCGGAATTAACCTTCTAATGTCCCTAACCTTGCTTCTATCGCCTTTAATGACGTGACATCAATATAGAACATCAAATATTTGCCTGTCTCAACGGACAAGCAGCCTTTTGAATCCAAATCTCTCGTCAGCAGTTGTCGTTTAATGGACCCTGACACGCAGCCAGGTTAGCGGCCATGCTAAGCCTCGCTCTGAGCTGAGATGCAACGCCACCTATGGGACGTGTGAAGTCGAGGCTTAAGCACGTTAGGCTTTCCCTGCTTTCTCGTTTGGATCTCCCGTCATTTGATTAGCGACATATTGCAAGCATAATTAGGGCGATCACAACATGGACTTGTGAATATATACTGGAGACGCTTAGTCTATTCTGACGCCTCGTATATAAAGCCTACTCGTCTTTGAAATGCACTGATACACCGGAGTGTCATTGATAATTCTTGAGCACACATCCCTGTCAAGCCATTCTCCTATGTAACAATCACATTGAATAGACACTGATAAATCTATTATGTTGACAATAATAGTGCAAGAAAAGATATTTCTACATAAGATCCAACTTGAATCATTGCGTCAATTATTCGTCTGTACTCTTCTTTCACATTCTCATTGCCAAACATCCGAAATGTACTTTTAAGATTCTTCTTGAGTTGGTATGTTATAACATCTTTTCGGATGACAGGAGTTTCTTTAAATAATTCAGAGACATTTTGTCCAATCAGATTTTCTAGATAAAGCAACCTAGGGAATTAACGAGACATAACTTTTCAATTGCATAATAAAGAAATATGTAGAAACAATTCTTTTCACTGTTATGTTATATCACAAGATAACCGTGTTAATACACGACGTTGCACACCTTGGAACTTAAATATTGTTATTCTACCGCAAATGTTAATTACAGAACCAATTTCATTGAAACTTTGTTATTGTAATATTATCAAGGTGACGTTATATAACTACTACTACTGCCTCTGCTACTACTGCTACTGCCAGTACTGCTACTACAAGACTATTAATATTACCGATACTATACATAAAGAACTTATTAAGCACTCCCACTTTTTCAAACAGAAAAAAACCCACTGCTGATAACAAAGAAAACAAATGAAGAGGCAAACAATAAGGATCTTGTAATAGAACGATCATCTAGCATTGTGGAAACAAAAACTTCATTCGGTTTACGATTCACTGTCGATGAATAACTGGTTTTCCAAAAACTTGGTATTTTTTAGACAACATCCAAGTTACCTTAAAATGGAAAATGAAAGTCATATTTTTTGCTGCAATGTGATTATTACCATTCTCTCAAGTGAATTGATGACTTTTAAGTAAATAACCTCATAGCAAAAGTCAATCGTTAAAGCTGTATGAACCTTCAAAATCATGAAATTATAAAATTTCGAATTTAAAGAAAACTGCACAAAGACATTAATTGGCCACTGTCAAAGATAATGGCTTATCTTAGGAAGAAGAAATGTTTATCGACAAGTTCCACTCAAGGAATCTCAAATGTACTCACAGATGTTAAGTTTGTAGGCATTGTATCAATATTTGATGAGAAAAATCCTGAAATTTCAATGTCCTGCTTGCCTCGTATCATGCATGAAAAAAAGGGTTTTTGTGTATGAATGTCAACTAGGGATCAAAAATGTTATTTTTAATTCATAACATCCAAAGTTTAATGTGTATATGACAATAGTTATATTTGACTAAATTTCAATTTTTCTCAAATTTTCGTTATTTTTTCACATTTGCGATTTTAAGTTTAATTAAGTCAATAAAAAACCAATTGTTATATCTGGAGTGGTCAATACATCAAATAAATCCAAATAGTCCAAGAGCACCCAAATTCATTTTACAAAATAGGGGGCTGCTTAATTAAGTTCTTTGTGTATATTTACTTGTAATTCTGCAGTAGATAAGTAAGGTAATTCTACTACTACTACTACTACTACTACTACTACCACTACCACTACTACCACTACTACTAATACAAGCTGAAAAAATCTCTGCTACTATACAACTTCGACTTGAATGAGGAAAACCGTCACATCACTGAGTTCGAGTTATTCGAAATTTTTGAGGATACAATTCTTACAAATGATAAGTAAAGCAAATGCCTCTGTGAAAGACATACGGAATAACACCTGAATTTATCTTCCCTCTCATTCATTCCAATTCCCCTATGTGACATTGGAGAAGATTTGGTACAATTGCATTCATTCGCGTGATGATGGACTTAACAAAGTAAACTCACAGCTCCCAGAAATCAAGAGAATTAAGTTTAGCACCTAATACTGTCAACTGAAAGGTAAAAAGGTAATTCAAAAAGCTAAGGCAAGTAATTTTTATTGCGTGGACATGTTATGAATCAAGCCACTGATTTGATTATCCGATCCGACTCTTCTATTGTTCAGAGCATTACGTCGTCCCATGGGATAGTCTCTTCGGGGCAAAGAAAAATCTTGCGCATAAACAATGCAGTTTGGGACGTCAATAATATCATCCATTCTAAAACTCACAGATGTGTCAATAAAAAGAACTATGCTAGAACAATGCTTCACATTTCCATAGAAAATTGGATATCTTCTTTTCACGCTCAATGCCCTTTTTCATCTCAGAGGACTGGAAGGCGTAAGGTATGGCTCGTATAAACTTCCTGAGCTTTCCAGCCTTTCCGGATCTACGCCTTGGTATAAGTCATCCGCCTCGACTCAATGGTCACTTGCTGTGTGTAAATCTTTATAGACAGGCTAATTCGTGTCGAGACTGGCTGAAGTGGTCATTGGTGTATCACCGGGACTTCCGTATCGATAATCAATAATCTATAACCGATATCTTTTACCTCGTGTTTTTATTACTTATATGCTATTGTGACATGGTTAAGTTCTGAGGCAAATCTTAATTGAACACGTCATTCACCGTTGTCAGAGAAAGTTCAATATATAGATATTACTAAAGAAAGGGAAAGTATCGCTGAACTGTTTTCATGAAGGTTCATGTCAATGAGTGCATAGAAAACTCTTTATATTTCGCAGGAGATATTATCCCTGACCACATGTGTTTAAGATATACATAATAGCATGACATTTCAGATCAATAGTACCTTGCAACCTAAAGTGTCATCGGAGTGCTTTTTAGTTTGATCAAAGTATGTTTTGAAATTAATTGTTAAAGATAATAGGATAATAATCATTGATTCCTTGAAAGATTTTTAAAATACATATATGAGCTCGAGAAAACAATTCTGTAGCAAAAAAGTTGTTTCTTGAACACAGAATCATTTGACACTCATACTTGCTTTAATAAATGCTTTAATCTACAAGCTTCTGTAAAACCTGTAAAACCCTTTTAGGCAACAATACTTTCTCCAAGAAAATTCAATTATAAAAATGTTCGACATGTGATAATTTCAGCAGAAGAAGGCGGTTTTAAAACAGTTATTCGGATAAATTATGATAATTGTTTTAGGAATGAGATATTCATTTTAAACATTTTTATATTGGATTTTGATGCATTACTACATTGTATTACATTATGTGTTGCAGGGTAACTTTTCAGTTCTAGGGCTTTTTTATCGCACCTGAGAGAATAAACCGTAACAATCCGTTACCAGTGTATGTTCTTCATCGACACCCCACGATAACGGTTACAACATAAAGGTGTTTTCCTCCCCCAACTATGGATGTACAATGTAATACATGAACCAATATAGAAAGTGCAGTGTCTATAGATATACTTACAGAGAAGTTCCTATAGCTGTGTCCATTTGGTTGATAGACTGTTTAAGGTTCGACACATCTTTAAGCAAATCATCCAGTTTGTTGACTATCACTCTGTAAAGACAATACAGTACTGTAAGAATAACAATGAAACAATGTTGACAGAAATGAAACATTCCCCATCACATGTATAAACATTTATCTATCATGTATTCGTATAAACTCACAAACCAGCATTGAAATCAACAGGTGTTTGTGAAACTGTGATAGACAAATATTGGTTGGTATTTAGAACTTGAGATTTTCTTGACAAACAAACAATAATGTTACTCGTATTGGTTAAGCATATCAACATATCTTCTGTATCTTTAGGATTATCAATAACCATAATTTGCGTCCATTTCAATCCCAATGGCTTCCTGTGCAAATGGTCCACCTTCTAGAGCATCAGTTCTAGTCATTGATATGTGGAAACAGACTGAGGCAGGTCGTGTTGTAACAATACAATTATACGACTATGTATTGTATGCTTATTTGTATAACAAATGCTCCCTGTTACTTATCATTGAATAGAATGTATGAAAGCCAAAAAGCCAAGCGATGAGAGTGAATGTAGATGTTAGAAATAAGCACCAAACGTGTGATTGACGGTGCCAGGTTACATTTAATGTATTCTTGTATTTCATGAAAGGGTGATTTTGGATATTGAATACATTCTCATCTTAATAATTTCTGATATCAAATATATCAACAATAGTTGATTTGTGTCTTTAACCATCTTGTCTAGTGTATATTCAGAAGATACTTGAAATTCTATATATTTTTGCCTTGAGCCAAGAATCAAAACCATTAAAAGAAATCATTTAAATAACATGTTAAATCAACAATTGAAAATAATTATTGTGAAAGATTCCTTAAATGCAATCCTGAAATTGTTCTGTCAAAGACATGAGAAAAAAGTAAATTGAAATTTGATGAAGTGTTTGGAGTTTAGTTGTTACCTGATCAATCAAGTTGCTTTAACTCAAAGTCAGTATCTTATAGATGATTACGACTTCAGAGGCAAATTAAGAAGTGTGAATATAAAATATAAGTGGTACATCATAAAGAAATTTGGTAATCGATCAGTTAAAGAACACTATAATTTCAAAATAGAAATCCTAGCCGAATTATATATATATATTAGTCAGATGTTCGATATTTGCATTTATGCATGTCTTTTAACTTAAGAAAATAATACAAGTGTATCTTACACAAAGATACATTATGAAAGATGCCATTTATCGTGACCTCTGTAGCTCAGTTAAATGCTTCTTTAGAATGTTTAAGAAAGTTTGGAACAACTTCTAGTCAATGAGCCCTCTTACTTTTTTTACAAAACATTTTTGACAAAACTATATGTCGTTAATTATTGATTACATGGAGGATGGTAAAGTCGACCCAATAGTTCTGATTTCTGTAGTCATGGTGTATATTGAACTTATGAACATCACAACAAGGAGTTTAAGTAAAAAGTTACTTTCTCTCCGAGATCGAAAAAGTATTACAGTAACAGAGAGAGTTGATTAACTGTAAATGCAATTGTACTGAAAGCTTAAAAGAGAAGGCTATTTGAATTCAAAGATAAATCACACTTTCCATTGAAGAAAATTAACCTATTTGAATTTTTTGCGCTTGGGAAGCCTTTGAAGCATATTGAATAGCCTTACATTTGAAAAAAAGATTTTGCAATTTCAGTGGCCTATCATATTTCATCAAAAAATGTGATACGTTTGTATGAGGCTTCCTTATATAAGAAAACTATCAAACTGAAGCCAACGTTGCATAATATTGTCTACTTTCAACATGACAATTGCATTGAGATTGCAGTCGTAGAGAATAGAAAATAGAAATGGTTATTTAAAATTGACTTAAATACGTAATGAATTTTTAACTTAGTTTGAAAATGTATACTTTGAAGGCCGGTTGACCGAAATGTTTTATAAAATGTACAGTTAAGAGACCTACCAAGAGTACAATTTATGATTTGTACGGAACCGAGGTGTAAATTAAAAAAACTAAAGATTGCTGTAGACACAAAATCAGACCATTGCACCAGCGACAAGGGTTCATATATTTTGAGATTTCAAGAGTTCGTAACTCATTCCATATAACCACTGTACAAAATGTTAAATGTAAAATGATAATTGTTGAATTTACAATAAGTACATTCGTGTTACTTCTAGATGAAATCTTTGAGTAGTCCTGTTAAACAAACAGCGTTAAGGTTAATCTCGGTTTGCATAGACCCCCTGTCGTTACATGATCACATGAAACCATAAAACATATTGCAAACTTTCTTTCAGCAATTGGTATGACTCCATGTACCACTTACGTGAAGCACTTGAACAGTGATGATTGGAAGTTACATATGATTGGCACGTTATTGCGACTATATTGAGAGCAAACCCAGATCGGTGGCGCAGGGGAGGAAAACTAGGCTGGGCTTGATCAACACTCCGTGCTTTAATGCATTGTCTGTACATCAGATAAACACAGAGCTTCATGTTTACTTAAAGTGACACTGGAGGTTTTGTTGGCGTCACCATGCGGCAAAGTTAATCAGTTGCGTCAGTTGAGTACATCTAATTACTTTAGGAAGAATTACCATCATAATTATTATTTGTTTCAGTAAAATGACAATTCGAAGATTAATGTTGTGCTTCTTAACCAAAAGTTTTACAGTATTGAAACTGTTGAATATGTCATTTGATAAGAATTTTTTATCGAGTATAAAGGCCGTAGGCCCAAGTACAAAACTGAACAAAATTTGATATGACAAAATTGTTTAATACACCACTTCAATACATCTTAACCTAAGTCCTTATTTTGCAAATTTTGCCAGGTTAATAAGAATATCTACATGAATCTAATGACAACTTAATAAAGATTAGAATTAGGTTTATGGAGAGAAGGGCGTTTCCAGAAATATTCAGGAATATATTAACTCATAAAATGGAATAAACTTTACAAATTATCACAAAATGGAATTCATTTTCAATATAACCGTCCATACAAAAATGAGAAAATCTTTCCTTCAGAACAATGCCACAACTTTTTTCACCATTTATCATCAAAAGGTAATTCCCCAGATCTTAAAAGAAATAAAAGCCTTCTATATTCTCAATTCTTATAGTGGTAAATGTTTGACTCAACTGAAATAAAGATTTATATTCTTGATATAGACATTACTTTTTTTTACTCAAAGACGATAGAAAACGTATGACGTTGCTGATGACAATTACTATTTGAACAATCTGATTCATGAACAAAGAACAAAATTACCTACGTCTTGTGAAATCAAATACAAAACCATAATGAAAAAGAAGTGTACTAACTTTTATAAACAAGGACCTGACATATATTTGAAATAATAAGTTACCTGAGAAAATGTGAATAAAGATAAGTGCACAAACAGTATTTGAAAATGAATCAAAGCAACTTTTAAGTTCATAAAATGTACTTTAATATATACAGGTATAATGAATTCGGTAATTAGAACAACAGTTTCAATTCAACCGTGCGTGTTTAAAGCACTCTAATTAGACAGGGGCAACAACTTAGATAACGGTTCTATATAGCAAATGAACAAGTCAACATCGGATTGTTCAAACTTGAGCCATATTTTTTATTTCATTTTGACCATTTTGTGAATCTTTTTAAGTATGATAACTTTCTTCACGTGAAAAGCCAAACCATTTTTAAATGAACCTTCTTCGCATACATTTCTCAACATATATCCTTAGACTTGATTCAGTTCAATATATGACCTTTGGCATAGAATACAAATCGTAAAAATATCTGTACCTATAATGAATATTATATCACATTGATGTGAGTACGCACGATTAGGAGAGAAGGTTTCAAGATGAACTAGTTAGCAATGTGTTACAGGGGGAAAGATACAATCATATGTTACATATATATTTTTTCACTGAATTATACATATTTACAGATCTTGAATTTAAGAAAAGTTCCTAAATCTTACTCCATTTACAGAACCATATTTTTCTAGGCTATGTTACCCAAGTTTAAAATATCGATCTGATCACTCACTTAATATGCAAATGCCAAATAGTATAGACTTACTTTACAGTTGATAAATTACATTTAACACTTACCATTTAGTCATTACTAATGAGCCAAACAATTAAAGTCAATACTTAAGACTCAAGGCAATTTCATGTCACAAGATGTTATACATAAAAAAAAGATTCAAACGTTTCTTATGTGATTAGTGGGCTTTTGTCCACATACTAAAATATAGGTGTGTAGCATTGGTCCGGACACCGACAAGTAGACCTTATAACATATACACAGATTAAAGCAATAAACACAGTTCTTATCATGAAATATCAAGTTTTGTCTTACCCTACTTTCTCCTCATTGGTTTCCCGGTTGTCCTGTCCATAAGTAACTGTGAGTAGCAGCGATACAAAGAGAGCCCAGCTTGGTGTGTCCATTCCTTCCTCCGCACGTCTGAAACGTTATCAAAATCTCAATGAGGTAATATTGAACTCAGTCGTTTCTAGCCGTGTTTCTGATTTGGGTAATGCTTGAATGAATCTGTTATTTCAGACCATGGCTATGCTCTTTCACTTTAACAGTCTTACCAATCAAAGACCCGCTGAGATCACGAATGGTGTGTCAAAGATGTCCAAGCATCATCGCTTATTGTCTTGTGTGAAAGTTCCCTTGATATGAAGCAATTCTCAGATTAGTAGCGCAAAGAGGTTCTAGTGTTAGGTTCTGCCTGAATTTAATAACATTGATCATGTTTCGAAAAGTGTAAAGTTCCATTGGTGTAAGATGATTGGAACTCCTCTTACGTATTTGACATATACCTTAGCGGGATAATTTCACGCTGTACCAACTTTTTCTTAATGACACAAATAGATTTAACACTCTCGAACACCTCCGTTGAAAGCTCCATGCGGGAAAAGGTTTAGACTTAAATATGATAACAGTCAACCATGTCCCTACGACATTAAATCGATGTAAAATATTCTTGACATTAATTTTTTTTTTTATCATTATTTGTTTAAATGTCCTTTGTATAATCAATAGAGAATAAAACTTTTGTCATAAGTAAAGCGTTTTGTACATATATTCATTTGTAAATATTCCAGTTAACCTTAAATTATTGTTAGAGGAAGTGCAGACCTATCATCATGTCAAAACACAAATGCATTCAAATTAGTTCCTTCATTCATTAGTGAGACAAAACGTTTTGTTTAGCAGACCAATATTCCTTTTATGTATGTACCATTCTTTTTATTTTTTTTATAGCAGACCAATATTCCTTTTATAAATGTACCATTATTTTTCTTACGGTGCTCTCCTGTTAACTATCTGTCATCTGTTTCTAAAAATTGTAAATCAACTTTGTAAATAACTTGTTCATGATCCTTTTCTTCATGAATAAAATATGTTTAAACTAAACACAAATAGATTTAACACTCTCGAACACCTCTGTTGAAGGCTTCACGAGTAAATGCGGGAAAAGGTTTAGGCTTAAATATGATAACAATCAACCATGTCCCTATGACATTAAATTTTTTGACATTAATTTTGTTTTCAAAACTTAAGAGAACAATTGTGTTTCCACGCAAATAACTTTATGTTTTGATACATTGTACTCTCTAAGATTGTTTGAATTGTACATTGTATAACAAAATAACCAAACGAATGTCAACGAATTATAGTACCCTACAAAGTGAAACAATATTTTTGATGTTCCAGTGTGGTCTTAAATTTGTTTGCATTGTGAAAAGACATTGTTGGACTTTTGACGATGGAAATGACAGATTTTAGTGGTTCTTCTAAAGGACTTTATTTGTTTGGACTATAACTAATCGGTACCCTTTAAAACATTCTGGATTATCGTACAGTACGGATTTGATTAGACGATATGTTTCATACGATTCTGAAGTTTTTGAAGTGAGTATTTATCAATTCATCAATATTGATCAATTGGAACATATTAGGCATTTACAAATTATTCAGTATGTCCCATACTGGGTTAGGTAATAACACCAACCCCCCTTCCCCAAGATAAACACCAGTACAAATGTATAAACTAATGAATATATGCATATATTCACGTACATCGCATACTTTTTCGTTAGTTAGTATCTATAGCAATTGCAGAAGCAACGTATTATAAATAAAACACAAAAATCAAAACTGAAATGTTTTTTCTTAAATTTTATCACTCAAACAAGAAATTGTGTAATACTATTTAAATGAAGATTCAATGCAATGTCATAACGACTAACATAATGATATCTTAGACTTAATCCAAATATCATTCTTTATATACTAAAGAATTAACGATGCCATTTATACGGAGGATAGCACACAGCTTGAGGGCAAATAAGCATTTTAAAGCTGCAAGTATTCAGATCCACAGTCTATCCTCCATTATGAAGACTTAGCAACCATTTTCCTAGCAAGAACCTTGATCCCCATTCATGTCCTGAGGGGTTTGGGAAGCACGGTAAGACTAACTGATGCAATATGCACCAAAGGGGGATCAAATAATCCGCCGAGTTTATGAAATTTTCCTATGATTGGGGAGGGTATCGATCAAACGTGATGAGGCGACGTACGTCTTGATGACCAATTTAAATCACCATAGGAACCAAAAGTGACTCTTTATTTAACGCTCCTCCAACCTACAACTAGCCATGGCTTGTACGCGTCGTTAGTAACTTGATCATTGTTAATGAGCGCCCATAGACATCTAATTCCCTTTCAGTAAGACTGATCAAGACCACTCCAGAGCCATCACTGATAAGAATGGGGGTTGTGCCCAGAAGAAGGGGTTGGCTGTGGAACAGACGCCATGGGCAGGAGTTCTGATCAGTTCATTGTCCACCTTATCCATGACCACCTGTGTTTGGTAAACTGTCAACTTCAGTGAGATGCTTGTAACGAGTATGATTTTACTATGTTGTCAATTACATGGAATGGAGTTATGACCGTTTCATAACGATTGCCTACATGTCTATATCAAAACCGTAAAAACATTTGGATTTTAATTTGTGTTACTAACTCGTTTCATTCACAGTTTATATTGTAACTCAAGTCGTACATGCATGCCGGACCGTGTTGAACCTTGTTTTATCAGCTCGTGTTTTGTGCTTTTTAAATGTAAAGCATATCCCCCTTTTCTCATAAGCATATTACTACGTCTTACCTATTCCTGTCAGTTAAAACATTTCCAACTTAATAATTCAGCAAGACACACCATTACATATATTCAAAGACTTTTTACCAAAAGATTGGACATTTAAACAACAACAGCCACATCCTTAAGCACTGGTTCGTGTTTGAAGACCCGCCTTAAATCTGTTTATCGACTCAGCTATCATGGTAACATAATAAGTGACGTGTCCATTCTTAAGTACACAGATCCCTCGCCTAAATGACAATTACGGTGTACCTAGATTCAGCAGGTGGGAAGTCCCCAACTTGGTCAGTGTCATCCCCGTTGACCATAAGTGAGTTAGCGCCACGTGCTGTGCCCTAGGCTACATTTGACCACGTTACAAGAGTGCAATTGGTGCTCTGGTTGACTCAAAAAACGCACATTGCGAAGATACCAACGCTGGAAACAACAGCAAATAATAGACTAAGTATATCAAACCAAAAAGATAAGTATTACTCCATTCACTCAATTATCAATAAATTTAATTATAAAACATTACTAATTACAAATAACTATAAATACAATTCAAACACAATTATTCAACTACAATTTTATTTTATCACAATTAAAAATACCATCTCAAATACTACCTTAAACCTTTTTACCTCAATATAATTTCCCATACATAATATATGCTTTCTATCTCTTTCAGGTACCACGCCATTTAACACCACTATTTATTTACTTACTATTCATAAAATCAGCCCCCCCCCCCCTCACTCTATTCCAAATTCTAAATTAATTTTAACCACTTTAGAACTTTTATTAATTTTACTTGGGTGTCTAAGACCTATTCTAAATTTCATGCCCCCTTTTTGGAAATAATTCAGGCTTAGACCCCACGTCGGCGACATCACCGTGTGGTGAGGAAGACGCAAAACCCCAATCCAACAACAATCTGGTTGACTCTATGTGTCACATCAGGTGGAGAGTAGCATGTTTAGGATGTTAGGTCCGGGATTATCTTAATACATATTTAGAGAATCTGTTAAGCGTATTAAACGATACTATTCCTGTGGAAACTGCCGTTAACGTATGTCAAGATCATGAATTTGGTTTGGACTTACAATGAGCACCTTCGATAGCAAAACGCTTTAATTGACAATCCGACAACAACTATTTTACGGTGGAGTTTAAAGATTTGACGCTATCCATTCTTTATGGTGGAAGGGAGTTAGATGTTATATTCTAATTGCCCTTCCATTCAGTCCTATTTGAAGAAGACTATAAAATGCAGAAACTATCGGATTTTGTCGATTTTGTTAACGTTATTGCGTCAAATCTTACATATTGTAAAACAAACATTATTTTAGCTAATGTCAATGAAACGGAAACGAGTATATTAATTCTACCAAAAGGTGGCATAATAGTTTTTCTTATCAACTGAAAACAAAATTCATTTTTGTTAACATTTTTGATCGATGCTTGCATCAAATAACGAAAGCCTACTGTTCTGCTTGCAAACATTTAGTTGTGCATCCATGACGTATTTGTATTTAGCAAGAGTACATGGTTTTGTTTCGGAACATTTCAGTTACATCTAAAGCATATAAAGATTTCAATACGGACAATGATCGACGATTCGTCTGTATTTGTCAATTACATAGGATGTTTGTTTTGTACACAAAACGAATAGATCTCCACGGACAATCAATTACTTTAATTGAACACCCAAACATACATTAATGAAAATGTTAAACATAGCTGTAGACTGTTGAATTATTAATGAGTCTGAGCAAATATACCCCAATCAATGGTTTATGTACTTCTCATTGTCTCGCTCATACAGTTGCACTACAGATACAGAACGCTTTTACTTTATTTTTGATGGATACAACCAACTTATTCAAGAACAAAGCTTCATGCACGACTTACCTAGTTGACAATAGGCGTTCACAGTTAATCCCAATTTTTCTCATTATTGTCAAAATTAAAATATTCAATTGATTATATTTATAGTTAAAAGAATTGTATAGAAACACTTTGTTGTAAAATGATATGTGCAAAGAAACAATCTGCAAGACTAACGTCTCAGAAGAATGTCTGCAATCTGTGAAAATAATTCATGTTGGTAGTTTTCTAAAGAAATGCATGTAAGCGAATTTACTTGATGGTCGTATACGCCATAATTGACTTCAAATCCGATTTTTTTTAAATGAATACAAAAATTCAAAACAAATACAAATGCTAAAACATGTTTTTTATGCAGAATCAATAAAGTAATGAGCAAAATTCAGTCCAAACGTTGGTTTTCTTAAAACGTTTCTGCAATGTTCGTATTTCAACAGATCGACCACTCATGTACATTTGCTGTAACCTGGCACCCTTAGAAATGTTCTTTGGAAACATGTGTTTAACATTAGAAGTGTAAACAAGCTTGAATAGTTTATAGAACGAACCCCACTTATATAGTCTTAATATAAAATATGATTTCCGTTTAACTATAACAACTTAATATCATAATTATCTGTCGTTTTTCTTTTTATTTCAACGATATGGATTCCTTAAAATCAATAATTAATATTATATTTAAGGGAAGCAAATAAGTGTCCAATTGAAAGATAACGTATTTAAACTAAATGAAACAGTAATAAATCAAATATATAATGTAAAGTTCAGCCGTGCTATTCCTTTTTCTTACACAAAATGAATTAAAGGTGTTTCTAAAAATGGTCGCCAAAGGAATTGTGAATCTATATAATTTTTTCTCTAACTATGGATGATTGGTTTGTGTAATGAAAGTTTAGACACTATCAAAGTAATACATTTTGATTTAACATACAATCATCAGTGAAAATATACAATTTTCAAAAAACTTGCTACTGCCCCTTTAAGGATAACGAGTTGAAAGTTTAAGCAATATGTACACAATCCGTAAAAAATGATATAGGCTTAATTATTGTCTACATCAGGAATCATATGGTACACTGGTTCCCATGGCAAAGAAGTACACCTTGGATAAACATAAAAATTGCACCATCACTGTCTAAGCGAGAATTCATTCAGTAGGTTATTAATTTCGATCGTGTTTCTATTCTAGGTTTGTAGTTAATCAAAGACAATGCACTGTACAACAGGACGTAATTTCACATTCACACCACACTCGAAGGTCAAAAATAAATAGCACAATTCAATATCAGAGACTTTTCGTTCATGTATAACGCTTTGAAGCGTGGATAGTGTTTTTGTGGTCTTTAATTAGCAGCGGTAGGCCTATTGGAACAACAGGTTGGTAGCGATCCAAGACAGAGAATCAATCTCTATGACAAGAAACACCTGAACGTTTCCTTATGGCCATACAAACTGACGTGGTGTCACAACTGAGAATGGATAATGGCAGCGCTCCTTATCGATCATTTCACGGTAAACTAAAAACCTTCAAACGTGTTCTCCTTTTAAAGGACTCCCTTTATAAGACATAATGTTAACTTTTTGAAATAATTGCATTAATTCTACCAGTGACGGATAACGTGTCGTTTGACAAACGCCATAAGTAGTTGGAGGATGCATGAATTAGGTAAAGAACATCAATTAAGTAACTGATCTCTTATGGGATTTGTTTATGTTGAAGAGTTTCAAATGGAGACGAAGAAATGACATTGTGGTTTGAACGTTAATCAACTTATCAGTACCAGGTGATTATTTGACGACACAAAAACATCAAGATGCAAGAAATGCTTTTGAAATATTTAAACATCCTTCAAAATACCCAAAGGACCAGATCAGGTTTTTACTTTTGCTACGGCAATACGTCAACTAATACGGCTGTAAATGTTGATTGCATTTTTTGATAATAATGGTTATATCTAAATACTTGACGTGTAATGATCATGAAACTTTTTCATCAATGACTTTTTGCCTTTTTATCCCACCGGTATGTAATACCGTGGGATATAGTCATTACCCTGTCCGTCTGTATGTCCGTCCGTCCGTAATCATTTCGTTTTCAAAAAACGGTCCACATATCTTTCTGAAACTTTACATGTGTATTGCCCACCTACTGAAGTGGTGCCTTTTGATATTTTCACATTTCTGAAAATTTTATTTTTTATTATTTCCATGGAAACGGCTCTTATTTGGACTCTGTTCATGAAAGGTTTCGTTTCATATATATTAGCTTATACTATTATGAACCTTGCTTAAAAAAATTACAATTATCTTTCAAAGGTTGACATCTTACGATCATGTGGAACTGGTGGGATATGTCATTTTCTGATGACTCTTGTTGTGTTAGCAAGCATTATTTGTGATGTAAATACCGATTTTTAAGATACCAAAGTAAAGCGTATGCCCTTATACAATTATTTCATGCTGTTATATCATAAAGATACTACGCCTGTGAACTAGTTCATGAAATATTTCTTCAATGATAATAGAGTTTTTTAATGGCCCATGTGGCACATTTCAAAGTTAACTTTAAGGTTAAATATGTCATTGACTGGGACAGAATGAGTTAACAAAATAATAACAATGTTCTTAGCCCATTGGTAAAAAGGGTGAAAACTTAAGTTTTCATCAATGATTTTCAAATCGATGTTTTCAAATGAAATTGATTTTACATTTACAATTTCCTTGTGGTTAAAACTGATCAGAGATGATTTTAAACTTGTAAACATTATTTTTAAAGAGGCTTTAGAAATTAAATGTTCATTGAAACCACATCCAATGGTGCCTTTAATGAAGATATGTCAGTTTGATCGGAGTCCTGCACGCATTCTATCAAATAAAGGAATGAAAGTTTCTACTCCTAACAGATGTAATAAAAGTCTCATTTCCCCAGCATAAATGATATTGAAATTGGATGTCAAGATGTCAGTAAATTGACCTAAGTTTGCTGGCCAAATAACGAAATCATTGGACTTCATAGAAATGAACAGAGCTGTTGCATGTAATGAGATAGGCACTACCAGAGGCAGGACATGAGGAAATTCTTTACTTTCAATTTTCCCGTCAACAAAGAATTAACGAACTTAAGTGTTTCAATCATACTGCCAGTTGGTTTTTCACTTTCGATGTTTTGCGTTAGCTCCACGCAGCGATGCTGCCATTCCAATCAGCATTGAAGTCAACTACAAATAGTAATAGGCGGTGATGAGAGCTCACGGGACTCTCATCAGACCTTTGGGAATATTGGCAAGAATCGGAGCTTATAGAGGTGGAATGATTTCATTGAACCATCGAGGAAACGTCTTCTTTGAGCAAAACAGAAAGCCCTAATCAAAAGTGTTTTCTTTAATTCTATGTGTGATGTACTATCGTACAAACATATTTCTGTCCATAATCCTAGAAAAGAGTCTTAACACTGGTTCGTAAGTTAGGATATTC
Source organism: Steromphala cineraria (assembly GCA_916613615.1). Lineage (NCBI taxonomy): Eukaryota > Metazoa > Mollusca > Gastropoda > Trochida > Trochidae > Steromphala > Steromphala cineraria. The sequence goes on along the minus strand of OU744736.1, from coordinate 6,635,048 downwards.
ATGAAATAACCATTACATACATGTACGACCATCTTTCAATCTAACCATTTTGCATTGATAGAGATAGTTCACGCCTATTGCTCAATATTTCCTTGTAACAATGATAGTTGAAATCATATCTCTGACGCCTCGATAATGTCCTACTATTTCCAATGAAGTAAAATGACGATTTTTCATTAAGAAGATACAGCGTACAGACCTAGATACATATATCTGTACACTTGGTAGCTAGGAAGAAAGGAATATATGGTGTAAGCAAAATCAAAGCTATGTGATTTTGTTTAAATTGTAATAATGGAATTTATTAGAATGAACCGTTTGACTACGTTTGTAATTCACATTATTAATTATCACAATGTTGACAGAGCATTTTAACTCAAGGCAATTGGACCTACAATAAGTCTGAAGTCTATTCAAGCTACATTCATAACAGTCACAGGTCACACATTATATGGCAAAATCAGTACAATTCAAAAACTTAACCCGATATGATAGTAAAATTGTGGAGATGTCGTTACATTACTACATAAATACAAACCTAAACATTTTAACACAAAATTAACAATGAGAATTAACTTCTCAAGAAAGAAATCTTTCAAAAACATATTGATTGATAAATAGATAAAGACAATTCTCAAATGAGAATACCCATCACAGAAAAGAAAGTCTTACTTAACACAAACAAGATTTGTAAAATTTAATCTTGTCAAATGTTTAATTAATAAAGGAAATCTTTACGTTTAGGTTCAGATATAATGAAAGTATATATCAGTAAAGATAACTAAGCAATGCTAAGAGTTTATACACAGTGAGGCACGCTATGTCCACCTTACCTTTGCAACTTTCTTGTTCTTATCAAAAGTTCCGACAGACGAGGACTGGTATCGCTGATCCACCAGTGTCAAAGTGAAAGATTTACGATTTTCTGACTCCGATTTATAAGAGTCCTGGCTTGGTTATGTTGGCAACACTCACAGTTCGGCCGACGTGGGGAGATTAATATCTGACAGTTAATCGTCACTACTTTCGTCTTTGTCTTTAGTTCTTAACTTCTTCTTGCGCAAACCCCCGCTTCCCGCCAGCGTAGACCTGGTAAATATTGAGCACTTCTGTACGTCTCCAAGTAACTCTCAACAATTGGCCAAACAGAATCTCAGAACCCGCTCCTCAGCCAGTCAGATTCCTCCTTGTCAATGACGTCACACTCATGAGGACAATATGCATCCTTTTTGGCTGCCTCTCACTTCGATAACTTAATTATCCCTCGCGCACGGCGCCAATTAATTTTACCATAAAAGTGATAAAGAGCGTAAAGATTGGCTCGCTGAGCGAGAGTCTTCGCTTGGGATGAAGTGTTTGTTTGTGGAACAGGAAATATCAAGCCGGTGTCTGATACAGAACAAGGAAGAGTGGCAGTGTTCCGGCTCTAGGCTTGGTCTTACTGATCAATGGTATCCTGCTGGAGATAGAGGAGATAATGCTAACTATCAATAACCTAACAAGGACCATCTCAATGAAGCGTGTTTGCAACATATCAATTTGCTGCCTGTATGATTTTTACCCATCCGCTCTGAATGAAATAAGTAAAACTGGAAGATTGATCCGGTCGTCTCGTGCCTCTTTCATCTTTTGGATGCGACAATTTAAATTTGTTTTCTAGCTTGTATTTACATTCGTTTGGAGATATAATGGATTATAATGACATTTAAACTTAATTACAGTTTAAATTCTTGGCTCTCTAATTGGACTTAAAAAACAGTCTTTTGAAAATTAAAAAACGATTTTGCCTACTACGACAAAGAAACATAAAATTAATCATAAATGTATGAAAATGAAAAAATTCAATTTTTTTCATTGCCGTTTACATAAAGGAGAATGGATAGTACTTATGTTTGAATATTACCGACTACTCAATCTTGTCATTTACTCAAACGAGCTTTAGATATTGAAGGTTTTATTAGAAAAACGTTCATACCTACAACAGAATAAGGATAACTTTCTCAAAATAGAAATATTTCTAAAAAATATTGATTGATAAATAGATAAAGACAATTCTCAAATGAGAATACACATCACAGATACATCGAGGTTCGTTTAAAGACAGTTCTTAAAGGAACGTTATGAAAGGACGAAATAGATCTAGGCTGTCTTATTCTCCTGAAATAATACAGACATGGTAACGGAACCTGATTTTTTTTAAAGAATAAGGAAACTTTGTTTTGTTGATTTTGTTTGTTTTTACAAAACCAACACCTAAGCAAACATGATACGTCAATTACTTACCATATACATGTATACACTGCACGTGCAAGCTCAGAAGGAATGGTTATGCGCATGCGTAACTTATGTTTGGTCGAGGTTTACTAATGATTCCGTTGAATTTGAAAAATGAAATGTTCAAAACTTTCTTTCATTAAAGGGATGGACCTGAAACATCATTTCCTACAATGATACTTTCAAAAACTATATCTACGTATCTATTGGCACTGAATAACTCTAGACTGTATTTGATATAAATTCTCTGCATTGAAACTGTTTTTATATTCTTACATCACTTCCTAATTGGTGTATTTGTATATATCATTGTATCATTGTTTCTGTGTACATAATTGTATTGTATAAATGTTATGATCTTCGGTTGAAACTGGAGGAAATAAAGAATATCTCTCTCTCTTGTCATAGACATGTACACACTGCACGTGCAAGCTCAGAAGGAATGGTTATGCGCATGCGTAACTTATGTTTGATCGGGAACTTATGATTCCGTTGAAGTTGAAAAATGAAATAAAACGTTCTATCATTAGAGGGGTGTAGTTTCTCAAGACATACAAGCTTACCTTTTAGTTGAGCATACGCTTCGTCGAATTGTTGTATTTATTGCCAACGTCATTAACGCAACCATCTAGATTCCTCAATATAGGTACACCCATCGTTACCAGGATATGATATAAATAAAATCGTCATGATCTAGGTAAGAAATGATCGTTAGGATCAACCAACCGATCATTTTAACTGCAACAGTCAAATAAGATATGAACTAATATGGCAAGTCGTGATAATGAAATTATATCATTTATTCTAGGACCCTTTTCATATATAGCTCAGATCATTACTGACATGTAGCGCTCTGATATTTGCAAACACGGGCGGTAACGCTATGGAAGCCAACGTCAAAATGATCAAATCCGACTTCACAAATAACACCTCTTTTCGACAGACAGACATATCGAAGTTCTCATTCAACTAATAGTTCTACATCGGAAGTCGAACTCACTGGCAAACGTTTCTGATTCACCGTGCAATAGCGCAATCGTAGTAACACATCCTTGAACCAAAGCTATGCTTCGATACGCGTGCAATTCACACCAAGACAAGCAAGATAGTTGTTAATGATCTGTACACGTCCTTCAGGCTAATAATTATGAGTAGCGCTTTGAGCATGCTATTGGATCATCATCATCATCATCTGTGTATCTTTCAACAATATAAAGACACGGTTATATTGTGACAAATTTCATACAGGTACATTGTATAAATTACATGCACATGAATGGCAACCAGTCATTAGTCATTATATTTTTAGTCATATCAAGAATATTGTGGCGAATCATTCATATGATTTAATAAGTTTGAGAAAAGCGAGCTTGGAGTAACATTTATGCATACCTGATGTTACCAAGTTCGTCTTCCTGTTTCAAACTAAGAAGATCTACCTTTAAGAACAGTAGCACGTTTTTTAGGGGGAATATAAGGTGATATCAGGAATATGAAAATTAATGGTTCCAATTGAAAGACAATGTATTTAAACTAAATGGAGCAGTAATAATTCAAATATATAACGAAGAGTTCAGCCATGTGATTCCTTTTTCTTACACGAAATGCATTAAAGGTGTTCACACAAAATGGCCGCCAATGGATTTTAAGTGAATCTTCATACTTCGCCCTTTGACTATGGATGATTGGCTTGTGTAATGAGATTTTGACATTTTGTATTAACATACAATTATAAGCGAACATTCTAAAACATAAAAATATCATAAAACGTACTACTATCCCTTTAAGGTGTTTTGTATCATTATCAAAACTATCACAGAATAGGTATGAATAGTAGAAAGCATTATGTTTTAAAGAAACAATACTTATAGTTCTTCTTTGATCAACATTTCACATTATCGATATACTTTATTATATAATCATGTACACTTAGGATAGTAATACAACGGTGCAATAAGGATTACGTCTTCAAAAAATTGCAAACGGCAAATTTCGTATTGCACGACTGCCGGTTTGACTATTCAAGCTTCGGCAATTCTCGCAAGTTTCCATATGTAACAATCATGTTACTAATCAAAACATCGAAATTAATGTATCTAAATGCATTGGCAACACATCTAGTTTTTGATATGATATTGAAAGATAGTATAATGAGAAACATTAGTAAAGAACTGAAAATCACTTTTAAAAAGAAACTCATATCCCAAATCCGAGGACATCGCTAGCGATACTTCGTCCTTATGAAGTGATAGCCGACAACGACTATGACGTCATTTTCATGGTGACGTCGTTTGAAAGAAGCCAGTCGCTCGTCGTTGACGTTACTTTTTTCATATTCAGAACTATATAAATAATTATTATGGAATAACTTTTATTTGTTTTACACTTGAGGAAATTGCGTCTTACGTTTAACTACGCAACGTAATGAGAAAATATAAAGATAACTGAGGTATGAAATCCTCAGTCGAGCATGTTGTAGGTAATCGTTCGCATTATGTATGAATGCGCTGTACGTCGTCTCCGATTATTTAAGTAATTCAAAATTACTTGTAAAAAGGTTAAAAAGAGAGTATTTAGTTAATACAGAACGTCATACGTGTGCATTTGGGTCGTTTGGATTGAACTCGAAGATGTCATGGACGCGGAGAAACAACTCGTTCTTCGAACTCGTTGTTCCTCTGCGTCCATGACATCTTCTCGTTCTGTACATGTATTGAACAAAGCGAAAATATGCAAACATTTGAAAAAACTTTTCTCCCTATTGTACATGACATGTCATACGGTGAGTTTAAATCTTCCAATTTGTTAAGATGTTTTTGTATAGTCTACGCATCTTCCTCAAATGCGTCCAAAGTGCCTATATAGAGCGAGTTAAGTGAACAGTTGAGGTCATGTTTTGAGAAACTCAACCTAGACAACAGAGTCAATAAAACTCTATTTTTATAGAGCTAAATTCATTTAAGGATGTTTGTTGACGTCCGTAATCCATTACCCAATGTTAAGCGTACTGCAGGGTCACATACGTACTTTGGGAATTCTAAGTACATCTTTCATTGTGGAATAATGACAAAAGTTGAGTAAATATTGATTTGAATTTTTGTAACGTCGATGCATTTTAAGAAAGGGAATTATAAATATGTTTTCTTTACCACATTTCAAGAACAACGCAGAATAGTAATAACGTTAATATTACTGTACACATGTCCGATGAAATTATTGAATATGTATTAGATAGTATATAATGATACCTTTCTTCTGAGGTTTAAAAATGCAATATTTTTAAATTGTATTGTTAATGTATTAAATGCTTCATATACAGAACGTCATATTTTTACGTTTAGGTTGTTTCTATTGAACGACAAGCTATCATTGAAGTGAAAAAACAGTTAGAATAAGTTAGAATCTATCGTGAAATGGGAATTCGAGTATTGATAAAAGTGGCAAAGTACAAATTACCTAAAGTGTTGAGTAACAGCTCTATGATGATTTTTTTACTCATTGATAGTACAAAATCTACTTTACATTTACAAACTTGTAATCCGATTCCGACCGTTTCCGTTTTGAACATTTATTCAGTCAATTTATAAAATAAGGGTAATAAAATTTCTCAGATTTGCGCCAAGTTTGTCCAATTTCAACTATATTGCTCCCTTAATCTAATTCGAAATCAAGTCCAAGAAATGAATGAGGTAGGTTGCCTAGTTCTATTCGATGTTTAGGAACTCTTAACCACGCAGCGATCTTGTAACATCATAACGATAAACCATTGACCATTAACCTTTACCACTTTTTCAATTAATTTAGTTCCCTGACAATTTTGATCTGTTTGAACATCTGAAACGCCAATGTTGCAAAAAAAGTTATTCCAGTTTACCTTGTTATTGCATGTGTCGATGATTTCTATATTCTGTTATTAACTTTAACTTCACTTTAATCAATTACGAATTACGAATATTCACAAGTAAGTTTGAATTTCTAGACAGTAAGAATTTCACAACACAATATTTCCTGAAAAAGCTAATGACATTCAACACTGGCTGGTCAAAGTCTTCAGTCACTTAGTACAAATATTCTCTAATCCCCCGTCTGATCAGTCATGTGGAAGCTGCCATGATGTCTTTAACTGTCTCGTGAAGGCAAGGCGAGAAAATCAATGCCAGAGCTGAGAAGGAACCAACCATTAAGCTTGAAATATACATGAGATGGTCTCGGTGTTTTCCTTTGTAACACCTTGCAAACATAAAGTCATATTGGCGCTGACGAATTATGAGTTGAGAATAAAATATGATCCTCACAGACACATTTGAGACGTATAAAGAACTGACGGTTATGAATGGTAAATGCCTTGTCGTCTATTGAGAGATAACTTGTAGCAAATGTAATGTTTGTCAAGCTCGACAAAGCTGTTAGTCAACATGACTTCAAGAGGAGATATCCTCTTTGTCACGTATCATTGCTGAGTTGGAAGGATTGTTGGTGTCAGTTAGATCAAAGCTATTTGTATACTAAACTTATCATTTAAGAATATACGTAACAACATTGTAGAAATGAATAGCTTGCAGCTGCAAACTTTATACTTAGCAGCTGTTACTCAATGAATCAGTTGCATTATCATATTTTGTTCTTGCTTGGCTTGGATACTGATACTTCATCTCTAAGGCCCCTGTCACACTTAAGCGTACATGTATGTGCGTTTGTGTTGCGTATAGAAATTGTTTCAGACGCAACCAGTTCGCTCAAATATTTACCGTATTTTGCCTTACTTACTTGTACAGCACATTGAGCGACTGATTTACGAATTTCGCGTTGGAGGTGCGTTGGAGATGCATTTGATTTGCGTATCCCAACTTTATTGTGACAGATGATTGCATATGCAGAGCGCATACATACCATATTCGAGACGCTCACAAGTTATATATCTACCGCATGCCTTGCGCAAACAAAGCGAGCATGCATATTCCGAGCCAGTTGCGTCTTCACATAATATTTTATCCTTTCTGTCTTTGTAGTACGTTTTCGTAGGTAATATAGCAAGATTGTGAGCACACACACAGAATATCGACCAGTATACAGCTGCATACCATGAGTTTGTCCGCTTGTTTGTGATCTAAGCGCAAATATCATGTAATTTGGGTTTCGTTTTGACGATCATAAAATAACTCCAGGACCACTTACAAAAGATCATCAATTGTTAATGTGTAAAATAACCATTCCTAAACCATATTTCGGGATCGTCTCGTCACTGGTGCCGAATGTCATTATTTGGCATGGTTAAATAGACAGATGGGGTCATATTTGTGAAATTCGGTTTTTCTGAAATTTCGTTTAAAATCATCCATGTAAACTTTGTAGAGAAAAAAATCACCACAGTTGCGTTGCTTTAGCGCAAAGGAACACATATGAATAAGATCTAAAGTTGTTGATCACTTATGAAGGATTTTGTAGAGCAAAATAGAAATCAGTGTTTTCGAAATGTTGACCCCTGGTCACTTCAATGACCTGCAAAATTTGTTACAGCTGTCTGCTAGGTATGACATACTAATATGTTAACGCAAACTGAATCATAACTTATGCAGTGAAATTTCATCATTACTGGTTTCGTTTTCACAATGCTAAGATGTCTCAAAGACGTTACAAATTACAAGATATTAGCACTAGAATACGAAGGTAAGTGAACAAACTTAAGATACGCAGCTGTATGTATTGAAGAAAAAACAGAAGTTCTGCACTCTCAATTACAGTCTGGAAACCCGTTTTTATTGCAAATAAGAAGACATCTTGTGTTCTAATCACGATTTTATATTCAATGAATGCAAGGTCACTACAAACAGAAAGATATAGACATCTATATAGGGGAATCGGTTGGCTGGCAACATTCACACTGCATATATAAGGTAGCCTACTCTCTTCTTGTGTTCGGATTAAACATTTTGTCCCATCTTTTATAAAGAGTCTTAAGCTGACTGTTTACCAGAAACCTAACCTTTGATGAAAATCGCAACACATTTCATTAATAAAAAGTAGTAGCTAGTATATATATATGCAAACAGAACAAATTATCCATGTAACATATTAGTTTTAAGCATAACTGACAAAAAATACACATATATGCAAAAGTAAATATAAAACAGAAACTGACCCATATTGAGTGAATATTTCATGTTTTATCATCAATACCACAAAGCGTTTACAGACACTTCCCCATGTCCCTATATGTGACCCCTTTCAGCTTTTATCCCACAGAAAGATCTCGATAAAATTCTGAGTTCTTCAAGAAATATGATTATCACCTCATTTTGAGCCTCAGGTCTCGAGAAACGCAAACCGTTAACTAACTTGTAAACAAAATGCTCTACCGTGATTCAATTCTTTGCTTTAAGTGTTACATCCCTATTACATGTTTATAAATAGCAAATTACACGTATGCTTTGAAAAATGAGGTAGAAAACGCCTCGAGAAAAAACAATCATGGAAAGGCTTCATGCACGTAGGAATGTAAATGTGTTTTAAAAAGTAAAATTCTAAATCTTCTAACGTCGGAAACTATGCATTGAAAAATACATGTCTTTGCTTTTATGAAACACATTTGAAAGCATTATGTGAGTAAGTTGTTTCGTTATATTTAAATCGATTACCAATAGTGATAATGTACGCGAAGTATGAATTAATGATAACCTTCTCTGCTGGAAAACTATCCTCGCTATTATCAATGATAATTGGTGTTGCATTGGAATCTGATGGATTTGATCTTAAACTTCTTACAAAACTCTTCTTGTGACATAAAAATCTTGGCTGTAATGTAAGACATTAAATATGTACACAAATGTTTATCGGAAACCGTATTAAATCCTTAAATAAGGACAAAATTGCCATTATTGGTTGGCAATTGCTCTTTGCCTTTTCTCTGAATCAGATCATTTTAAAGCAATTGGCCCTTGTGGTCGTCTTGTAACGTTATACATACCCGCTGCTTCGTAATTGCACAGGTGATTTGTAACAACATTATTACAGATGTAGAATTATTGGATTTACAGCAATGTTGACCGTGTCCCAATTTCAAAACCCCTAAAACTCGCTTGGGAATACAAATAGGTCGTTTAGCGTATTGATTAACACTCTGAGCGATTCAGTCACTGTATTATGTTGAACATTACATGTAATGACACTCAGTACATTTGGTCGAATAAAATAAATATCTTTAGATGTTCTTACATCCTTATAAAACGATCACGCTTATCTAATACTGCATTCGCAAGCACTGATTGATTACAAATATATTTTTTAACAAAGTAAATATCCAAACGTCAGTATGCACAGTACAGGAACGCGTTAGACTAATCATTGAAGTCCCTTGATGTTTTAAATATGGTATGACCACTTAGTTTGGACTCGTTTTCTTTTCACATTCTCGAATATTGATAATTTACGTGACATATTGATTTCTTGAAGGATGCGATTGTTTTCGGTACGCTTTCGAAAGTCGAATTAAAAATGGTTAACCTGCTCGCATGCATGAACCTCTCAGTAACATGCCTTATATTCTACCTACTTATTGTTAAAGACGATTTTTCTGTCATAGTATCAACTGAAACGAAGCCTTTCAATATTCATTTTTATACCATTACGACTATTATTCATCTAAAAATCGGCATTTAAATAAAATTAGAACATTGCGCTTCTGGAAGAACTAGGAACTAGCATTATATGATTCAGATGTACCTAAACTTCCCTTCTACCAAGTAAAATGACATAATGTACTAAAAACCTTGCAACTTTTCTAACACATGCGACTGAAGACACCCAAAATACATGTACAGCTGATCTTTTTGCATGGGCGATTTCATGGGTAATTGTTTGTTGAAAATAAGTTCATGTTTGATTAAAGCAGATGTTCATGTAATGATTTAAAATATATGATGCCGTGTTGCCATGATTCACACGACATAACTATCAAATGACATTGTCAAAACACGCTTTTAGTTTATTTACTTGTTGAATGTATATCTAAATAATCTTTAAATGTTTACAGACAGTTTTGGAAAATCATTCCTTGACGATGGCATGAAAATGAATATCGCATTAAATGTTTGGTAGATGATAAAAACATATATGTATGCCGAAGTAATATTTCAACTCATTGTAATAGAATTACTTTAGACTAGAAACAAGCAGTACAACGTATTATGGCTAGTACTACAAATATGTCTATAACACTAACACTGATAACGGCCAATATGGAAGTGAAATGCGTTTTACTGTTTGTTGGGTCCTCTATGTCGGTCTAGGGCCATATATATATATATATTTTGAATAAGGAGACATGGTTTCTCACGTGAAGAAAGGTTGTATATAAGAAAGAGTAAACATCAGATGGTTCGGACTGGATCAATCTTGTTTCTTTCTTTATCAATCTGAGCACACAACTATGTGTTGATTATATGAATTGATTTATTGCTTTGTACCTGTATAAGTATATGTTACCTTCCATTTGTAATCATACTTGACAAGACTCACATAATGGTCGGAACCATCTGAGGTTTACTCTTTCTTATATATATACACCATTTTCTACAAAACTACTTTTGATAAAATGGAATTGCAATGTTAATTTACCCTATATGACATGCTTGCATGCACGCTTATGCTATCAGGCCTACACGATCTCTGCATTAAGAATAAATAATGTGATGAAACTATGTATGAAAACTCTACGGAGCTACACTATATTACGAATCTATAAAGACAAATTGAAATGAAAAGACAATCAGCATGAGAGATTTTGCAGTTTTATTGAAAGATGCCTGCAATATGGATTACATTTTACTGGGATTGAATCCAAGAATTGAAGTAGGACACACGAGTGTAAACACTTGGGTAGGATCCAGAGCAGGAACTGATGCCCCAGGAGGTGATTCCAGTCAGAGTGCTTCCAACAACCATTGGGCCACCGCTGTCACCCTGTAAGAAGCAATATTCAAATGTAATCATCTCGTTGCAAATGAAATATCTTATTTTTTATATGAGTAAAATATTTTTGATATAATAGGACAGGAAAAAGTAAACTTACACTGCAAGCAGATTTTCCACTAGCAAAGATACAGATGTGTCCACTGTTGACGGTGGCGCCACTGATTCCAGACCATCTGCTGCTACAGTCACTGTTGGTGAGGACAGTCATGTCGACCTTCTGCAGGTTATTGGGAGTAGATCCTCCACCTGGTGAAATATGGAACAACATCAAATCACTTCGTTACATTCTATCAATAATATCATGCTAAATGTGACACAGCTCTGTTTCAATACATATAAATATCTGATTATATATATTGGATATGTTTTGTAGTAAGAAATCTTTGATATCCAAGACAATGCAAAATATTTTTCCAGAGAAGACGATTTTACAAAGAGCTTTTACGCAAAAAAAATGTAATATTGAAATCTTGTTGGCCCCATAGATTCCCAAATACTTCACCTGAGAGTCTTCCCCATCCTGAGATGGTAGCTGTTGAACCAGAATAGTCATTGCTGCCTGAGGCCAGAGTGACAGCACCGACAGCTGAGCTTGAAGTGTCCATAGTGGTGGACAATCTGAGCACTGCGATGTCATTGGGATAACCGGCGGCATTGCCGTTGTAGCTTGGGTGCTGTGGATCATCATATCAATTTAATTCTTAACAAATACGTAGTTTGAAAATATTTAAGATGTCATTTTCCTTCATTTTTTATTTGTTTGTTTTATCATTCTTCATCTTTTTCTAATTATTTCACTTGAGCCTATCACCTAAAATCAAATATTTAGTGTTGCAAGTTGTATACCCTAAAAGCATAACTTGATAAGAATATATAAATGGTGTTTTTTTTATTTCATTCAACGCAAATTAGATCAATACCAGTCTAGTGTATGGAATGATTATGTATTGGAATTGATATGTCACTTACGTTGGTGAACAAGCAGTATACTGTCAACTGAATGTTTCAAAAGGAATCAAGCATCATGGGTAGACTTAATTGTGACTTAATTGTTATACTTTTTATTGATGCCTGATAGAAACCATGCATTCAAATAATATATTCACGTAAAGAATGTGCTTCATATAACAACTTATACGTAATTCGTGAAAATCTGAGACCTGTAAAATGTATGTTCAATCCCTTTTATCCTAAATTAGTTTTATTTGTGTAGGAAATGTACTTAAAATAAATCTGCTGATGGCGCTAGATTAAATATAGTTAAAGGAATAAAATTGAACAGGATACATAAACTTAAGTTCATCTGTCATCTTACAATGATAAATTGTGTCGTAGTCAAATATCTAAATATCAATTTGATAATTACTACAATATAAAATGAACCGCTGTTGACATCATTCAAAGATGTATCCAGCCCACGATCAAGGGCGCTGTGTTAAGCATACCTCATGTGAATTTTGCTCATTATATACAAACACATTGGGTCTCAATAAATGAATGACTTAGACATCGCTTCATTGTCGAATATGACAGGAAAACTGTTCAAGCTTTGAAGTGATGAATAACAATGTATGGATTGACATTTCTATATTTTTACACACGATACCTCTTCATAAGCATCGTCTTGTGAACAAAAAGATTCAATACATGCAATACATTATTGAACTATCTCTCGAATTTTAAATGTCTGCTTTGAAAAAGAAGGAAATGATTCTTTATAGACCAATAGAGACAGTAAACATCAATTCACAAGAGGTTAGACATATCTTTATTACAATATTCATATCAAACTTAACCATTGTCATGGTATGTCCTAAAATGACAATGATTTATAATGTTATCTTTGCTAAATACATTTCTGATTATTTGATATTAATCGATTTAATTACCTTAATCCTCTTTAATATTTTTGATAAACGAATGGCAACAGAAATGATACTTACCAGCCAGGACACACAGGAGAGTCACTGTAAGACAGTTCATCTTGATCTTCTGGAGAGTCGAGACGTGGTACTGAGCTGCTTACTAAGCGTCCTTTATATATGTTCACTCAAACCAACATAAGGTGTATTCACACACCCATGGAAAACACAAATTGCAAAATGTCTACTTAATTACATATTTACAATATGGGTAAGTTGTCACGGTATGATAATAAAGTATTCAAGGGCAGTTAACCGCCTCTTGAACCTATATATTCCAACTTTCTATTTTATTTTGAAATTATGATATGGATAGGTAGTCACAATAAATAACAAAGTACTCAATTGCAGTTAAACCGCCACTTGACCCTATTTTGACAGTGATAAGTTTTCATTCATCAATAAGTGAGGCATACTCTTTATTCTTTTACCAAAATGATGCAAATTGAAACACCGAGTTTTTACTGTTTACGTGGACTTCTCAGCGACGTTTTTACTTCAAACTACAATATTAAATGGATTTGTAACTTCTTTATTCATGGAATGTTCCTATTCCTTTTTCGGCAAACGTGATGTACATAAAAACATGTACAGTTATTACAGAGAAGATAAATAACTTTTTGTATGTGCAAACATGTACATTGATCATTAAACAATATACATGTACCATACCATACAGATGTTTTCAAATTTCAAATCATTTCACTTTTCATGAACATCTTACTTAACATTATTTGTCAAAATATCTTAATATACAAATTGTTGTACATCAATTATGTGATCATGTTTTGAAGTGATACACGGATCTAATATATACAAATCGCCATGCGATTGGATACAGATTTTCTTTTCAAATTTGGAATTATATAACTAGTTCTTCAAACCTTAACATCTGCAACTTCTAAAAGCCACAACAATAAAATATAGTGCAAAAAGGAGTGCACGTTTAAAGCAACAAAATGTCACAAATCTCTTAACAGATCATTTTACCTCCAAGAGAAAACCAAATATACATTGTGCTGTTCTGTAACAATCAGTTAAAACATCTATCAATTAGTTTTGAATTTAAGATTATCGATGCACACAACATTCAAACATGTTGTTCTTTATTAACACAAAATAAACTTTTTGAACTATAAGATACTCATGTTTTGATGTGAGGCAGTTACCATCCTCACTAATTAAACTACACACGTCACAAATACAATGATCAATAAAGTTTATGAACAATGCCACGTGGTCATACGAAGAGGAGCCTGCTGTAATGTTTGAAACTGAGTCAGCGATATTGCAGGCTAATAAACATCTCTAGGCTTTGAGAAAAATTGCTTCTATTATACTGCATTAACCATGAATTGAATTTTATGGGCACAAAGTGAAAGGCCTGCCAGTCATACTGATAAAAAAATTCTTCACTTTCTCCAGAATAAAAGTACAAAATAAAAATCATATTCTTCTAAATAGATTTATCATGGTCCTTCAAATTCCAAAATAAAGATTTCAGTTCTCAGAAATAGTAGTCATTGTGATCATTACCCTTTCAGAAAAGTATCAGCCTAGTTTGTTTGTAAACCCGTTGTTTGAAGACATATTGTCACATTTGTTTTTAATTCATTTTGGAACTGGCAGAAATTGAAAAACCTATTAACCTTGTAATATGGCAGTGGAGTTTCAAAATTGGTAAAATTCATAACAAAGACGGTTAAAGGCTATTATCTTAATAGTACGAGACGATGTTTAATCCAATTCACAAAATTAAATTTTGTTTGGAAAATTATCTTATAACCGTTAAATCTAAGGAGGCAAGGCGCAGGATTACGTTATTAATAATTGGAGAGTTAGCCATTTTAAAAAATGTTGGTAGACGTGATGGTATTCCTCGTCAAAATCGCTACTGTAAAATCTGTAAATCCAATTATGTAGAGAACGAATCCATTTTCTTTATAAATGTCCAGTATATAAAAACTAAGTCTTAAATACTTTGAAAATATACCTGTGTATATTAATGAAGATATTATGATCCATAACTTCCAAAATGATAATTCTGCCTATTTAATGTCCATTTCAAACTATGTTAAAGATGCTTTAATTTTACGTAATTCATATAATAAATAGCAACTCTGAATATATGTACTATGTATAATTCTGTACGTGTGCCGCAGGCCTTTCTACTGAATAAATGATTGATATTAAATTATCTAAACTAACAATAAAAATAAAATAAATATATTTTAAAACGAATGTGAATATTGTTTTTTTAAAAACTTCTGAGAAAAGTCGCCTGCGTATTTTATGCAAGGCTTTACTACTTGTCCCCTTACTGGTTAAAACTAAAGTCGAATCTTCAAGTCAACATGGATGTCTGATTTACATGTATATTTCGTATGAACTGAAGCCATGTAAATGCTTGCATAACAAGTATGTTAGCACATTTGTTTTATAAACAAACTAAATAGTTTCATCTAATGCAATGGAATAATTACATCATAAGGGAAAATGTGTTAATGTGAACGATTATCTTAAGGAAATATTGTTTTCATATCGAGTGTAAAGCACTTTAAACATCTTTGATACAGTGAAGTGTGCAGTAATATGATCAAAATTATTTCTCTCTCTCAATATCTCTCTTAATCTCTTAATCTCTCCCTCTTCTCTCTTCTCTCTCTCTCTCTCTCTCTCTCTCTCTCTCTCTCTCGCACCCACACACACTTTGTTATGTAGTAAGATTAGTTTATAGTGGATAATTATCGGAACGTTGACTCTGGATTATCGAGGATGCATTATCACAGGAATACACTAACTTGTACACTTCCATATACACTATTCGATGAGAATTGAGATATTTTAATTTGAGTTTGACAACGCTTCTAGTGATTATTCTTGTTATAGAGATGCAGACTTGCTTAAGCCTCTGTCACACCTCAGCATATACTTACTGCGTAGGAGTTGCGTATAGCCAAGTATATGCATCTCAAACACAACCATATGCATACAATACACCAATTTCGTAAAATCATTCACTCTATGTACGTAACCAGTAAGGAAACAACAGTAAATGTTTGAGCGTTCTGGTTGCATTTGAAGAAAATAATACGCAATTGCAATAAGCTAAAGAGTGACAGGGCCCTTACATTGACATGGTGTTCTGATTTCAGCACATTCCATCACATTTGTTTTATTTTGTATACATCTTAAATACACATACATTATATATGAAACTTTTCAATATCAATTTGTGTATTTGTGTAATAACACGAATAGAAGACAGCTAAAGATATTAGTTAAGGCGTCGTATTAACCTTTGTATCAAACAAAGAGGAAGTGGCAATTGAACTATTGAGTATATCTTGACGCCTTATCAATATCATAATTCGAAAAGAAAAGTAGAAAGTTGGCAGTTGTTGTCAGCATAGGTGTGAGAATATAGCATGTGTTATGTTGAGTGAACATATATAAAGGGCGCTTCTTAACCAGCTCAGTACCACGTCTCGACTCTCCAGAAGATCAAGATAAACTGTCTTACAGTGTCCTGGCTGGTAAGTCTCTATTGCCATCTTTATTTGTACAGTTGTGAAAAACGTTGAAAGTTTGTCATGGTACGATTTCGTTCATTTAAGGAACTAATCCCACACAGTGATGTATTTATTCAGAGTTAACAACATATACAAATATAAAGGTTGAAGATTGTCTTTGTATGATATTAGTGAACATTTTACTTTCTGTTTAAACAGTATGTACCAAACAGTAAAAGTTATCCTGCACAATGTCAGATCAATTAATAATATCCAACTGAAATAAACACTTGACCATTCCTTCCTCCTTCACTTAACCCTATACATGTCCCTGTTTGGAGATCAATTATACAGATTGTCATAGAACACATTGCACAATGTTAACATTAATAACTCAATCAACATATATATAGAAAAGTAGGAAAAGATAATCATGGAACAATTTTGGTTATTGATACACGACAACAGTTAATCAACGTCTTCAACACAACAAATCGTATATTCGTATTTTCTATCATCAGCCTGTGTCTCGGCTGAGATCAGTTCTCACATCGTGGGAGGCAGCAATGCTGCTTCTAATGAGTTTCCCTGCAGGGCAGTTTTAAGGTGAGGACTGGAAGCAGCTGGTTCCACATCTGTGGCTGCGTCCTCTACACCAATAACAAGGCTCTTTCTGCTGCCCACTGTCTCTCTAACAGGTGACCCATTCTTATTTCAAGTTTTCCGATTTTAAGATGATATAAATT
The DNA here is from genome assembly GCA_916613615.1 of Steromphala cineraria. NCBI lineage: Eukaryota > Metazoa > Mollusca > Gastropoda > Trochida > Trochidae > Steromphala > Steromphala cineraria. The sequence goes on along the minus strand of OU744736.1, from coordinate 6,617,624 downwards.
ATCATTTATAAGTTTGTGGTTTTGAAATATACATTTCGATTGTTCTTATGCTCAAACGTAAACAAAAACGATTTGCAGTGCAAGCTCTTACCGTCTGGTCTTTGGTATGTTGAGAATGAACAACGTTGATGGAACTGAACAGTATTCTGATGTCACTTCATACACCAACGTAAGTGACATATCAATTCCAATACACAAATATCTAATACAAAAAAAGGTATTGATCTCTTTTGTTTTAAGAAGATTGAAATCAAATAAACATATTTTTTTCAGTTTGAACATAATTCTGTATGAATCTGTGTTCTTCCAGTAAACAACTAAATATTCATTTAATGTAATAGGCTCAAGTGAAATACAAATAAAAAGAAAATAATATGATAATGATGAAACAAAAAACATAAACAAACAATATATGTAGCAAATATGACACCTTAAATATTTTCAAAACTAAGGATCTTTATATTTCTTTATGATGATCCACAGCACCCAAGCTACAACGGCAATGCCGCCGGTTATCCCAATGACATCGCAGTGCTCAGATTGACCACCACTATGGACACTTCAAGCTCAGCTGTCGGTGCTGTCACTCTGGCCTCAGGAAGCAATGACTACTCTGGTTCAACTGCTACCATCTCAGGATGGGGAAGACTCTCAGGTATTTTGCATTGTCTTGGACAAACAAGATTTGAATATAAAAGATATATTCGTAAAAGCTCTTGTAAAATTTTCTTCATATTTCTACATATGGTCAATTTGTTATAACATATTCGGTATACTATGTAGTAAAACATCTTTTTTTCATGAAGCCATATATTTATATGTTACCAGATACATATATGTATTGTTCTGCAATATGCATTATATTATTGATAGATTGTAACAAAATGATTTCTTGTTGTTCCATATTTAACCAGGTGGGGGATCTACTCCAAATAACCTGCAGAAGGTCGACATGACTGTCCTCACCAACTCTGACTGTAGCAGCAGATGGTCTGGAATCAGTGGCGCCACCGTCAACAGTGGACACATCTGTATCTTTGACAGTGGAAAATCTGCTTGCAGTGTAAGTTTTCTTTGTGCTGATATATCAAATATATGTAACTTGTGAAACAATTAAAGATATTTCACACAAAATCATTTACAATATGATGATTAAATTTGAATATTGCTTCTTTCAGGGTGACAGCGGTGGCCCAATGGTTGTTGGAAGCACTCTGACCGGAATCACCTCCTGGGGCATCAGTTCCTGCTCTGGATCCTACCCAAGTGTCTACACTCGTGTGTCCTACTTCAATTCTTGGATTCAATCCCAGTAACATGTAACCCTTTGTGCAAACACATTTCAATAAAACTGCTTAATATCGTCTGGTGTTTTTTTCATTCATAAGACATGGCGTGTCTCATTAAATCCAGAAGGGTATTCATAAATAGATATTGATATGCTAGACTACAGATAGATATATAAAACTCCCTTTTCGAGGACAAACATAATTGGATTAATAAAACGTCCATTTTAATTTTTCCATTTGAACTATCATCCCTAGTTTTTTTCAATTAACAACATGCAGTGATCAGATACATGAAAACGATTTTCATTCACTGTTAGGAAAAGTGAGAATCTAAAAAAATATTTGATCAATTGACGAAAAAACTGTTGTTTGATCCCACAATTTGCTCTAAAATTAACTTTATGAATTGTCTACAACAGACAAAAGTATATGTTAAAGGAACACTATTTTGTGGTGAAAACGAACAGTCATGTAAAATAAAACATGTTTTTTCAGTATCTGCAGAAACACATTTTAGTTTTCAGTTTTCAACAAATTATCATCTATTTTAAGTTTCAACACTAATATATGAGACGTTTATAATAAATTTATGGTGTGGTGATTGTCTTTTGCTACGTATCAAAGCTTAATAACATGTAAAGAAAGTTATAGAATGTCTAGTTCAGAACGATATCTTGCCTTGAACATATCTAGTCAGTGATCACGCAGGACTGATTAATAGCAAGTCTTTCATATCGACTCTCCTTTTCTTGCTGCCGTTGGAAAAAGAATCAATACTTCATTTAAAACTAACACACCTATTCTTCAACGTGTATTACATCAATTAAGAGTGTCATTTTTGTCAGAATAAATAATTTTGAAATCGCACCTGCTATGCTCAGATACATTTTGACTTGCCTCAAAGCCAAACTGCAGATTATGATCCTTTTTAGCGCATTTGAGATACTAATTTGAAAGCATTTCAAGCAAATGAACTTTTTTGTGGTATAGATGTTATTCATTTTTCAATTACACTACACAATTACACAATTTCATCAAATATGTGTAATTGTTTTTCAATAATACACCAATTTAAGATGTTAAATTGTTTTTTCATTTTGCTAAACCAAATTTAAAGAAACAATTCATTATCATATTCTCACCTTATCGTATAAAAAAAATATACTCATAACATTGAAATATGATATAAAAATATAGTGGTTCTCGTGTTGTTTGGCTTCTGTGGCATCCAGCTCCAACATAATCTTTTATGTTTTACAGAAGTCTTATTTTATGAAAGTGGACGTTTATTAAACTCTGTTTGATGGTCTTATTGTTTTGACAATTATAAGTCATTTTCAGTCTTGCTGAAGGTCTTTTATTTATATGTGCAAGTAACGTTGATTATGAGTTCAGATGTATGCTTTCCTGCTGCACATTCCGTGCTATCTCCAGATAGAAGGGTAGTGATTACTTCTTCATTAAGAGTCTAGAAACCCGGAATCAAAAACGTTCAGTCTCTTTGATGTCTTGTCAATTTCAAACACTAGTAATTAGCAAACATGCTTGAACATCTACCCGTTTTTAGAGGTAATATCACCATTATGCGATCAGATTCACACTTTATAATTCGTTCCATTTGGTATATATAGCTAATAATAATGAAACATGTTTTTCTATGATAGAATTAGTTAAGGTTCTTAATTTTTTCTATTTAAATCAGGTTACCATTCTCAAAATGCATGTTTTTATCTATGGATAATTAGTATGAAATATTGTGCATAAAGTGAAGTAAATGTCTTAATCTTCTTAGTCTTTTCAATTACACAATCATTACAATGAATCTATCTGTTTATTTTGTACTGAAAATTTGGACAATGACATGAAATCCTTTCTTTTGTTTTAGGTAGTTTCATATAACTTTGAAATGTTTTGCTTAGTGTCAATTAAAAAATAAATAAAAATGACATCTGTATCTACTGTTATATAATGCTCAAATGCTCCTTAAAAAGTCTGAATTCTCGTCGATATAATTTGAAAAACATTAAGTATTACCAATCTGTTGTCATTAGTCTGATTAATCGCCTCCTGTGGTCTTCAAACAATTATCTTTATGTTTCCCTGCAAAATTTACTTACAAAATAATAACGAAAACCAAAATAACAGCACCATAATACAAACATTGAACATGTTATTTGTGTTTTTTTCATGCATTTGAAAAACGTTAAATAGTTTTTGAAAGTTTATTGCTTTTAATTTGTTCATAGTTCAAACATTTTGTAATGGATTATCACATTTGTTTCACAATTGATCAAATGAAATACCTTGAAATTAAATCTATGGAATTGCACCGGAAGAGCTTTTAAACTGGCGAATTGAGTTGGTATTCCTTTTTTAAAAATGACATAAAGTTTGATATTTTGAAATCAAAGTCTGGTCATTCAGCCTTTGGCAAAATTGTTCACTTAATGTTATCATTTTACATGTAACTAGGATTATGTATCAAATAACATCAACATTTATATGTCAAATATTGGTTCTAAATAGTCCAAGCATTAGATTTAACAAAACATGATTAAGCGATTCGTGAACATGATTATCAGTAAGTCTCCACTCACAATTTTGCGGAGTTATCAAATAGCCTGGTCACGCGATGGAAATAAAGTATGTAAACCAATACGTTTGAACCATGTAATTTGTAGTTCCAATTAAAATCATATTCTAATAGAATAAGAAAACATCGTACAGATTAAGTTTTTTGGCATATTTTAGGAATGTTGTTAGGTCGACATAGGTAGGAAATATTGAATCAAAATGTTGTTTTGCTTTATCGTAAAATGCTTTATAGATCAACACATCTGAGGTTTATGTTCTGAACTATTAGAGAACTCTTAACCGTTATCACCAGGAAAGTTAGGAAATAACTTGCACTTCGGGCTTTTTGTTCAAGCTACAAAGCCTTGATTCTAAAAGGATTATTCATTTCATGGAAATAGCTAAAAGGAGTTGTAACGAAGTGCGGGGCATATGTAAGTGTGAACGACAGTCAGTTGATCAACCAGATATATAATAGAAATTCGAAAATAAGGACAACTTATTTTAAATAATTTCTTTTGATTAAAGAAGAGGCCATCGAAATATTGATGAAAATTCAAATAAAATTTTATTAGGTTGACTTTTATATATGTTGAAAGAAAACCTATATTTTGATTAGATCATTATCATGATACAGTTAAACACAATTCACTAAATCTCTATCTGGTAAATTATCTTTAAGAGTAGGACAAACATAGCATGGCATACAAGGACTGTGGATATGGCTTATTGTAGCAATACCTGATGAGTCCAAATAACGAAAAATCATTAAAAAGCTTTCAGTTGACTTTTGAATTTTCATTCCCCTGGTAGATATCATTCCTCCAATGCAATGTTACATTTTAGGTAGAGATAAAAACAGGCAATTGAATTATCAAGATGGTTTTTTTTTGTTTTTTGAGTTTTGTCATTAGCATTAAAGAAATAAAGACCATTTATGAGATATTAAAAACTTAAAACTGTATTTTCAACATTTTGTATACACATGAAGCTTTTTTTCTGATATATTCTAACGTCATTTCGAAATCATTGATATGAAAATGTGCACTGAAATGCTTAATCCGCTGACAGATCTGTCCTGCTAAGAAATATAAATGCATGAATATGATTTAAGAACCCATTAATGACATTTCTTTAAAAACGTATTTGTTAAAGTTAATATTTCAATATACATATATATCTTTAGAAACAAGCTATCTATGGCTTGAAGTATTTAATGCAACCAATGATTATAGTTCATATTAGAAATATTCTTATAATAAGGTATTTGTCTCACGGATAGATCATTTAACTCGGACTTGTGTATATATACATTTAATGCATTGAATTATTGGTCACTACTCTTGCAACAAAAAAACCTTGAATTGAATTGAATTACCTTTTTTTAACAGGTGAACTTGAGAGTGACAATGTAAAGCATGGCAATGAAATCGAGTTTTACGAGGTCAGGAGTACAGACATTATACAATATTTTTGACTTCAGTTGAGGTGAATCCAATGTTTTATTGACCTCGGAACATAAGTTTCCGAGGTCAATAAACCATTGGATTCACCGATAACTGAAGTCAACAACTGTTTTATTACATGATTTATGAAAGTTTCAGTTATTTTGAAAACTATTCAATTATTTTAAGGTTTTTTGGAAACAACTTTTTACGTCGCTCCTCGTAGGCGCGATCTATTTTTAGCTCCAGGTCATTGGATTGTTATGTTGACCTCGCGTGACGTTTCCCGCGGTCAACATAAGGTTTGATCATTGTCGGTGACCACCTTCCTCGACCAATCAGAAGACAGATCACTTGTCAATCATATAATACTTGTAATTGTTGATTTATGATGATCATGTAAATGACAATGTAAACGATTCCCATAAGCTATAAGCTTGAATAAACTTTATAAATGAGCTGTTATTGATCTGTAGTAAGTGTTACCTTGTTTAAAACTCCATCAGATTAAATTTGAATTCAATGATTTCATTTTTAGAGATCTGACTGTTAAATTTATATTACGCAGATATAATCTCATATGATTAGGTCAACATATTAGTAATTATTTTTTTTTAAAATTTTTTTATATCATTTTTAATATTAGTAATTAATGGTATGTTGCTATCACAAATGGATTGTCTGTAAAATGTTTGAAGAACAAGGTTAACAAGAATTGAAGGACATCTATTTCACCGTTAGCAGAATTAAGTTTATGTTCAGTATTGATCAGATGCATCGTAAGAACAAAAGTCCTCATATAACTGAAAAATTTAATTTGTTTTGGATTTGAGAATTTATTTTGTAATCATACATGTAGTTGCATCGTTTACTCAAGTTCACTATCACGTATTAAGGACCATTAATGCAAATTCGTTGGTTCTCTTTTCACCTCATTGGACAGAAACAACAAATCAAAAGCCAATTGAGGGATGCACATTGGAAAAGAAGATTAAAAAGCTATAGTGAGGCGACGTTTCATGTTTATGCATATATGTCAGGAAATATATAAATTCAAAAGTGGTTATCAATGATAGCTAGGTTGCACGGCCTCACTTTTGGACACAAATTACACTAGACGAAAGAAATACTGGTTATTTCTAAATCGATAGACATCCTTTATTCCAACATCCCTTTAAAGCAATATTCACTCCAGTGGCCATCACTGGCAAAATCTTCTGGGCAAAATCTATGATTTGAGTGATACCCTTTTGGGTAATAAAATCTTATCTTATCTTATCTTATCTTATCTTACACTCCGTAAGTGGTAAGTTGCTGTCATCATACAATAGACAGTTAAATTCGAGCTCTGCCGTGGTAGCAAAGATAACAGGACTGTCCAGCTGGTGAAATGCTACACTGCATAGCTAACAGAGTCATCCGGGACTGGTGGATATGATGCTATGAGGGGAAGATGTGTCAGTTCATACAAAATGTGAGCAAGTTAGGGTACCTTACCTTATCAGTATGAAGCGGTTTTATTGTGAGCAACACAAATTCAAGTGAAATCCAAACATATCTTTGATCATACGAAATATGATGTATCTGGTAACAAATGTTATAAGAGGCAGCAAATACTATGACATTTCTATGCATCAGGTGTGCAAATCATTACCTTGATAACAGGCTGTTTGGTCCTGATGCAGAATTAGATTTGCACCAAGCTATCGTGTCTTCCAGACATCAAACAGTTGTAGTGGGTGTTTCATGAAATTTGTCTTCTTCCCGTGAGGCTTGATGATCATTAACTCATGCAATAGCCAGCGTCAACTTTTCTTAATTCTTTTAAGTTGTTCCCTTGACAAATCACATTTAATTGCTTTCATAACTGTATATTTTGGACAAAACATGACATTATTTCTCAGTAACATTAACCTTGGACCATTCAGGTGACTACAGCAAACCTACCATTCGATATTTTCTTTATGTCTGTATTACTACAATATCTAACAAAAGCTAGGCATGTTATTCAACATTCAACAGTTCTTAACCCTTCTGATAACAATAGTATTAAATTGAAGGTCGTTTAGTATCCTCTTTATATGCGTATCTATCCTAAAGGTGGAAGGTATAATAACTGATTTGTGGAAAGCATTAAAAATATCAAAAACCGCTTAAAAGAAAAGATTTTATGTCTGTCTATTTCCAAAGTCATCAAAATATTCAATACAGAAAATATAGTTAAATTCCTTGCACAGGTAATGTTCGTGTAATTGAATATTGTTAGAAGATCAAGATATTTATTCCACTTTGTCCATGCACACTATTTCATATTAATTATCCATAGATGATAACATGCATTTTGAGACTGACAAACTGATGTAACTAAGTTTATCATAGAAAACATGTTTCATAGCCATACATGTACATATGAAAAGAATAATAGATTCTTGTCACAAAATGGTGATAGTATTTAAACAAACGGGTAGATGTTCGGGAAAATACAAATATTGTTTGGGACAGCCTTAAAAACAAAAAAGGAAGACGGATAAATTTGATTTTCCAATTCCATGTAATTTGTATTGGTGTTTGGCAGCCGAACAATACATGCCCAAATTGGTAGGGAAACAGGGCTCTACAGATCTCCTGCTGCTTAAACTCCTGCTATCTTTCTCTAGTTTATCTTGGTCATTAATGCCTACTTGAGATAATGCCTACAGTCTTATCAAACGTCTTCATGTACCAGTGGTTCAAAGTTGAACCTTATAATGTCATCATGCTTACATTGTGAATATGAATTATAGCGATCATCAAGGTAACGTTTTCTTTTTTGTTTAAAGTTTTGCAATCTTTCCATATGTTTTATTTTGTACATTACACCTAACAATTTTCTCTATATCCAAAGATGGTATTTCTCCAAATAAACGTTTTTGTTGTACCATTTTTTCATTTGTCAATTTATCTTTTTCGTACCATATAATCATATCGGATTAATTTTCATTCATACACTAAGTGCCATATTTATTCTACCTTGGATTTGCAATAAGAACATTTGTGTATTTCATCTTTGTAGGTGTATCGTTTGTTGGCAGCATTCTATGAATTACACTGTATTGGAACCAAGATTGTTTTAAGATACCATATGATTTAGAGGTATTTTTTCGTTTTCCCCCAAGTTACCTCAAAATGTTTTCATTTAGCTCATTATAGCATTTTTTTGCCACGTTAAAGATTGTGTAAAATATTGTTCATATAGGAATATCACATATATTTTTGCGTCCCTTTGGATCTCCTGTTACATTTTGTAATACGTATGGGAGAATTTGAATTTGTAGTCTTCTTTTTAATATGAACTTTCACATACACTCAGAGCAAAAAGTTAAGCGCCGACAGAATTTAAACAAAAGTTTAACACATACACGTTTCTGACATGTTTTCCTGTTGAAGTATAGAAGTATAGAAATGACTTGACAAAATTGGAAAGAATAAGAGTTTGAATTTACATGTCACTGACTCTGTAGATTAAATTCCAAACATTGTGTTTTCAGCAATTGGGAAATGAAAACAACTTTTGCCATAGCTGTTATATCGGTCGATAAAACAGAATTAGACTCATTTAAAAGGTAATATTGCGTCCTTAACATAGTGTAAACAGGTGTTTCGAATTCGTCAATGGCAAGTGTTTGACCTTTGTGCATTAGAATCTATGTTACCACTCTGACTATGTGGGGTCTGGCATTGACATCCATGTTAACTGGTCTTGTACGAAGAGGGTGGTTGACGAAATGTGTAATAACCACAGGGGGAAGGATGTTATCTCGATATTTCTGAGGGTACCTGGAACTGTCACAAGGTCGGGTTTACAACCGTAGGAGACACAACTCCATATCAGAGCCACCACTACACTGATAGGTTGGTTGGATATGTCTAGGTTAAAAACGTTCCGAATCAGTGATTTCTTTCACGTTAGAAATTAGTGTCAGGCATCCAGATCTCACATCATTGGTTTGGAGGTGTTTCTGTACCAAACATTTGATTATAGTTGAGATACCCCAACTGTCTAGCAATAGCTTTGCATGACATTCCGCTCTCCCGCATACCAATTATTCACCATATCTACCCTATTGATAATCTACGTCTTGCCATAATTGAATCTCAAACGCAATCATTTGTTCGAGATAACAGACGATATTGTTGATTTCTCAAAATAGACAAGCCCTGCTTTAAAGTCGGAGTTTCTCGGTATTTGTGATTGTCTGCATCAATATATGGGCAGTTGTTTAAGCCATAAAACATCTTCGATATCACCTTCAACAACTTGTTGAAGACATATACTCAATTGAAATAGATGGCGCTAAACTTATTGTTCTGATTATGTAATGTGAATTTTTCGGTATTAAAGAATTTTCCATAATGTTTCAGCATATCATTTATGTATATTACCCTCTCTTTGAGTCATTTTTATAGCGTCCCTGCTTGTAGAGCCCACTCTTACTAATTGGAACAGTTCACTTGCGTGCAGACGCTGTCACAACATTCAGTGTAGGAATCGTACCCTGTAGGCGTTTCTTCCGTGTAGGCATTATTATCTCTTACAGTTTTTAGTCGGCCTGTTATCTCAATCTTTCAATCCCTTTTGTCCGGGAACTTTCCACACCCTTTTGCATGATCTTCATCCATATATTGAATACCTTACACACAGTTCAGGACCCACTAAATCCCATTGAAATAATTGTTTCAATAAAGGAATGCCTTGGTTTTGAATTCACAAGAGAGATACCATAGTACATTGCTGTTTATTAGACAACTGTAGCATGAATGCAGATATTATTTCAGTTACGTTTCACACTACTTAAGTTATGAAACAGTTTTGGTACATCTCTTGTCTTCAAAATATGAGGTTATCAGTTCTCTCTTAGCCATTTGCAAAATATAGAAACAATGTTAAACATGTAACATACGCTACCAAATGAAAACATAAAGGTTTCCCTGTATGAACACATTGCTTTATCATGTTACAATTTGGTTAAAATCTGTCATCATCAGGGTTCGATTGCTAGTTGTGTAAACCAAAAGACGTTAAAGACGATTGGAGTTGCGCTGTGTTATTATATTATTCCAATTTGCTCATTTAGAGAAAGTGTTTTATGCTTCCCAGCCAAATCTGTGAATGTTGGTGCTAATTACTACTGTCTGAACACATAACAGAGACTGAACCAGATTTCGAGACTCTTAATGAAGCAATAATCACTACCCTTCAATCTGGAGATTACAATGAATGAACAGTCAGTTAACTATAAATCGGAACTCATAATGACTGTTATTTGCACAAATGAATCAATGACCTTTCGTTGACATTTAACATTAATCAATAAAAACAACAAGATTGAGTTAAGTAAACATCAACTTTCATGAAATAAGACTTCTTGTACGTAATATAAGCGTTTCAATGTATCATTTTGTCTTTTGTCGATAAGTTTCTAAATTAATGTAAGAGCATCAGTGCATGTCAAAAGAGCGAATTTATGGGTTATTTTGTAGATTTTCTTACGCAAGAACTTACAGTTCAAGTTCATATATTTACCATTACGATTTATCATCTCCCTGTAAATGATAATTGCATACCGCAATTGAGAGAAACAACAACCTTTGAGGGTTTTTCACATGGAAAAAACAATTGGAGGTTGTTAATTACAGTTTCATCCAATCTTGTAAGTCCTCTATCAACACAACCAACAAGAAGTTTTATACATCGATATGTAGTCTAGCATATCAATATCTCCGATAACCTTATAGATTCCTTGAAACAATAAGGACGAAAAGGAGAGTGAGCTAAGAAGCACATGCCTTCTGAATAAGAAGATGAAAGATGCCTAACGTATGGATTACATGTTACTGGGATTGAATCCAAGAATTGAAGTAGGACACACGAGTTTGAATATTGCTTCTAACCGGGTGACAGTGGTGGCCCAATGGTTGTTGGAAGCACTCTGACTGGAATCACCTCCTGGGGCATCAGTTCCTGCTCTGGATCCTACCCAAGTGTCTACACTCGTGTGTCCTACTTCAATTCTTGGATTCAATCTGAGTAACATGTAGTCCATACAAGAGGCATCTTTCAATAAAAATGCTAATATCGTCTGGTATTTCTTGTTCATAAGGCATGTGCTTCTTGTCTACAACAGACAAAGAGATTTCAGAAACTGCTTTAACATATTTCTGTTTTCATTTTTCACTGAGTTGTATGTTACATATGTTGATTTGTTTTAACATTAATATCGAAGATTTTAATCTTAAATTCGTGGTGTAGTGATTCTATTTTGTTACATATCACAGCTTAATGATATGGTAATAAATTTGCAGATTGTCTAGTCAAAAGTTATGTCTTTACTTTAACAGATTAAGCCTGTTCTTTAAAATTTGTTTTGATTTTTGGTAAAAAAATAGATATTTACATAATTAACGTTTATATAGAATTTACAAAATCCCCTTGTTGCTTCACATAAATTTGCACGAAGTCACACAGAGCTGAATAATAATATATTCTACATGTCAAGTTTTTCTTTTACTCTGCAGAGCTGATGTTGAAATAATAATAAACACTCGTAACTTACATACTTATCCTTTAACGTATGGTTTATTCCATTAAAAGAGTTTATCACGTCAGAAATAATAATTTTGGAATTGCCTCTGCTTCCTTATTAATTTTGTTTGAAATTTTGTTTGCCTCAAAAACAACTAGCGATTAACAAACTTTGAAACGCTTTAGGGACACTTTTTTAAATAGTCAGAATCAAATAATTTGGTTGTTGTTAATAATAGTATTACTTTTACATTTGAGAAAAATCTTGTGTTTGACTTTGCAAAATAATAGTTAGTATTGTATAATAGTATTGGGCCAAAATAGTCCAATGGCGCAGCTTAACACATGGTGGTATTTGTGGAGCAAGTGCGTCTTGAGCTCTAACTGGAATGTGTCCAGGGATAGTGCTTACATCACAGCTTACGGCAAGGAATTCCACATTGAGACAGAACTGAAAGAGAAAGACGGATGTTGGGGTTGTGTGTTGCATGCACTTGAAAAGTCAGACTTACGATGTTATACTTAACTCTCGCTTGAAAGGGTAACCAATGTAGCTGGATCAGAACAGGTGAAATATAAATAGCGATTACAAAACGAGTGAGTGTTGAATATCGAAAATATTTCAACGAGATATTTTCAAATGTTTTGATTTATTCACGAGCGAAAGCGAGTGAATAAATCAAAACTTTGAAAATATTGAGTTGAAATATTTTCGATATTCAACACTCACTCGTTTTGTGATCTATTTATTACATACAAAAAGGAATTTCTATTTCTTTGCAACAACGATCAAACAATGCGCGTAATAATACACTTGTGTGGTACAGGGTCTCTGTGTTCGCAAAAGCAAAAACATAGTCCCGTTTTCCGTTAGCTTCATCTTCATCTCTAATTAAAATCCTACTTTTAAACAATCATTTGTGTACAGTTTAGAGTTATCCAAAACCAAAATATTAGCAAATACTTTAACAATAAAAAACGACGCTGTTGTCGGTACTATAGCAGTAGAGAGATCGCCGAGCTTGATGACAGTGACGTTGATTTTGAACGGTTCATCCGTCCTTGCTAAACGTTTCTATACGAGTTCGGATAATTCAGTATATTGTTTGATTATGTAAAGCTATGTTAGTATTATAAATGAAACTGCAACTTATCACAATCGTTTCTAAACTATCGACTTTCACTCGAACTTTCAAAAGCGACAAAACTCCGTGTTGACAAAACACGTCCGTTGACAAAAGGGAGATAACTCTTTCCAAACTAAACTGAGGCAAGATATTTTTTAATCTAGTGATGAAATAGCCGAGATCGGAACGCGAATAATGCTTTGATAATTTTGCACATATATTTTTGATGTGATGCAATTTTATTTTGAGGGGAAATACGAAAATGGAAAAAAATATGACGAATTAAAAATTTGAAGCGTCGGGGGTTCGGTTGCACCCGATCAGCTGATTGCAAAAGTAGTACGGCATTATGACGTCACTATCGTTGAATAACCTGCTTTGGTTACACAACACTCGTTGAATAACTTTCAACTGGTTACACAACACTTGTTTCAAATAACCAAAGTTATCTCATGAAGATATTCAGAACACGTATGTAATAAGATTGCTTCTTGGTTTTACTGATAAGCCTTGATGCTTGACGTCTTCATCTGATAATTGCATGTAATTGCAGAACACATAAACAATTCATTTGAATGGGTTTTTTTTCAAATCGATGAAAAACAAGATATATATTTCTTCTTCCGTTTTTAACAGTTATGTATATATTGGTTGAAGGTTATTAGCTCGGATAAAGATAAATTCCCGACATTGGTATCTTCTTTAATCCAATGCTCCAATTCTCCTTTAAAACAGTCTAAATTTATCGCCAATATAGTTTGAAGGAAATCCAATAATTGTTGTGAAGTCTGATTGATTACTGCGATAAGTGAAAAGAAACAATTAAATGCCCTAAGTGGCGACAACAACCAAATGTTATTTTTTGTAAAGCTCTGCCCGTATAACTTACAAAATCAAAGACAAACCATCTCTGTGCTACGACATGTACACATGCTATAAAATGTTCTTGAACATTTGGAAATCATGAAATTAAATTGGTTGTGAAAAGTAGATAGTTCTTACTGTCAGCCTCGTAAACATATAAAGTAATCAGTTATGCAATATTTTTAAAGAATGGGTCAAATGTTCATAGGATAATTTTGAACCAACAAAGAACCACTTTTACTCATAAATTTAACCCGGGAATATGACTGAGATGTGTATATAAGGAGTATATTCTGAAAAAACATGCTATTGATAATCTGAATAAACGATAAAAAAATTCCTTGCATATTATCGTATATTTAATGTAACGCCTCCCAGTTAGAAAATAATGTTCTTATAACTCTGAATCATTACAGGACGTGATCGTCTTTTTTTAATTTTCATTCTCGTGATAGATATCATTCCCACTAACTGCATCTTAAATTTTTTTATTACACTGGAAGCGATGTTTTAGAATATATTCTAATGTTGTTTGAAAAAATTCAAATAAGAATACACATGCTACATCCCGTGAAAATGTCTTGTTTGAAAATAAAATTTAATGAAATATGATAAAAGAACTTGAACATTCTCTACAACAGAACAAACCATTGAATCAGAGTGGTAAATACAGCTATATTTAAATAGATAATTCCAAATACAAATAACTGAGCCTTGTGAATAAACATCTTTCGCTTACATGTTCATGTACAAGTTCTCGTACTGACCACGAACTGCAAGCTACTGAAATGGACCCGATGGTTTGAGTCCGATACGACTTTAGATAGGTCAAGGGTAGGAACATGTGTACGTGTTGATTTAGGATTATCAGTTTATTAATGGCGATGTCGGGATAAGTGAGAATATTGATCAGTGTTTGTTGCAAAATGTCATCTAACAATAGGCGATTAAGGTTTGGTGGCGAACAAACGCTCAAAAGCAATTACCTGTAATACACTTGATATACAAACATGTCGATCTATCGTTAATGTGAGGTAGGCGTTTGCTTCTGTTCAAAACTCCTACAGATGAAATCTGAATTATCATTTCATGGAAAATGTTGTCAATTTCTTGTTTGAGATAAAAAACGTACCTATTACTTGATATGTTAATCATATGATGGGCAATTATTATCCATGATTAAGATACACATTACATGTTTCCCCTTACTCTAAGTATGGTGGCTGATTTCTGCCATTCGCACCTTCGTTATTTCGTGTTTTCCAAGCCTGAGTTGAAGTAGCGAAGTAGCGATGCGAAGTTGCGAAATGGCGATGCGAAGTTACGAAATAGCGATGCGAAGTTACGAAATAGCGATGCGAAGTTACGAAGGAACGAATGGCAGATATCAGCCACCATACTAAGCGATATTGTTCAGATTGCAGGACTCCAAAAATATATATAAAGTGTTTTACTACAGAATTTGAACATTATAAAAACACTTTCTTTATGACTATATGACTATTAAAGCAATATGATTAAATGATTTAATATTTCCAACTTTGTCACAACAATATTTAATGGAAATTCGAGGGAATATTTGCAGAATTAGTGGCGTACTAATAAACCCATGATAGTATCTTCGAACAGGTATTTTACACATTATTCATGTGATGCAATTTGCATAATCTGTTTAACCAGTTACTTACTTCAGTGCCGACGGTTTGTATTTGTCCATACAGATCACTTATTGAAAACCTGTTTGGTTTAGCCGAAATTTGTTTTGTTATATTTTTTTCCCGAAATGGAGTAAGTGAGTTAGTGAGTGAGTTATTAGGTATGCAACAAGGATTTGTGGCTTGGATATTAGTCGGATAATTAACAGAGATAGTCAAATAGTAAAAGGTCATGTTTATAAACAGTCACATTTACACATTCCACTTTCATTATTCTCTTAAGTTAAAATATATATTGATGGCATATATTAATGAACTCACAGATAATACAAGATGTTCTTAGAACACATTATTTGCTATTGGCATATATGAATGAAAAATGCTAGTGTTCCAAATAATGTATGCTGTTTTATCTTAATAATTAATGTACACTCATTATGAAACCTCATATCACATTTCATGTGTACTTAAAACCAGGGTGTCTACTTTCAGCAAACTACTTACATGATTGCCTACATGTGGTCTGACAATGGTAACGATATTTAGCATAAAGGTAAAAGCTGCTGAACTGTAAGCGTATATGTAGTTGCCTAGCATACCTAATCGTCAAGTAAACAATCTATTATATTAGTATTGTTATTTTAGGTAGTTTTGTTCAGTGTCCAGCTCATGGGATACAAATACATTGTCCAGAATTGGGAAACAACAAATAGAGGGCCAAATGAAGGATGTGTTTACGGGTTTGCAAAGTTACTTACAATACAGCGAGGAGGCGTTTTGTGATTATGACTGTGTTGCTTGAATATTGAAATTATGGAATTGATCCTTTCTAAAGGAGCTTGTTAAGTTGACAAAAATAAATACTGGAATCGAAAAGGTATTTTGTATGTATGAAATATTATGCATCTGGTTAAGAATGGAATACGTTTTATCATACAGCATGCAATCTCTATGCACCAGGTGTGCAAACCATTACTTTGATCGAATAACGAGAGGCGAAATGTATCTTTCTGATAGGGAATTTGATTTGCACCAACCGATCGTGTCTTCCAGACATCACCCATTGCTGGTAACATATTTCCTTGAATCACCTCTTTCCCAAGAGTCTTGATTAACATTTACTCATGCAATAAAAGGTAAAAACTTTTCTTAATTCCCTTGATTTATTCCCTTGATAAATAACATGTGATTGCTGGTTTGCTAACTCTATCTTTGAACGAAAGATTGTTCTGTTCAGGTTACTACAGAAAACAGTTCGGCAGTCTCTCTATTTTTAGATCACTATCTTATTGAAGCTTGAAAACTTTTCATCACGACAACTGGGGTTCATTAATGTAAAGAAAAACAATATATTCCCGTAATTTTTGCGTAGTTTAGGCTGAATGATACGGAGTGAGATCATCCCTTAATTAGAGTTTTTCAGTGTAAGATGAGTACTCCATGAAGTTGTTACCGTGGTATCTTTAAGGAAGCTGGTTAACGCCAGTCATCCACGTTGTTTATCCTTTATGTAGGAAATGTACAAATAACAATCTAACGAGTGTTACTCAGGAACAAACACGCCTCCTTTATATGTGTGTTTGTGTGTGTGTGCGTGTGTGTGTGTGTGAGGGGGGGGGGGGGGGGTGTCTTAACAAATGATCTTATTTCATTCTGCGAAGCCACTCGTTTCTATTCTGTAAGTTTGACAAATGATTACAGAATCTTATATTCCTTAACTGTAACAGTAGGTTCTGAATTGGAGGATCTATCACCCTGTAAAGTGCTACATTTACATAAGACCTGCGAGTGAGTGAGTGAGTGAGTGAGTGAATAAAGAGAAAAGGCGCAGAAAAGCTAAGCATTGTAACAATATACCAAGGTGTGAAACTGGATCTTAATTCCAAACTCGTGTCCTAAAGATGAGAGTCATAATTGATGTGTTTTGCAGTTCATAAAAGTATCCATCTGGTGTTTTTTTCGGTCTGATTAAATTCGGCCTAATTTCGAGGAATACAAGTTTCAAAATATTAACCGAGAACCGAACTTGTTATTTAGATAGATTTCCTCTCCACTGAATAAAATATATAATTTTTTAATTTTTAAAAAATTCCCTTAGGCGAATTTTAATTATACTGGTTATTTTAGAAACATCGTTAACCCCTTACAAAAGACGGATAAGAAATGAAGAAACCAAACTTGATATCTGCTTATTTTTAGAATGCGGATGAAGCTGCTGGGTGCTATTTGAGTGGGTAACATTATCAGAACATAATAAATGGAGCTTTCAGGCGCCGTTGTTATGAAGTCTGTTCCATGGCTGTATTTTTCTGTCACATTGTATGCGTTTCCAAAAAACTTGTATAATATTCGAAAGGATGCGATTTATTGTCATGTTGTATATATAGTAGAAATATGCTATGTCAATTTAGATAGGTCGTTATGCATTTATATATTTATTACTGATAATGTGTTTAGACTTTTCCGAAAGATCCTATGCCAAAAAGTGTATAACCTACTGTGTTTAATATGTACTGATCAAATTTTTTTAGAAAGATACACTGTCTAAAATAAACACTAAAAATCAGATAAATGAATTGACAAAGAAAATGAATCCCTATCTGTCATATATGAAAATGCTCATAGAGATAAAGAGCTGTCTAAAAAGTACAAAGTGTAAAAGAACGATACTTTATTGAAATAATACCCCTCTCATTTACTATACAATTTTAGTGGTATGTATATGACGTCACTTATTACGTCCTTTTCCATTATTAACGCTATACCATTAACAGCACGATGTATAAATTACCCCGATGAACACTATGATATGAAACTGGTTGGTAATGAACTTATATAAAGACCAAACTTCAGTGCTTTTATGTTTTATTACACCTCTCTGTCCATCAAGTGTTTGATAAGACCATACAGATTTTCACTGACTCTATTGTGTTCAAATAGCACCCTCTTATTAGTGCGTGGGGCAATCATTAAGTGAGTCACACGTCCAATTTATATCAATGTCCGGTTTTCGATAATAAACTGAGGTACAAAAGAAAGAACACACCTCAGTCATTTCCAATTTATTTCATATGTAACAGGCATGTGATGCATTTGATGATCATATGATTAACATAGCCTATTTTTGCTGCATTTTATACAAGTTTCGTGTTGTCTGGTTGATGGTTTATCAAAATATATTTGTTTAATGTAATCAGGAGTGAAAATCCACAAAATTACTCAATATGTCCCCCAGCATGCTTGAAATTTTACAAATATGCTAAGATTGAGGCACTCTATGATTCTACCATAAGATACATTTTACGCACATATATAAAAAACCCTTTGAAGTGTACCACTGCAACTGAGTAATCTTCTGCACTTGACAGGTTTTGCGTGAAACGTCAAAAACTTATGATATTTGTTATTGAAAATCATGTTTATGATAAAATGAACTTAGGTGTGTACGTCACATGGCATTGTCCAATCACGTGACTAATACGTGGCGACTGTCAAATTTTACATTCTCAACAAAATGTTAATTTATGTGAAAGAATATTATCTGAGCGGTTTTTTAAATGCATTATCTTTTTGCTACCCAGTACAAATCAATCATTCGCTTGATCACTTGTCCACCTTCTGTGCCGTCACAACCGGTGTTGCCTCCTCCTCTGCGTACCGTAACATTAACATGGCGATTCGACTGTTTACTTGCTTATATGCCACCATAACCTTTCCCTTCAACAAGCACACAATCCAAACATGTTATCGTGTAACTACCTTAACACAAAGTTCTATCTCCCGATTCCTATCAACACATTCCGTAACTCATGTCAATGTAATCAATCAATCAATCGCTGCCGTTGACACTGTTCGCCTACATAGCGTGACCTAGAATCAGGACACATTCCGATGACGTCACTTGGCGACCTGATGACGTCACTTTGTGAGTGCATGATGTGTTGACAGGTTTCGTTGCTTCTTAGTGGTTTTTTTATCAACGCATCTTTTGATAATGAAATATTTTTCACCAATATACTTTGTTTCATGTTTATAGGCGTGTGATAATTGATATGTGTAAACATAAAAAAAATAGCGAACTATTTTATTTGGGCTCATGGAAATTCATACGCTGGTTTCCCCGACTGTTCCAGTCAGCTGATTCTTGTTTTGGCGATTTGTTTACATATATATTGATATGAGGGTTGAGTAATAAATAAAATACTAAACTCATGATAATGTGATAACAATTTTAAGCAACTCGTGAATAGAATTTGGTATCAGACTCACTTTCGTTCGTCTAGAGATCTGATACCAATTCTATACACTCGTTGCTTAAAAATGTTATCACATTACCATTCGTTTAGTATTCTCTATGTAACATTCAATACAAAATGTAACCTTGATTCACAAATAAATGATTAACAACACTATCATCAATTCAGCAAAAGCACATTATTAGTATGTCAAAGAGCACTGATTCCTTCTCTGTTAGGAATCCGTAATCATAATTAACTGGACTTTAAATAATCCAAAATGTTGAGAAAGAAAACGCTATGATATATCTTACTTTGTATGTTAATATCATTCAAATTCGAAGTATTTTTAAATAAATACTGCAAGTTTGCAATCAAAGGAATAACTTGCCTTTTGATGACAAAAAGTTATATGAAGAGCTCTACTTCTCCTTTGATACAGATAAAGAATATTCATATCATCAATTGTGCACGACATGTTACATATGACCAAATGATAAAAGTCATTGTCACGTCGACTTACATGGTATTTTGAAGAAAAAACGTCTGTTGATAGTCTAAAACCTGTATCAGGAATTAATAAAGAAACTAAAACCATGAAGTTGTAAGCTTTTAACATGAGCTTTTACATATCACCTTTCCTATTATCAATTAACATTGAGGAGAAATATGGATTAAATTAAATTTAAAGAAATTAAAGAAAGATAAAATTGCACCATTTAAAATACAATGTCTTCTAATAACAGCAAAATGATATAGGAAAGTCATGATGTCCTTTGAGGCAAAAGCTGCTATACAGTTTTACTTTGAAAAAGAATCACCTTTAAATTCGTTTTCCCCTGATAAATGCTATTCAATGTAAGCAGACATCGTGTCTGTCTCTGACTTTAGCAAAGTGGATAATTAAATTACCAGGATTTTTCTCCACTTCTTTCTTTCTTTGATTTATTTTTCAACCTTTCAATTGGTTAGAACGTTGAAAGCTTTTGCCATTTGAACATTGTATGATCTATTCATGTTACAAAACATATACGATTTGAACATATAACATTGGTGTGTTGATTGTTTATCTCAAAAGGGCAGGGCCAAGGACAAACCAAATGGATATAATGCGTCAAACGTTTCATCTTCAAAATGAAATTAACTGAAACATACAATGGTATACTTGTAATTCAGAAACGAAAGGGATTCAAAAGATGTACTTATGAAGAAATAAACACTTCCCAAAACATTTTTCTCCATTTTCTATGTTTTATCATAACTAAGAAAACACTTATTGTCCCACTAGACATAATTCTCTCTAAATGTGCAAATATCAAAAGATGACTTTAGATGATGTTGCTGCACTGAGTGAATTCATCCACGGCTCCGAATGCATTCTCTATATTAATACCCGTATCTCGTAACAGTTTACACAGTTTTCCACATTGCACTGAAAAACAATTGAGTTTTTGGTGTTTTCTCATCAGGCATAAAAAACATGATACAAATGGATTCATCCGTGCATGTGAATATATTTAATTTGCCATTCTTCTCGGCAGCTATGCATTTCATGCGGGGTGTGTTGCACGTGCTCGGCATGATTTCCACGTACACTCTCTGGTTCATCCAAAACGAACAACAAAGGTTTTAAAATGACAAACACAATTTCTTGTTCTGTGTGACCTCCAAACCTTTACCATATTTCCCCTCTATGATATAGCAACAAAGGTTCTTAATGTGACCCCATATCGTTTTATTATTGTTATATTATGCTGCAAAACATTGTTATCGTGAGAAATGACCTTGACTTTTACGACGACGTTTACAATGGCGTTAGAATAGGTGATGACAATATGGCGATGGTCCTACTCTACTTCGTCATTTGTGTAGGACGGAAAGAGGTAGTTATTGCCCAGTATTTACTATGCTTTGCTTCATCCCAATGTGTCACTTGATGTAAAGTAAATTATTGGAAGGAATGAGTGTGTCAGGACATTTCCAAGAGAACAAAGTATATATATATATATTTATCTTTAGACAAGTGTACGGTTCAGAAGTTCCCTCAATACAAAATTTGTTTTGTATTTGTTACTTTTTAATCAATTTTAAGTAAGAAACAAGTGCAATGACATGAGAGCTACAATTTAAAGGAAAACGTTGATGTAATCATACTTTAGTAGGTTTGTTACCTACCCTTAAGTATTTTCATCATCAGTTACTGTACTGTAATGAATCGAATATATGCAAAACATCATTCAGGAACACTTGTTAGTTAAATTGATTTTGTGACGTCCGAAATAGTTTACATTCATAGGGATCTACATGATGGCGAATGCTCTACAGAAAATGATCTTTGGAGGGCTGATTCTCGCAACAGCAGTTTAAAAGTAATCAAATATTTCCAATAAAGAGAGAAGCCTGATTGATCGCCTCAATAAAGGAAATAATGAAACAATAAATTTCTTCTATTGAGACAGTGTCTATCCACTCCTTATTACTTCAAGTTCAATAAATAAGTACTCTCATTTTCAACAGAGTAAAACATAACACAATGATGTTGTAGGAAGGCGAATCTCTGTGTAGGAAAAGGTCGTAAAGAAGTACTCACTTCATTAATATGAGTATGTATCTTCTATTTTTATTTTTGTCCAAATACGCTTGACATAAGCTTAAGGTCTTGAACATTCATTGTCTAATCAGCCAGGATGTTTGGAATGGAAGTTAAGAATTAATAAATGTATACATTTATTGATAAAAATATTTACATAAAAATAATAACAACAGTCCTTTTTTACTCTGTCTCGTAGTTTAGGTTAACAACGATTTCTTACAGGGCATGCTACGTTCAGAAACGCGGACAGATATTATTTTGAATTCCAAAACCTTTTGTTTGGTCACGTATATTTAAAGAAAACATAAATTGAATAAGATTCTCCTTCAACATAGAAAGAAGGAACTTTAACATATACATATGGAAAAAAATTAATCATTTAGCATAACTGTTATTATAAATCACGCTATCAAAATGTGTTTAAAAGGGAAACTTTTTTATTAAACATTTTCCAAAACTTTTTACCCAAAGGATACCGGCGGTGCACTCAGTCTCCACAACATTGTAACTGTCTAAGCCTAGTTGACAGGATGCTACGCTTGATGCTGTTCGTTAGTCTGTTGGCCGAGTCTGCTACACTAAGGGACTTGTTGCCGTACGCACGATCACAAGTAATGCATAGATATGCCTGTTTATACACGTTTCTGGTAAAGAAATTGTTGCCGTACGCACGTCAGCAGGTAAAGCACAGATATGTTGAAGACTGTCGATACACGTTGCTGGTAAAGAGACACAGGAGATACAAGACACGCGAGATCAACAAACCAGCTTTCAATGATTGCAGAATAAGTTAATCGAAATATTGAGAGGAAAGTTTTGACAAACAAATGTAAAGATACAAGATATCTTAATGCTTAACAAAATTTAGGCTAATTTATAATGCATCAATCTACCTTGAAATCTATCTGAAATGAACTTGACCTCATGAAAACATTATAAAATTTATCTTAAGATAGTCACATGTTTCCTATTTTGGATTTTTCAAACGTCAAATATTTTATGAAATTTGGATCATTGACAAATATAGTTTAGTTGGGTCACCATCTCTTTATGGAATAATATATTATAACTTTTTTATAAATTAATTTGTAATAACCATTTATGTTGACTGAGTGACATTTCTGAGTGTCATCATATGTGAAACGGGCTAGAAAAGTAAAGTACTAATAACCTTCTTGGATAGCAATGTATATCAAGCATAGTGTAACCATGAAAATCATAAATTATGTATTGTGAATGTGGATGTGAATTGATTAAAATTATCTAAAATTGGAATAATCAAATTTCGAGAAAAACAATAAAAACAATGTTTGTGTGATTGCAGAAAAAGACTATAAGCGATAAGATGAGGTTCAGCTTGAATCATCATTACTTTTTGTATAATAGTCTTATTAATCACATTGGCTCAGTGTTAGGCTCTTATTTCGCCTCTGGCAAAGATATATCAGGCAACACAGCGGCAATTTTAAAGGATTATTCTAATTTTACAACTGGATACCCTTGAAAGGGTTACAGCAAAGGGCAATATTAACAATGTGAATGATGGTTGGATTATCCACTTCGTGGCGTCAACAATTTATAAATGCACAAAGCATGTAACCAAAAAGGGAAGCTATTATGAAATATGTGTCAGTGGACTTTCTCATATCTTCCCATTAATGTCAATTCAGGGCTTTAAATATTGTGCAGGCTGCAGACAGAAAATTTAGACTAAAATATCAAAACAACTTTTAAACTGAAATATTGTTTTATTTGATATACTTTTAAATCAACATCTGAGAGACAGCTGCATGTTGAATGCATTGTCAGTGTAAACAATCACGGAGAGTTACATTCTTTAGTTATATAATTTTTTTATTCTGTGAGTGGACTTAGATCCTGCAGTGGAATATAGTTTAATAAACAAAAAAGGCTTGCAGACAGTCACACAGATATTATAATGACTAATGAAATGTACATACATGCATTATATAATCAGAAAATCAACATTAAAATAAGTTGAACCCTTAAGTTAATACAAAGTAAATAAAATCAGATAAACATTTAAAGGTATTCCCCTGTTGTGCTTAAAATCTCTTTACGGAAAATAAATAATAAATAATGTCAGGTGCTTATCTCCATTTTTAGTGTGTATGTTTATGAAGAAACTAATTAATGATTTACGTAGATCGAAATCACAAAATAATGTGCACTTAATTACTCTGCTCTTACAATATAAGTACACATTTATTGAACGAATACCTAGGGTAATAGTTTAACATGTTATTCATGTTATATAAAAATGAGTACTGAATTATTGATAATTCATCGTGAATGTTTATTTAACATTGACCAATCAATATCGTCGGAAGAACAAAGCCATTGTTAAACTTCCTGTGAAATGAACATTAACCAACACAATACAGGTATGCCCAAAACCATTAGGTGTAAAAGCAAACAAAGAAAAGTCACTAAATGGTATTTATATGACAAAATACAAGAACGATTATTTATTGACCATCACCCTAGCAAAGGTTTCAAACATCTATTTTACATAACATTTTTGGGTTATTTATTAGGGACCGTTTTAAGTTTACAAATCTCTTGTTTTATAAAGTACATTTGAATTAATAGGAAGATAAATCTTATTTTGAGAAAAAAAAACCACCAAAATTTCCTTGCTAATGTGTATCATCAGAAAGGCTCAAAACGTATTTGAGTTGTAGAAACCAGGTCTAAGATACTTGTGACTCGATTTAAAACTGGACCAGTAGAGTGTATGCAAACCCCGTGCATACATAAAGGCCTGACCATATCAGTCAGATCTTGAAAGATATCCTTTCACAATTTCCTTGAGTCACTTGAAGAATACAGGAAGAGTTTAGAAAGATAGCCGTGGTAATAGAAAGGGCAGTAATTGAAACTAACAATTATAAGTCATTCCTTTATTACTGTTTTCAGAGTGTTAACTTGCCGATATAATGTAACCAGTTGTATACCATCTTGTAACTGGTGAAATCGTAAAGAGAACCTTTTGATACCAACTCACATAATAATTATATAAAATCGTCATATACATGATAATTTATGTGTTAACATGTTACTGTTTGCAAGTAAATTGACGTTTTGGTTCAGAATTTATTAATTTTTCCAACCATTGATGATAAAAGAATTTTCACGAATTGCCTTAACCCATACAATCAATTTCCGCTTTAAAAGTAAACGATTAGAACATTTTCACATATCACAGTTTGCACACTACCAAAGTTGCAAAGTTCATCTAAATATTATCTTAATTGTTTTAAATACATTATTTTAAAGATCAACAGATGACGTTTTGGTATGAGGTCATTTAACAACAAAGAAGGCCATGGTATTGACACATGTACAGAAATTGACCTAATCGTTAATGCTTCATTGGAACATAGCAACATAAAAAAGAGACAAAGTAAGTGTTTACTGAGGATTATCAAGTTATTAATAGCAACGACAGGTATAAAAGAAATACCAAACACTGTTTGCTGCAAAATGTCATCTAACAATATCCGAAGCTGTTTATAGATTGATAGTATCGGAAACATAATTAAATTAGTAAACGTGGTTCGTGCTCTTTCCATTCGAACGTATGGGATCTAAGGTAATATTCCATTGTCTAGGAAACGATTAGTATAGATCATGTTTGTTTCACTGTATAGCGCATGTTTTGCTGGGATAGAAATCAAATCTTTAAATATTATTTTCAAATCATTTGGTTAAATGATTTAAAGGTAATTTTTCTTCTATAAGGTTAACTGAATGAAGATAGGAGTAAACCTTTTAAAACAAGATTGGAACACAGTTAATCTTGTTTAGAATCGCCAGCAGTATTGGGAATTTTCTGCTTTAACATTTCTGTAAAACATTTTATGTTTATTGTACACTTCGTCTCCCTATTTTTGTTTCTACTTTTTATGTAATACTATATCTTTAATTTGCGCAAAGTATATGTGGTTTGTATAGATGTTGTATATGGTAATGGAATGATTATATTTTAAGAATATACTTTTTTCGTTTTAGAAAAAAGTCTCTTCGGTAATTCTTTATTAATATATCAGCAACGGAGAGAAGGGGAATATTGGTAAGGGAAGGTCAATTTATGTCCCCTTAAAAGTAGTTCCAGGATCACCAAATCCGAAAAATATCATTCATCCTAACTTATGTCTGTACACACGTTTTCATCTTTCTTAATCTTTTTTAACGTGAAGGTAAAAACAGGTTTTCAGGTTGTAGTCAATATTGTCTATAGGAGGGGACACGTTTTTACGAGTTACATACATCATAATTCATATTTTTGAAGGAGTCCTCACACATTCAGGTTTTTGGTCTTTTGTTTCATGAGAAATCGAAAAAAATAGGTTTAAGGGTGTGACCCCTGTTGTCGTTCAAGAGGTCACCGATACAATAAGTCATTAGTCAAGTAGTCTGAACATTATGTAAGATGTCCACAGTCAGCTGTTCGAGTCTTAAAAGCTGAATGGTAACGGACAGACTGATGGCAGGACACCATGTCGTGATTTCGTTCTTGATGAGTTTAAACACTTATATCTGGAACTAGGCTTCGAACCTGTTGCTCTCGTATTTGTGAAACAATTTCCAGTAATCAAGTTAACTGCATGTTGTACAACATTACCAGGTATCAAGTCAGTAGGACTCCTAATCAAGAGAAACCTTACTATCAAAGTGTGACTCCATGCAATCCAGATCTTATTTCTCAGTGTAATAAGCCTTTTCTCCATGTTTACTCCTTCTGATGTTATTTTGGACACCATTTGAAATAAAATATACAAATTTAGTTGTTTTCGCTTTCAATGTTTTAAATAAGGTGGGTTTTTTTGTGACACTATTTATGGCCCATTTTCTACAAGTCCATTCCATATATGGACATGTTATAGTTAACCATATGATATTTCCTGTCCTATAGATACGCAGTATGATGAAGGCTCACACAGCTGTTGAACGGCCGACTTTAAAACATTGGCGAAGTAGATACAATCATCTCGGTATATCTATATGGGTTCATTTGTACATTACGCACCTAAATATGCACATGTAGTCTTTACTTATATCTTACAGCATCAAAATGAGTCTATTGAGAACATAAACTGGTTTATTGTATTCCCTCATATGCTCTGTCTTTAGCTTGAAAACGATACAAGAATCTGTATCGAAACGTCGCACTCTATGAATAAAGAAGTTGTCATCCATTACTATTGTCCTTATTTGGTTTATTGTTAAACTCAATTAATCGATTACGGAACCATAAAAAATGCGTATGATACATATTACACAAACACATAACGATAACTTTATTCCATGAGTTTGTTTATTGTTGATAATAAATGTGCAGCTTAAGTTGAAACAAAATGATGGAAAACAAAATCAATAAATGTACATTTTTACATATTTTATTAAAGCAATTGAAATGTGTAAAGCTTGAACGTCATAACACGCTACGAATTATATGAAACAATTAACAGCGACCTAAAGGATAATTGCCGTTATCAAAATAAACAATGGCATCTTATAAAATGAAGAAAGGGACATAATATTTCATAAAAGTGTATAAAATTACCATTAAAATCGTAGAACACAAAAGCAAGCGTAGGCAATATTAATAATATAAAAGGACAATTAAAATCTCATAAGTTACAATAATAAAAGACAAAATCCCCTGCAAAGCCATTCCATGCCTTATAAAACATATTTTCGGATATTGTGCGCAAACATGAAGTTGATTAGTACGTGATTTAAACAAAAAACCAAAATACAACGAATCACTCATAATAAAAACAAACGAGTATATATTTCTTAAATAAAAAAAGAAAAGAAACAAAATATCACAGTCGTTCTTCTCATTAGATGAGCATTTTCGTTGGGAGGTTTGATAATGATTCTCTTTGATGTCCAGCTACATTGTTTACTGGTTGATGCAAGCACTCCTCACTTGTGAAGATAATGGTGTTCTCTAAAATGAAATACATTAAAAATATGAACTGTTCCTTTCCTGAAGTTTAAAGCATGAAGAAAGCAAAGGAATTTATATTTATTGTAATTAAATAACTCAGTCTTTTGCTCAAAACAATATATATTCAAACTTATTTTTGAACCCGGGAGCCACCAAAAAGCCACTGAATGAATTTTCAATGCCATACATAAGAAAATAATTTAAAAATAAAAACAAATACATTTTTTCAAGACGTTGATTTATTCAATTTTATTAAACTTGTAAATTGTGTCACAACGCTACAAAAGTAAGATCATAACTTTGTTTTTCTACGTTACGTTGTTTATTAATCTTGAGGCCCTGTAACTCAAGCCGTCCCATTTTTTCAGTCAATCAAAACGCAAGGCTCTGAAAGTCCAGTTATAGAGATGCAAGTGTCAAAACCACTTGGCAATAGTCAAACTCCTATACTATAACCGTACTTTTTCTAATCCAATCCCATCCATATCAATTACGAATTCAGTTATGATATCTCAGTCTTTGACAGAACAAGATTCTTCTAATTTGCCTATGTACTTCGAAAATGGGTGATATTAAATCAACAAGACTTTTTCTATACTTTTATGTAAGTTCCGTTTTTCTGGTTTTGTGTCAACATATCCATGGTTACAAAATATAACAAATCTTAAGAGCAAACATTGAATATTAGAAAATGAGAAAAAAAGTTTATTCAACACATCCGTTCTAAATAGCGATCACATCATGCTGTTGGAATTGGTATCGTGTATATCGACATTACATTGTGGCGTGTTTAGGTTATAACGTTGTAGTATATGCCTAGACTGTTTCCACCAACCACCAACAAAGGGGGCGATATATAATGCCACGTGTGAATCATTCGGGCGTGGAGGCAGATTTGATAATTTGAAATACAGAAAACAATCGGAAATATTCGTTTCCCGGGTACCCAAGATCGCACAGGAAAATACCAATTTGAGGTCGCAATTTGCGTAACGCAGAGAGGCAAAATTTAGATTTTCTTAAAATGAGATTGTAGATTTATCTGGAATCGGATTTTCGAAAACTCAAGCAATAAGACATTCTAAATGAGTCTAATAGTGCTGGTATGTCAACTGTTAAACGTGCAATGATTTGCAGGAGCAAATCTACTTCAGAAAGTTCTCATAAATTCAAAGTTCAAAACGACATTACTTACAGTTCATCAAACTTGAGTTGAGAGTCGTCGCTTATACCTCGCTCCATTCTGTTCTGTCTCGGGCGAACTAGGAATCATATGGATGGAGATTATGAGATTTTCGTGAATACTATTTTCATATTGTTAATATTAAAATGACAAATAAATGTAAACAATCATAAACGTTGTTTAGATAATGATTATATCTATATGGAATAAATGTTTACAAAGGTTCCAACAACACCCGATCGTTATAACGAAGAAAATATTTAATCTCATAGTTACTTTGTCATACATTGAAATAAATGATGGCAGTTTGACTAGTACTTACCTTTTCGTGGCAAGTTTGGTGTTTTGGGCCTGTAAAATAACAAATAAACAATGATAGATTAGGGTTGGTCGTTATTAACAAATATCATATAAGTTTATCTAATATAACTGTATATGATGTTTACACCAATAGGAGTACATATGCACATATATCTTCTTACGTCTTTGATCTTTGTTTGCAATCATTCAGTTTCAACGATATATACTGTAACGATAGATTAACACAAGTCGACGGGACTCCTTCGATGATTGTGTATTTTACAGACGCTTCAATTACTAAGGGCAAAATAATGTCGGGGCATAATCATGTGAATTTATATATATACCCTTTTGGTGTGCATAACTACACAATTTGTGTGCAGGTTACCACATCAATGTAACGTTGTAAGAACAACTTCCTCTTAAACATAAATCAAACTGATGATAATATTTCCAGAAGAAAATAACATTCCTGGTGGAAAGTACCTTTAACCTTTTTGAAGTCAACATATTTGATATTTTACGTAAAATCACCCAAAAGGTCCAGTTTCGACAATTTGTAATTATAACCATTGAAATATTTACAAGAAAAGGAAAGGTTATAGTTTACTGAACTTGATACATCCCATTGGCGTCGAACTGTACGTACCTGAAGAACATTACGGCTGCCCCTAGGAGCGCCATCGACAAGAGCATAACGAGCCCCCTCATGGCCCAGGCTTCTATGGCGTCCTCCGCCGGGACCTTACACACTGCTTCAGTACAGTTGCAGGCTGTTGATTCAGTGCAGTTTGCTAAAGACAAACATATCTCCTGTTATCTTGATTTATATACCTCAAGGCCCATTTAACACTATTTGAAGCGAGTTTTTGTTCGGGAGAACATCCGTCGGAATGGAATTGAGAGGGCCTTAGACTGTATAACACCCCGCCGGGAGGGCCTTGCACTGTATAAGACCCTGCTGGGAGGGCCTTATACGAAATAATAACATCCAAGGAGGTTATTATTTATTATGAGGCCCTCCATTTCGCACCTTATAATTCGAACCCACAACCCTTCGCTCTGTAGCCCAAGACTTATACCATTAGACCACAAAGGATTGGTGAATATGAAGGAATTGTTTTGTGAGGTCTTTGCTGCTCTCCTAGAACTTGATGATATTAAATTGCGCTCTACTGTACACTTTGTACGTCAGAGATGTGGTGTATCTCTGTAACAAAAATTAACAACACCCTTAATATGCTTATGCTATAGCGTTCTGGCAAAATGTCCAAGATAAAACATTTCGTGGCAGAAAATGGGGGATTCGAACACAGAGAAACTCACTTCGTAGTCCAAGATTATACCACTAGACCACAAAGGATTGGTAAGTGTGAAGGGATTGACTGTTGATATCTATTCTGCTCTCCTCAAACTTTAAAAGTTTATTTTCACTGTTCACCTTAAATGTTAGAAATGTGATTTTATTTTCGATATATGAAATTTGCAACAACCTCATCCTCTAGCTATAGCGTTCAAGAAAAATTTCTAAATGTAAAATGTAAAAAAGTTGAACATTAGGGATTCGAACCCTCAACCTTTCAAGCTGTAGTCCAAGACTGTACCACTAGGCCACAGGGGATTGGTTAATAAAAGGTTATTGACTATTGAAGTCTATTCTGCTCTCCTCAAATTTAATGAAATTAATTTGTTGATTTTTTTCGCTTTTAAGTTAAATAAGTGATTATTTCGGTATATAAGATAGATAACACACATCCTCGGGTGTTATAGCAAACAGAGGCCTTTGCCTACGGGACGACCCTCGTGCGCTGACGCGCACTCGGGTCGTCCCTAGGGCAAAGGCCTCTGTTTGCTATAACACCCTCGTATGCGTGTGTTATCCATAACATACCTTTTGAATACCTATTGTGTATGGATATACTTGCTTAATATGCAAACGTATATTTTGTATTTTAAATTGACAATCGAATAACTTGGTGAACGTACCATTACAAATTGCCTAAATGGTACAAAGGGTAATTGTTATAATTAAATACATTTTTACGTCACTGCTCACAACGAAACTGACAACCTTGGTTCAAAATATCATTTTGCAAACTACCTAATCGTTTCAAATTAACGTCAGTTATAACAATGGATATCAGGAATAATATCAATATGCTTTTTCGTCATTTAATGAAATAGTTGTACAAATGTCTCAACATTTTTACAATGCCTTCCGTGCACATCTTAACGAGGTTATTCTAAATAAGTTAGTGATACTCAGCAATGAGATTGTCTTATGAAATAGAAAAACATATGATTAATATACGATATATAAAAACAACCTATCATCAAGAAAACATTTTTTTATCTAAGGAAAAGAAAACATATTGTATTTCTTCCTTACTCACCTGGAGCGGTGACAGGTTCAGCTGTGGTCGGACAAGGCTCGCAGGTTGACGAAGTTGGACAGGGCGCACACGTTGAGTTTGTTGTGCAAGGTTCAGATGTTGAATTTGCTGCACACGGTTCACATGTGATTGGTTCTACAGTTGTTGCGGGTGTAGATGTTGTTGTCTCGGTTGTATTGTCACAAGTCACAGAGCTATTGGCGCAATTCTCAAACAGGATCAGCACTCTGCTCTTTCCCTTGAGTTCAGGAGTTCCTTTGTCTGTGGCCTCGACAGCAACTGACTGAGCAAGATCAACGACATCGCTGCTCAGAGGGTAGCTCAGGAGGGAAACATCTCCACCAATATCAACGAGGAAATATGGATTGGTTCCAGTCTCAAAACTATACTCCAGACTTGAGCTGTCCTCGTCATCAGCAGACAGCGAGACTAAAAGTGTGGCAGCAGGTGTATTGCAGGTGACTTCTTTTCTGTACACTGACTGGGAGAACACAGGAGCGATGTCGTTAAAGTTCTGGAGATTGATCCGCTGTACAGCTGTAGCAGTCCTTGGTGTAGAACCGCCATCAGACGCCTTCACTGTGACGTCATAGTATGCCGTACCTCCGGTTGCCGTGTCAAAATCTACCTGAGTGCTGGTTGTTATCTCACCAGTTATCGAGGCAATTTCGAATTTTGTGTCTTCATTTGCACCTGAATCTGAAATATTCCAAGGTATTTAAGATATCTAACAAAAATAATCCAGCTTCTCTTTGTTATGTGTTGCACATTTGGAAGTTATAAAATGGAGTCCAACACTTTCTCTGTGATTACTTACAAATTAAGAACTCCCCGAATAATTAGTGTAACTGCCACTGTGTTTAAACTAATTAGGACAACACAAAGTAAGTATTTTCACGAAACTTTACCTGATAACACTGATACAATGCTGTATGTGACATCCCCATCAACTCCCATATCGTCATCTGAGGCATCAACAGTGACGACCTGATGACCCGGAAGTACATCTTCAGAAAGGGATATATCAGGAAAGCGACCACTTCCGTCTATAACCGGAGCTTGCCATTGAGGATTGAACTCGTTCGTTGGTATAATCTTTTGAAAATTTAGAAATAACTTTATGTTTGGGAATTTGTTATTTGACAAAAACAGACATGATATCAAAATCATAATTAAGAAATGAATTTCACAATATAGATGTCCACACGGTTATAACCTGTTTGAAACTTGTAATATAAACTTGTATAATTGGCGAGCTTGCCGAGCCAATTATGCAAAAGTTTATATTACGAGTTTCAAACAGGTTATAACCGTGTGGACAACTATATTATTAAATTAATTTCTTATAAATTCACACTTTGTATTTAAAGCCAGAAGTTGTTTTTATATCATTCGAAATGCGATTCTGTAGTAACTTCTAAGCTGCTTGTAGCACTGACCTAGATATCAGTTAGACCCAGGCGGGTCTCTACCGGGTTCAAGCGCATGCAAAAATAGTTCATAACAAAAAAGGAAAAGATGCACTTCTTTATTCCACAAATAATCCTTTATGGGTATCATGTTAATAACAATAAAATGTTTTGGGAAAAAAACTAAAAAATATGTAAAGTTTGATTTCAATATTCCAAAATTAACAATTTGCACTCGCGTATTGATACTGTCCTGTATCGAGTGTGGAGTATCAGCTCTAGAAGCTCGACGTGCTTGGGAAAGTTGGGTTGTTTGTTTGTAAATGAATGTATAAACATAAAGTTATTTAAAGTCCCTCGAGAAATAATGCCAATTGCAGGCCCGCCTATGTTAGACACTGTCATTGACAATGACGAGTACATGTTTTCAAACACGGCAACATCGTTTTGATCATCGGGGGCCTCGAAACTGTCTGTAGAGAACGCGCCAAGACACTATTAATTTGTTGTGTATGGAATGGGGTGCCTTGAAACTGTGTTGTCGCAAGTCAGGTCATTCAGAATGGAGCTCAACTCATGCTTTTGAAATGATGTACATTACATTGTTTAACTTTGCCCACTATCCTCATTTCAGTGACTGGAGATGAACATGTACAACTTTATTTATTTACAACTTAATGTTTATTCTTCAAACATCAAAAACAGATTATTAGGGCGAGTGTTGCTATTAAACAGAACAATAATATTTGCAAAAAGTGAGTCTCAGTGATGACCATCAAGACTGGGGTCAGGCTGGAATGTGGCTGTAAGATCAGGGGAATCCCCGAGAAATGTAGTTCCGGCACGATATCGTATAAACTTCATTTACTGAAAGTTATTTTATATAACCTGCGATTTAGGGTTCATTGAAATGTATACCGATCACATGACCTTGTAAGATCCAATCAGAATCGAGCATATCGTTTACATTTCAAAGTCTGAATTTATTGTAACATAATCATGGTCATCTTGACTCATAGTTAGAAAGTGACTGACAAAGTTAGTAATGTAATGTTGTCATTTATGCTACATGCGTTGTGACAACTTGTTGTGTCGACTATTGTGATGATTTCAAGTGACTTCTGTATCTTTTTTGCCCAACTAAAAGAGATAAAATTGACACATAAATTTACCTCCACAACAACGACGGAAGCTGCTGATTTTGGTTCATCTGCTTTGTCTACAGCTGTGACAGTGACAGAATACATAAAGTTTACAGCTGCAGCAGATTCATAATCAACAACACCAACGTAGAGGTCGCTCCCGTCAAGCCGGAACAAACCGCCGCTGTTGTCGCTGCTGATGTTGAAGGAAATCAGTCCATTGTTACCACTGTCAGCGTCAGCGCAAGCCAAGGTCAAGAGGAGTATTTCTGTAATGTGAACATATGTTTTTGATTGTTTGTTTGTTATTCAAGGTGAATTGATGTTAATAGCTTAAAATACTATAGTACTAATATTATAGAACCAGTTTGAGATGATTTTGATGGCATCGACAAGATTACATACCAACTGTTCTCCAATAATGCTTCTTCATTTTTCTTCAGTGTGAACATTACTATTACAAGTTCTGTTACCGGTTTGGTCATTGCAGAAAATTTACATCGTAGCCTTTGAAATACACTGGATTGCAGCGACATATGTATAACAACCTTTACACACTAGGTATAACCGCCATTTAGGTACTAACACTGAATGCTTTTGTCGAGTTCCTTGAGATCGTCCAACTTAGCTTTCGTCAAAAACAAGTGTTTGCCACTAACATGGCAATGTCCCCTGCCGCTTATACTGAATTCATGTTTGAGTTATTATTATTTTGTAGACAGCATAATCTCTATACATATTAAATTAATAACATAAAGTAGACATAGTTATAATGACTGAAATATCTGCTAGCATACATTCAATAAGAGCTGTGGTGATTCAAAAATAAGGAAACAGTTCATGAGATATCACGCCAAGAGTTTCAAAAGTGGTCGAAGTGCAGTAGTGACCTTGAATAAAAGGTTAAGGTCACAATAATCACTTGGTGTCTGCATAATCCTGTCATGTAGCTGTCACCAAATTTGAAGACTCTGAGTGAAATTGTCCATGTGACAACACTAGCTTCAAAAGCGGTCAAAGTGCCTCAGTGACCTTGAAAATAAGGTCAATGTCATCATTATTGACTGGTGTATGCATATTCCCGTCATGTAAACTGACCCCGAATTTTAAGACTCTGAAAGAAAATGGTTTATGATATATCCGTGAACAAGAGCTTCAAAAGCATTATGAGTGCCGTAATGACCTTGAAAATAAGGTCAATGTCACCTTTATCGACTGGTGTCTGTGTATTCCGATCATATAGCTGACACCAGCTCTGAGTGAAATGGTTCATGAGCTATCACGTTAACAAGAGCTTCAAAAGTGGTCAAAGTGCCGTAGTGACCTTGAATCCGGATGTACGACGTACATGTAACGACGTACGGACAGACGCCGCTGAATTCACAGTCCCCCGTTCCGCGTTGTGGCCGGAGACAAAAATAAGTATGTTGGCAGCATGTCGATCTTATAGAGGGGAAGGTCCCAAATTGGACATGTTTTTATGTTTATGTCTCATTATTTTGAAACCTGTATTCCGTAAACACGGTTGATTTAGATCAGACTGTAAAAACCTCAAGGTATTTTTTATGACAGTAACACCAGTGTTCAATGGGTATAATTTTCTCCTTTCTCACTAACCTCCAGCTGCATTCTCTGTGACGTTGACAAAGTTGACGGCTGTGGAGAAGACGGGTGAGTTGTCGTTGACGTCAGTGACAGCAAGGTTGAGTGGATGAGTCACTGAGTGACCTGCAGCATCTGTCACTTTCAGGGAGATGTCCAGACTATTCGGTGTGGCGAGAGTCTCGTAGTCAATACGTGAAGCCACAGTGATATCCCCTGTCGAGCTATTGATTGCCAGCAAGCCGCTGTCTGGGCCTGAATGTAGGGAAAAAATATCATAGTGAAAGCTTTCACAAAAGTTCTATTTATATATTAAGTTATAACGCTTAGTACATGTGCGTAATAAATGGCCTTCAAATTCAGTAAATAGGAGTATTTCCTGGACATTTTAGTAAATACACGTAATTACTGAATACACAGATTGACTGTAACACATACGCTAACAAAAACAAAAGAAAAGGGTGGACATATGGCGCTTAATAGACCGAGACGTGGCGCTTTGGGATATAACTCACCTTCAAGAATATATGATAGCTCTTCCACCTCATCTTTGTCAGTCACTATGTAGCCTCTTGCTACACCTGTTCCAATACTAAGTTCTTCTGGTACTTCCATCGGTTTTGTAACAGTAACTTCAGGTGTTTCATCATTTGAATCCAGGACATTTATAGTGAAAGACTGGTTCACAGTAAAACTTCCATCAGAAACACTGCAAATATGAAAAACAATAGTAAGCTATATTTATGACAAAACGCGTAATATGTAGCAAATGCTTAAATTATAGAATGAAGCAACAAAAAAAGATATCTAACGATGAGTTATTTACAGTAAACAAATCCTTAGAACATACCTGACAAGGATAGTGTGGCAACGTTGTGTCTCAAAGTCCAGTTGACTTTTCACTTTCACCTTTTGTCCGTCTATTTCAAAGTTATTGTCTGAGGTTGAAAATGTCAAAGAGTCTGCATCAATGTCGGACGCATCAAGCAAGAAAACCTCATCACCAATAGAGGCATTCTCGTAGGCCTTGACCTCCGTGATCGATGTGTTCCAAACTGGTTGATTGTCATTTGTTCCTGTCATGTAAACTCGCAATGCACCCTGGGAAGATAAAGCCAGTGACCCTGAATCGGTAGCTGTTATGTTAACAATGTAGAAATTGTTGTAATCAGCGTCCACTTTCCCAGAAACTCGAAGTGCACCCGATGATGAGTCAATTGTGAAAAGCCCGGGACTCTCCATTCCATGCTCTGAAGACAACAATAAATTAATCAAGTTATTCTTTAAGTTTAAGGAAAAACATTAAATTACGTAAAAAGAACAAGATGTTTCATATCGGAAACAATAATGTTCATGAAGAACAGAGGTTTGGTCTGCTGATCGAATACTCGTTTTTTGAAAACAGGTATGCTCATATATCATCCAAAAAGTATGCAAGTTTAATTGATATATGAAGTCAATTTCAATAATATGCAGATATCCATACTTCAAAAGTCACACATCTATCTATGACTTTATCATCATTTAGAAAACCACCATCTGCCAAACCTTGTATAGGGATGTAGCTGGTAGCACATAGGAAGAGAAGATGCATCTGTCATAAGGATACATCATGCCTGAGGGAAATGTTCAGAACTGAACTTTATTTACACTCAGGCTGCGAACTGCAGCATAAAAGGTGCAATACATATTTACATTTATCATACAAAGGATAGTGTTCTCGGAATAATAAAGCCAACGGATATTTTCGATATCCGTTGGGCGTGGCTAAGGGTCATATACGGATACCGATGCAAATTTCAAAGGTCAAGGTCGGAACTTCTTTCGAATATTCCGATGACGTCACAAGCGTTAACATTTTGAACGCCTTTAGTAACGGAGAGAGGCATTTCAATATGAATGATCACTTGCATAAACATTAATCTAAGAAATAACAACAAAACTGTATGGGTCTTTAGCCGTATATATGACTTAGCAGTGCTAAAACACTGTCATCACGATTTGAATGAAACCGACTGAACAAATTTACTCACAGGTACCAAAGGCAGTTCAAGTCTCATGTTCAAACACCTCATTTACCCATCTTTGGTGCTCTTTACTTTAATATTGTTTAGTTTGGATTCGTAAATCCACAGACTATTCTCCGGCCATCAATGTTCGTTCAATCGCTGTCTCAACGCAAGCTGCCATTGTCACGTAGGCGAAGGGAAGCAACTCTTGCCCCTTGGTAAGATTGACTCGTCCTCTCGATGACGTCGGATTAAAGAACGTCATTTCGATCCCGCCAAAGACCATTTAAAATGTGTCTAATTTTTAAAATCATCGTATTTTATAGATTTTAAAAATTTCAAAACTTTGGAGTCGTGACAAAATAACTCAAACGGCAATAACACGCATATATATAAGGAGGAATTATATTTTGTCCATTCACCGTCAGAGTCATTGCTCTATTCATTTGCATATATCAATGTGCGAATCTTAAAACAATTTCAACTATTAAAATAGTATTATCAGGCATTTTTTTCGAATTAAATTTTAAAATGACATTGTATGATAAAGAAGTGATCATGCTCGTGTGTTTTGGGATCGTAAATATCCTGAGGGAATTGTTCAAAAAAAAACTTTACTTACACTCAGGCTGCGAACTGCAGCATAAAAGGTGCAATACATATTTACATTTATACAACATACAATATAAATGTATGTAATCACATTCACTCACCCGAAGTCACCATCGTTACATTGTACATGATGAGACCATCGGAACCAAGATCTTGGTCTGCAGCTCCAAAGGTCATCAGGTCTGAACCAATAGCTGTATCTTCAGCTACCGTTATGTCAGGGAAGAAGCCAGAAGCATCGACTGCAGGACTTGTAAACGTTGGGTTGTGCTCGTTAACGGGTATGATCTGCAAAAAGTAATAGCTTATATACTAATATATGATGGTTTTCTGTAAGCCATCGACCTATGTGTTACACATGTGTTTAGTTTCTTTGGATTTGTGTGCTAGAACTAGAACAAACTCTGAGACGCTCCCCTGAATTCTGACATAAGGCTGCGAGGCCCAACAGAAAAGGTGCTATCTTGCTGACATCCAACAGATTTTAAAATATCTATTTTGATTTAAAAATTGTAAAAGGTGGTTTCTAGTTGTCACTGACAAACACCAACTGCTTATCGCATACAATTTACGTGGCCCAAAAAAAACAATGTTAGCATGAGACTTCCAAGAGTTTTGCTGTTGTATTATTTGATGTTCCATCGCGCTCATTAACAAACCTTACCCTGAATGAGCGGACAGATAGGCCGTTGACAAGTCGTGTGACTTATCCGATTATTTTAATGCATCCACATTTCATTTAGATAACAGCTTACTTGTACCAGTATCGTGATAATATTGATCGTGATATATGACATAATTACTTGAGGATTTGCTGAGCATTGAGTAACCTTTGATCACCGAAACGTTGACAAAGGGAGATAAATCTTGACGGTACATTGTCTCTACGTCCTAAATCAAGCCCATGGTGCCTAAAACAACCTTCAGTCAATGCTAACCTGGCCTCAATGGTTAACAAACAGATGAATCCAGTCATTATCAAAGCAATTGCAGAAGATTTCATCAACTCAAATTACTCAGGATTCACACACATTTATACAGATGCCTCTAAAGATCCTGTTTCTGGGCGTGTTGGTGCGGCATTTTATGTTCCTTCACTCGATATATATGAAGTGTACAGACTACACGACCAATTATCAGTATTTGCAGCAGAGTTAACAGCAATTTTAAAAGCATTGCTTTGGGTTAAAAACCATGACCACGAGTCAATCATTTTTACAGATTCCTTGGCCGCTGTTCAAGCTATGCAATCAGGAGTGCAAGGCCAACGAAGTGATATTTTATATGATATATTTTATTTAGACACCTTTTTGAATACCATATATATCAGTTGTGATATTGTATGGGTTCCAGCACACGTGGGTCTCAGTGGTAATGAGAGAGCAGATCAACTTGCCAAGTCTGCTCTAACAAAAGCACAAGTCAACGTATTGGACTATTTGCCAATTCCAAAAGATTACTTCACTGTTATACATAAAGCAATTTGCCAACTGTGGCAAAGTGACTGGGATCATGGCACCAATGCCAGACATATGTACAACTTATGCCCTAAAGTCACTAAGCACGTAAAGATTCGCCGTCAAAAGAGAAGAGATGAAGTCGTTTTGACTCGATTAAGACTCGGCCACTGTGGCTTAAATGCATACAAACACATTTTAGACAAGGATAAATCTCCTATGTGTCAGGGTTGTGCTGGCAATTGCCCAGAAACTGTTTTTCATTTTTTAATTGAGTGCGAGGGATATAGTATCCACCGTCAAGAAGTTATAGAGGTGGTGTCATCAAGATCAAGTACCTTCGATCTTAGGTCTATTCTTGGAGAAAACCTGCTGTATGGTGACATTCAAAGAGCCCTTTTAGATTACGTATGCAATACGGGCAAATATGACTGCATATGAATCTTTTTTAACCTCTTGTATAGTTATTTTCTAATCTTTTAATCCTCTTTAATGCCGGGCGCATATAGGTCATTTGTTGGCCCAACGTCGCCCTTAAATTCCACCTACCTACCTACCTACCTTGTCTCTACGTGACCCAGTGTAACCACCTACCTACGACAAATGAGGTCATAATTGAAACCTCTGAAACTTGAGATTATGCCTGATATCCTTACTGTAGAAAATGGTCAGAACACATGAAGGATACATAACATATGAAGGACTAATGAAGAAACCCTTGGCAATTTGGACAAAGTTGTTTTTAAAGTGTGATGATGTCTGCACTTGTGGTTAATCTTTCAAAGAGTTTACCTCGACAACAACGACGGAAGCTGCTGATTTAGGTTCATCTGCTTTGTCTACAGCTGTTACGGTGACAGAGTACATGAAGTTTACAGCTGCAGCAGATTCATAATCAACAACACCAACGTAGAGGTCGCTCCCGTCAAGTCGGAACAAACCACCGCTGTTCTCGCTGCTGATGTTGAAGGAAATCAGTCCATTGTTACCACTGTCAGCGTCAGTGCAAGCCAAGGTCAAGAGGAGTGTTTCTGAAACAAATTAATATCTTATAACAAGATAACAGTTTGTTTAAAGATCATATTTGATTAACACTAAACTAATGCAATGTATTATAAATGAGAACTCTTGATTACAGCTGATCGTAAAATCAAATTATTTGAATAAATTGTTATACGTCTGTGTCACTCAAAAACGTTTCAATGAAAACCTGACAATCACAAATAGATCAACAACGACCGTATTCGTAAATATTGCTTCAAACTGGATTCAGTCAAGAATGATGTATAGCTCAATTTTGTTGAGCCCACAACTATAGACCTAGCTGCTTACCAGACATCAACCTAAAAAGTTTAGCTGGAGTGCAAGTATTGATTGATGGATGATGCAGAATGTGATTGGAAAACATCCTTACAACATTGTCAATAACTAACTTTCCATAAGCCCAGACGTTTTAAATTGATTACTCATACATCCAGGTTTTCTATAATAGATTTTGTTAATTTGCTGCTTTGTAAAGGTTCAATATTACAAGCAAAATTTCTGTATTAACAACTTTATGTAATGAAAAATGGCATATCTACCGAGAGTATCAAGTTCAAGCCTATTAAAGATAACTTCTGATCTCACTATTTTCACATTTACCTCCAGCTGCATTCTCTGTGACGTTGACGAAGTTGACGGCTGTGGAGAAGACAGGTGAGTTGTCGTTGACGTCAGTGACAGCCAGGTTGAGTGGATGAGTCACTGAGTGACCTGCAGCATCCGTCACTTTCAGTGAGATGTCCAGACTATTCGGTGTGGCGAGGGACTCGTAGTCAATACGTGAAGCCACAGTGATGTCCCCTGTCGAACTGTTGATTGCCAACAAGCCACTGTCCGTACCTTTATTCAAGTGAAACTTTCGTTTACGGTACTTGTATTTTTCTCATTATGCAATACAAGCATTTATTATATACTCATGTAAACTTAGGATAATAATACAAGAGTGCAATACGGAATACGTCTTCAAATTCCGTATTGCACTTTAGCAATCTCATTAAAATGATAACTTAATTGCTTCACACGTTACGCAGATTAAAGATCTCACAAGGCCCCGTAAGTCCAGCCGTCAGGGTAACCTTTGACCGCTTGATGTGAGGAAGATTTCATCCACCAATCAAATCGTACGTCTCTTAAAGGACAATTCAAGAGATTAAACCGTAAATCGGCACAGCCAAATGATAAAATGATAACTTATTACCTTTCGAATTTCCCAAAAAGCAGTGTTAGGTAATTTGCATAGGTCGTAAATTCATTTGTAATGTTTGACTATTTGACAGAACTAGATTCTTTCTAATTTGCATATGTACATCGAATATGTGTGATATCAAATCAACAAGACTTGATCTAATGTTTTTATGTCAGTTCTGGTCTTCTCAATTGTGTCAGTATATTTATGGATACAAAATACACCGAATTTAATGAACATGAATCGTTTCATATAAGATTTAAAGGGAAACGTTTATATAACGTAACTGTTCCAAAAATAGCATCTACAGCTTGCTGTTTGATTTTACCCCGTTAACGGAGATTTCTTCGATAATGATAACATTAAAGTATTTACCTGGACGATTTTGGACTTTTGGAGTTATTCATTCGGACATGACAGGAAATATTTGTTGTCGACATTTAGAAATAGTCGGAAATGTCACTAGCAACCTGAGTTACGGGGCAAAGTCGCTGATTGGCTGAGTCAAAGGATACTCTGACGGCTGTTATAACTGAGCCTGGTAAGATCTACATGCTTAGCGTAGTGTAGCAAATAGATCGTATTTAAATAAGATTGGCACTTTAGAATCCTTTTTGCCCGCCTGCGAGTTCTACTTTTTTTAAGCTTCGGCAATTCTCGGAATTTTCCGGAAGTAGCAATCTTTTTTCTAATTAAAACATCAAAATTAATGTATCTCGAATGCATTGGTAAAAACTACTTTTTAATATGACATTGAAGAATAAAATAGTGAGACACTAGAGTTATCATAAGTAAAAAAACTGCTAGCGATACTCGTCATTATAACGTCAAAACCGACAACAATTATGATGATGACATCGTTTGAATGAAGCCAGTCGCTCGATTCCCTGAACTTTACGTGTTTCATATTCAGGACTATATAGATAATGGCTATGGAACTACTTTTATCAGAAGAATATCGATATTGTGTTGTCACACCTGGAAAAAATCACTTCGTTTAACTACGCAGAGTAATGAGAAAATAAAAAGATTATTGAGGTTTCAAATCATCAGTCGAGCGTGTTCCGGGTCATCGCCTTGTTCGCATTGTGTATAAATGCGCAGTACGTCTTCTCAGATAATTTGATAAATTCAAAAAATACTTGTAAAAAAGTTTAAAAGGAGTATATAATAAATACAGAACGTCATACGTGTGAATTTAGGTCGTTTGTATTAAACTCGAAGATGTCATGGATGGGGAGGAACATCAATGACATCTTCTCTTTCAATACAAACGACCCAAATGCACACGTATAACGTTTTGTATTTATATATCATATTGAGAACCCCCATGTGGAATATAATATTATCCATATCTAAAAATAGTTTACTAAATTGACAGTCTTTGAGAGGGTAATTCGGTTAAAGAACATCATCTATTGGTACCAAAACGTCGAAAGTTTTAGATGATCAAATTTGTTAAAATTTCAGAATCTTTCATTAACTAGAATTATTGCCTTATATGTCCAAAGGAAGTTCAGATGCAAATGCAGACTGTTAATCACCCTCCATTGACATTGAATGTAAAGAAAGATTATAATGCCCCCCGTCCACCGAACCGCGACCGATATCACTGGTCGCAGACATAAATACCAGCAATTTAAAACAAATATGATTTTGCGGTTCCACCAAGCCGGCTAGACCATTACCAAAAAGTGATTTATTTCTTTTTTATCGGCGAGCACATTGAGACAGAGTTGAGACTGATTCGAATTGCAGTATAGATCGCATGTCGGTCTCAACATAGTCGTACTGAGATACGACTGAATTGGCGATTTTTCATGCGAGTGGTTAGGATCACCGCGATAGTTTCGGCGATTGCCATACGATTGACTTAAAACCAATTTGCGACTAGTGAGATTGCTTTTGCAATCGAGTGCGACCACATTACGACAGTTGCGAGTCTTGTACGACTCCAGTACGACCATTGCGACTTTTCACAAGACCGCATTAAGACATATGCGACCTCCACACAACCTTATCACGACAGATTGGGCTCAAAGTATAAAAAGGACTGCAACCAGCTGCAATCATGGCATTCGGAGTTTGACTAGCATACATGCAGATAAGCTGGAAAATTAAATGGCCCTGGTAGTTGCTCTGGTTTCTGAAACCAGACAAGAACTACAGAATATCGGCGACT
The DNA here is from genome assembly GCA_916613615.1 of Steromphala cineraria. Lineage (NCBI taxonomy): Eukaryota > Metazoa > Mollusca > Gastropoda > Trochida > Trochidae > Steromphala > Steromphala cineraria. The sequence continues at coordinate 6,572,778 of OU744736.1, read as the reverse complement.
GCACCTTAGCTATGATGAGACACCATCAACGAAGGAGAAGGAGGCGTCGACGGCATGCGATTTGGGTACGAGAGTGGCTCACCCCTTTGGAGAGGCAAGAACACAGTCAGTACTACCATCTTCTTCTCTGTCTACAGGAGGAGGTGACGGGCTGCATGGGCTCGGAGGCTGTATGTCTACGTGAGAGGTAGACGGCCCGACCACGTCTTCTTGTGTATTAGACCTCTCTTCTAAGACTGGTGTAGCTGACCTCTTGTCACCTTCTTTTGATGTCATAGGAGTCGGCTGATTAACTTTCTTCGTTGTTGTTATCTTTGTTCGACCCATGATGTTCAACGGCAGTACTATTGGAAGCGAATTTTGATGGATGTTGACAGCTAGGTGAATGTTTCTGCGACTGACCAAATACCGCCAGTTGTGGGTTTTTATAGTCCTGGTGCCTGTCGCAATGTCGTTCAAATCAGTTGCATTGCGCTCGCAGAAGCGCTCTCCATTGGTCGCGAATAAGCGCGGGAACACTCGCTTTTAAAGACGGATAGGATATGCACTCTCAGTGCCAACGCAATGGGGTCTTGAAGCACTCTCCAGTGATCGCATTATTTGATCGCCAGTGCTAGTGATAAATTAGCGCGAGTGCATTGCGAGCATGGGGATCTTCCCAAGACTCCAGTGCGGTGTCAGTGAAAGTGAGTGAGATTGTGAACGACCGGGAGACAAAAATCGGTCGCAGTGGGGTCGTATGCTCGGTGGAATGGGGGTTTAACTAACCTTCAAGCATGTATGACAGCTCTTCAACCTCATCTGTGTCTGTCACGATATAACCCCTTGCTACACCTGTCCCAATACTCAGTTCTTCTGGGACTTTCATGTCCTTGGTGACAGTTACTACAGGTGTTTCATCATTGGAGTCCAAGACGTTTATCGTGAAAGATTGGTTGGAGATAAATCTTCCATCAGAAACACTGCAAATATGTGGTTTTAAAATTGCTTAGTTACAAGATTCTAATGGCAGCTTTCAATCATAAAACAAGAGCATTGGCACTTTATATTTATATGCTTATCTCTTCTTTAATGTAATTCTGTGTGGTAAAAAGTACACTATTTAATGGATACAAACTTTTCAATTCTGTGAAAGCATCGTTTCGAAAAATATACATTTGGATCCTAGCATGCTTGTCAAACAAGTGTTGACACAGCGGAGAAATTCAGAAACAATATATACCAGGGATGTTCTAATAATAAACAGGATTGAAATACAATGGATTGATATAATTATTTACAGTAAAGAATCCTTAGAACAGACCTGACAAGGATGGTGTGGCAACGTTGTGTCTCAAAGTCCAGTTGACGTTTCACCTTCACCTTTTGTCCGTCTATTTCAAAGTAATTGTCTGAGGTCGAAAATGTCAAAGGGTCTGCATCAATGTCGGACACATCAAGCAAGAAAACCTCATCACCAATAGAGGCATTCTCAAAGACCTCGACTTCCGTGATCGATATGTTCCAAACTGGTTGATTGTCATTGGTTCCTGTCACTTGAACACGCAAGGAACCTTGGACTGAGAGGGCAGGTGATCCAGAATCGGTAGCTGTGATACTGACAACGTAGTAATTGTTATTATCAGCGTCAAGATTTCCCGAAACTCGCAATAGTCCTGATGATGAGCCAATTGTGAAAAGCCCAGGAGTTTCGGTTCCTGAATCTGAAGACAGAAATATATGTTAACGAGGGCTAGAAGTATGTTTATTGGAAATGTTATTTCTTCAACCTTTTATAATATTTATCAAAAGTATGTCAAATGTATTATTTTCAGGCAATCAAACGTCCCATACAGAGTTTACATAGTAAATACGTTTATCAAGTATCATGGTGACAACGTTATTATCATTAGCATAAGGGAATTTTAACACATAACATATTGCCTTCTAGATCTCCTTTTCATTTGCCTTTTTTTCATGTCGTACCCTTTTTTCCAAGAAAAAGTTTTATTTCAAAAACACCTTGCATATGTGAGTACGTTGTCAAATGTGTTCCAACCTGTTTTTTTATAAATAAGTTCTCACTGGTAAGGCACTTTAAAACGTGCTTAAATCCAAAACCATCCAAATAAGTTCAATGTAATAAAACATATCTTTTGAAGGAAAATTGACAGGTGTTGTCTTTAAGAGCTTGATTCACTTTTATCACGTCTGTATGTAAAAAGCATCTACCATTACGCATCTGCAAGTTGAAATTGATTTACATTTTCGGTTAAACCTGGTTTATCAAACAAAGCATTTTGCTCCTCCTTCTAATACAGCATGTTGGATATAAAGTGATAGATTATAAGATACACAAACATCTTGATCGTGATTTGAACTGACGATATGAAGCGTTTCCATCAAGAATAACCTGAACAAAAGACAAACGGCCCTAAGCAACTCTCATTATGGATATAGTTAAGCAAAATCGGACACGGCTCAATTGATGCGTTAGTTACTAACTCATTGCTGATTAAAATTAGAGTTTGATTTACATTTTTCTTGAGATACGAGTTGTTAGACTTGTGGTGTCAACTTTGGCAAGTGATTTATTCTTGATCATATGGGCCTATGTTGACCAAGAAGGTTATGTGTAGTTAAAGCTGTGTAAAGCTGTATTCATGGTAACCTTCTAGAGACATATATGTCATATTGGGTTAGACCAGGGTAAATTAGTACAGAGCTCTTCTATAGTAAAAACTATCCATCACCATTTTTATTATTACTACGTAATGAACACAGTAAAACATAAATTTTTCTGATCTCATACTGATATTTGTGAATTCAATTTCTATTCAGCAGAAGGAATGTAGCGGATTTGACCCAAAAGTGTGAATGTATCTTTTTTATGTTAGAAGATGCTGAGGGGTATATTTTATATCCATTGTTCTCATTGACGCACCCAAAACATAATTTACTTATTTTCATTGTAATTCACTTACCCGATGTTACCATTGTTACATTGTACATGATAAGACCATCAGGACCAAGATCTTGGTCTGCAGCATCAAACGCTAGTAGGTCTGAACCAATGGCTGTATCTTCAGCTGCCGTTATGTCAGGGAAGAAACCGGAGGTATCAATTACAGGACTTGTAAACGATGGGCTGTGCTCGTTCACGGGAATGATCTGTGAAACATATTTTTGTGTCAAACCTTCGAAGGGACCAGCAGAAGTTTTGTTGCCATTTGTCATTGCATTTCGTCATCCCCTCTAAAAATCAGCTTTTTACCCTAAAGCAGTGTAAAAGCTCTCTTTTTTACGAAACCCTATATATATTTTCATTTGTCAAAGCAGAAATATTTCTACTGTACGAAATACAAGTGTAAACAAATTTTAATAATTTCTGTTAGTTAAGTTAGTAAACTCTAAGAAACATTTTTTATATATGTTTACATTTTTAATATATGTTTACATGATTGCCTTTCAAATATTTCATTTGTTCAACATTTCATGAAAAAACACCCCTTCCCTGGGAAAACCTTTTAGCAAGATAATGAATGGGCTCTGCTGCTCAGCAGACACTAATGTGCAGTTTCTGTTGTACCTGTTGTATCGGGTTAGTTTTTTCCAGCACCGTGAATAAACACTTGGAACATTGAACTAGATGGCCTATGCTCTCCCCACAGAGGCAGCTCAGTATGAGCAAGCCTCTGTTCTAAGAAGCAGATTGCACTAGCGGCAAAAAGTTGTAACTCAAGATATGTCCCTTATTTGTAGCCATTGAAAACACCAATGGAAAATTCTTAAAGGTCGTATAGTGACATGGAAAATATCATACTTTTATGTTAATGTTTCATTAATAGTGTGAGAGGGAAATATTTGAAATAAACAAATATGGATTGGGGTTTGATAAGATAGAAACTGTTTTATAATTGTGTAAATTACTGCTTGTTTTATGATATATTTTATTTTACTAATTTACCTAAAAGAACTAATGAGAAGGTCAAAAGCTATGTTATCGAGTTATCTCCTCTGGATGTTAAATTTCAATGACAGGTTTGCGGAAGCATACAGAATTGACCAAGGTTTTGCGAATGACCACTTTTGAAACTGCGTCTCTGATTGCACAACGAACTGTGATTGCCTCCAATCAGATTTTTACCTTTCTATCCCATGTATTAGCCGTTATAGAACAGAGGCTTGCTCGGTTTGACTAGAGGCCCATACAACACCACCTCAACGTTAAAATTGATGCTTGATGTTTTCTTAAACAAACCATATGCTTTGTCTTATAGTAACTCAGTAGACAATATAATATGAATTAGACTTTACCTCAACAACAACAACGGAAGCTGCTGATTTAGGTTCATCTGCTTTGTCTACAGCTGTGACGGTGACAGAGTACATGAAGTTTACAGCTGCAGCAGATTCATAGTCGACAACACCAATATAGAGGTCGCTCCCATCAAGTCGGAACAAACCACTGCTGTTGTCACTGCTGATGTTGAAGGAAATCAGTCCATTGTTACCACTGTCAGCGTCAGTGCAAGCCAAGGTCAAGAGGAGTGTTTCTGTTAAGCATCAAATCTTCCTTTTAAAGAACTTGAAACGTTTAAATCAATCTCAAAGAAATATCTGAAGGATATGAATTGATTTAACAAATTATTTTATGTCATACTTCTGATCATGTATAATATTCTGAATATTGTGGGACATTCTAACAGTCCATTGCAAACCCTTGTCAGCAACTTAACACTGTCAGGTTTCTTGTGCTTGTTATCTGAAATGCAATGTGTGGCAAAATAAGTATAACAAGTTTAATTTACGTCAAAGAAAACAATATTAGGGTGAAATAATTCGGTGGTGAAATGAGTTGATGAAAACATTCCAGGGTGAATTACATTTAAACCCATAACTGTCTGACGCACCTCCTGCTGCATTCTCTGTGACGTTGACAAAGTTGACGGCTGTGGAGAAGACAGGTGAGTTGTCGTTGACGTCAGTGACAGCCAGGTTGAGTGGATGAGTCACTGAATGACCTGCAGCATCTGTCACTTTCAGGGAGATGTCCAGACTATTTGGTGTTGCGAGGGACTCGTAGTCAATACGTGAAGCCACAGTGATGTCCCCTGTCGAGCTGTTGATGGCCAGCAAGCCACTGTCCGTACCTTGATTGAGAAGAAAATACATGATAGTGAAAGCTTTCATAAACACTTCTCTTCAATTCCTAAGTATATCATTATTGTGAACCTTCAACCAGATCATAACCCTTTTTTTGGGTAGAATTTTATTATATTTTTGGTTAAAGAACAACATTGTGTCAGCGGTCCTGCGTGTTGACATCAATATTGAACGCTAGTTGTAGATTGGTTCTTTAATAAAAAAGATATCACAAATATTCGTTACAATCGTGCCTAAACCTATTCTGTCTTGAAAGGAGCTAAACAGCTACAGTGACAGCTATCAATGTTTCTACAGACAAGTGGGCTTTTCATGTTTGATTCAGTTCCTGCTAGTCAAAGTCTTATAGTGACCATGGAAATAACTTGTGATTTTGTAATGCCACTCAATGTCAAGTTTCAGAAAATATTCAAAATGATATGCGATGTTCAATGATTCATCAAGCTAACAACATTTGTAAAAGTCACAAGATGACGTTGAATATAAGATCAATGTCCCGATGGGTATATGGGTAATTCTCCATTGCAGTTTAAAAAACTCTGGGTGGCGGAATTAATGAGATAGAATTAACATTTATACATAATGTTCAAATTTTGTGATGAATGCCGTTAAAGTCCCCAAAATAAAAAATATCGACAAGTGTGTTGGTATTGAAATTAAATTTTAGACCGAGGGCAAGGATTTGCGCCTTAAAATAGTGGATTGACCTTTGAAATGAGGTCAGGATCACTGAAATCAACAAGTTTCTGCGAATTCAAATTTAAACAAAAAGTTATAAATAAGAAGATTTAGATGCAGTGGTTGTATAGGTACTTGGAAAACAATAACAGGATGCAACTAAATACTATGTCCCAAATCCTTCGAACATCATATGGGCTAACAAAACAGGAAAAAAGGGTGCACGTATAGGGTAAATTGACCTGTTACTTACTTCCTGCTTCGCTATAATAACTCACCTTCAAGCATATATGATAGCTCTTCCACCTCATCTTTGTCTGTTACAGTATAACCCCTTGCTACACCTGTCCCAATACTCAGTTCTTCTGGTACTGCCATCGCCTTGGTAACGGTCACTTCAGGTGTTTCATCATTGGAGTCCAGGACGACTATAGTGAAAGACTGGTTCACAGTAAAACTTCCATCAGAAACACTGCAAATATTTCAAACATTGATAAGGTACAGACAAAGTGATCGGAGTATAACTTTTGCAGTTATTCGCAAAATAAAAGGTACAATTTTGTTATGAAATTGTAATTTGACAATCTAAAACATGAATCAATACCAATATCAATAATTTTCATTGTAAAAACATACCTGACAAGGATGGTGTGGCAACGTTGTGTCTCAAAGTCCAGTTGACTTTTCACTTTCACCTTTTGACCATCTATTTCAAAGTTATTGTCTGAGGTTGAAAATGTCAGAGGGTCTGCATCAATGTCAGACGCATCAAGCAAGAAAACCTCATCACCAATAGAGGCATTCTCAAAGACCTCGAATTCCGTGATCGATGTGTTCCAAACTGGTTGGTTGTCATTGGTTCCTGTCACTTGAACACGCAAAGAACCTTGGACTGAGAGAGCAGGTGATCCAGAATCGGTAGCTGTGATACTGACAACGTAGTAATTGTTATTATCAGCGTCAAGATTTCCCGAAACTCGCAATAGTCCTGATGATGAGCCAATTGTGAAAAGCCCAGGAGTTTCGGTTCCAGAATCTGAAGAATAAACAGTACCTTACAAGTCAAAGTACTGTAAGGTCAGCCTCTCCACATGTACATGTAAAGGAGCGTTGTTCGATGAGCATTTGAAACATGTTATTATCATAGAAATATATATAATTGAAATCAAGATATTGATGCGGATTGATTGGGGATTAGGATGATGTTAACTTGAGTATGTACGAGAGAAATCTGGTACGCATTAAAACCAAATAAAACAATTAAAATATATTAAAGAACTACTCCTTAATCGGTCCCGGGAGGCTTCATGTGACATGCTGAAGGCCGCTGACCTGAGTATCATGGCAAACCATTTTGATATCTCAGATTCTCTTACAACCATTAACAATCTGGACGTGTTTTTTATTGCTCCTTGGCATGACACAAACTGCTGAAAATGAACGTAAATAACCGACACGATGTTCTTTGAGATCAGCCATAGGGTTATTCGTGAGAGCATCTTAAAACATCTTATGCCATTTTTGGCATGCCTTAATAAACGTGGCATGTCACAAATCTAGCGGTTGGTACTGCAACATGCTAAAAATTTGTGTCGTCATCGTGTACCCATTGTCTGATCGTCTGTTCAATGGTTTTACAAGCAAGGAAAAAGGATGACAGCATTGTACTGATTGACAAACAAAGGTTATACGAAAACCATATGAAGACATGTAAAAACTATACAGAGTCCCATGTCGCCATCGCGTTGACCATACCAAGGGAAAGATGCTAACAATTTTCTTAGTCTTCCGATGTTGCTGCAAAACTATTCAAACCCTTTCTGCGACCAAAAGATGGATCAAAAGCTATTACGAAATGCCCCATTTGCGAATTTGCTATGATTTTGAGTTAAACCTTCTTTAACATGCGTTTGCCATCAATTTAGTGTTAACACAACCTCATGAGGCAATTACGTACCCGAAGTCACCATTGTTACATTGTACATGACGAATCCGTCTTGACCAAGATCTTGGTCTTCAGTTTCAAAGGTCAACAGTTCTGAACCAATAGCTGCATCTTCAGCTATCGTTATGTCAGGGAAGAATCCAGAAGCATCAATTGCGGGACTGGTAAACGATGGGTTGTGCTCGTTCACGGGAATCACCTGTAAACAATTACTTTTGAGTACTTATAGCCAAATTGTCAAGAATTGTTTAGATTTGTCAGCAAGCTTTTGATATAGATTTTTGACATTATCAGGTTGTAATTCTGTATGCAAATAGAACAGTTTACTAGGAACTTAGTATTGAGTTCATAGAAAATATGACTCAATATGACAGGAGACTGACAAACTAACTTGAAATGTACTTTCATATAAATTATAATCCAATGATATAACTCATGACAATTTGGACAGGTATGATTTTCGTACGTCTGTCAAATGGTTTACCTCGACAACGACGACAGAAGCTGCTGATTTAGGTTCATCTGCTTTGTCTACAGCTGTGACGGTGACAGAATACATAAAGTTTAAAGCTGCAGCAGATTCATAATCAACAACACCAATGTAGAGGTCGCTCCCGTCAAGTCGGAACAAACCACCGCTGTTGTCGCTGCTGATGTTGAGGGAAATCAGTCCATTGTTACCACTGTCAGCGTCGGTGTAAGCCAAGGTCAAGAGGAGTGTTTCTGTAATGTGAACATATGTTTTTGATTGTTTGTTTGTTATTCAAGGTGAATTGATGTGGTATCACCTTTGTTATATACAACCTGAAACGAAATGGTCTGCATCAAACAGTACGTGATAAAATTTGATCACACCTTTAGTTAGTGAACCTGATATATTCTAAAAGATTTCCATCAAGATATTCAATATTTTGGCGCCAAATGTCATGTTTTCGATACCAATGTTTTCACTTACCTCCAGCTGCATTTTCTGTGACGTTGACGAAGTTGACGGCTGTGGAGAAGACAGGTGAGTTGTCGTTGACGTCAGTGACAGCCAGGTTGAGTAGATGAGTCACTGAGTGACCTGCAGCATCTGTCACTTTCAAGGAGATGTCCAGATTATTCGGTGTGGCGAGGGACTCGTAGTCGATACGTGAAGCCACAGTGATGTCCCCTGTCGAGCTGTTGATTGCCAACAAGCTGCTCTCTGTGCCTGGTGTTTTGATAAAAATGTCATAAAAAACATTGCTTTTGGTGTATTTAAGATTATATGTGATGTGTTATATGTGTTCAACAACAAAAATCATGTTACGCAAAAACAGCAATAAAAACTCACATAGAAATAAAGGTTACATGTGATTGTCCTTCTTTTACTTAAGTGATATGCTCCGGATAAATATATCTTCTCACATGGTCACTGTTTAATCATGTTGGTGAGTAAAGTAACGCGAGACTAGTCTCGCTTTCGATTAGGCCGAAAGGATAATTACGATTTAAGAGTTCTACTTCGACAAAAAAATTTCTTACCCTCAAGAGCAAAGAGCAACTGATCAACTTCGTCTTTATCCGTCACAGTATAGCCTCGTGCTACACCTGTGCCTACAGCAAGTTCTTCGGGTACTTCCATCGGCCTTGTTACCGTTACTACTGGAGGTTCATCATTGGAGTCCAACACGTTTATTGTAAGAGACTGGTTTACTGTGTAAACACCATCAGTTGCGCTGTTGACAATTTGGAAGACATATTAACATTGTTGCCAATTGATGTAAATCAATAAAATAATTCAATGCGATAACTGAGGAATTAACACTGGGGAAAACATGTTGAGATTTTGTGGTTTTGGTAAATGATTGCATGCACAATGCGTTTAAGATCTAGATAAAAGGATGAGAGAGGACAGCAAACACAATTAAAAAAGGGACAGTAGCACGTTTTAAGAGGGATTATAAGATGATGCTAGGAAATTGAAAATTAATGGCTCCAATTTAAAGACAATGTATTTAAACTAAATTGAGCAGTAATAATTCAAATATATAACGTAAAGTTTAGCCATGCGATTCGTTTTTCTAACACAAAATGAATTAAAGGTGTTCACACAAAATGTCCTCCAATGGATTTTATGTGAATCTTCATACTTTGTCCTCTGACACTGTCAAAATGATACATTTAGCATGAACTTACTATTATCAGTGAAAATTTAAAAATAAAAAATTATCAAAAAACGTGCTACTGCCCCTTTAATTCACGTAAAGGGCTATATTCATAGCCGATAAGGCTTAATACAATACTACCCCAGCAAAAGAATAGAGCTTGACTGACTATTAAACAATTTGGGAAACTTTAAAAATTCATAGAGAATTAGCACAATTGATTGTGAAGGTATGAACGAATGATTTTCATACATTAATGGTCCGTCATCACCCAGTAAAAAGGAACTAGCCCTCTGTCGTACATTTCAACTGCAGTAACTTTGCTTTACACATTGTTGTAACCTGAATAAACGTGTTTTGATCTTAAATCTGAACCATTATTACAGATATAATTGTAAATATTCACGAAACTGACCTAATCGTGAGAGCATGACATCGTTTTGATTCAAAATCGAGATTCTGGTACACGTTGAGAGCTGAACCGACAATCTGGAAAAGGTTATCCTCCTTTCCGAAATGCTGGAATGTCACTGTTTCGCCATCAGGATCACCTGCCACCAGGTTCAACAGAAGAGTTCCAGAGGTAGAATCTTCAGCAATGTCAACCTCTACTTGCATCTGATCAAACACCGGAGGGTTGTCGTTCTCTGCTGTCACATCCACTACTAGCGTGCCAGTCGCTGTGTTGGCAACATCTCCTCCGTCAGTCGCTGTGATAGTGAGAGTCACCGTCTCTATGCTTATAGGCTGATCTCGGTCAATCTCTCCGGATGTTCGTAAAGTTCCGTCCAGTTGGTCGATGATAAAGAGACTGCTTCTGTCAATGTTGTTTTCTGAGGAAACGGATGTATGCGTTCCCCAAATGCTTAAGAATTACAAAGTAGCTGTCATTGAAAACTGTTAATGTAAAGTTTCTGTGATACTTTTTGTCAGGGAAGCGAGGATATGCTGAGCCACATCACATGAAACAAAATATTGAGGAAGGAAACAGATCATGATTGTTTTGACGTCAGATATTATGGAAATTATACCTCCTCGCATGAATAGAGTCTATAAGCGGTACTTACGGTCAAGTGCACTCGCGATGGCATATGCGATGTGCCCGTCTACTCCCTCATCGTCATCGCTAGCTGTTACCGAGACGATGACCGAACCAGGAGCGGAGGTCTCAGATAGGGACTGGGCAGGGAAGTTGTTGCTGGCGTCTACAGGGGGCGTGCTCCAGACTGGACTGAACTCGTTCTCTGGTTGTACCTGGGGTAGAAGTTTAGGAAATTGAAATTTCGGGTATATTCTGGACTACAACCATAAACAAAAATAGCATACAGAACAGTAGCATCGCTATGACTATAAATGTTGTTAAATTAACAACACATGATGAAGAATCGCTTTGTTGTAAGATTCATTACCATTTAAACTTTAGAACTAGATGATAAGAAATCTGACATTCCTCTTCTACAAGTTTCACATTGGTTTAGTTGCAAGGATGTACTTGTTTGAATGCAAACCTCTGTTGCGATACATCTGAATGTTAATTATTAATAATCTGATGTAACATGTTATATTTGGAATCACATAACTCAAAGTACAAATGACTTAACTGTTTAGGGTCGGGCGGAGGTGTTTAAATCCTTCAAACGAGAAGGCAAAATAATATGCAGATAGTTTGATCCCAACTATTACAACCTTACATTCACCTTCTTAACTGTATATCTAGCATATATCCTGTTCCTGAAGATGTTTATATTCACCTGTATGATGAGAGAAACCTCGGCCGTCTTGGCGGCTTCTGTGGTAGGCTGATCAATCACCTCGAGATACACGATGTATGGAGAGGACGGGTCCACGGCCTCAAAGTCAATGCCTGGAGAAGTCACATGTACTTCCAGGCCTGTCACAGTGATGTAACCAAGACTATCGCTTGTTACTGTGATGCTTATCAAACCGTTGTCACCACTGTCCGCGTCCGAACATGAAAGATCTGTCAATTTACCTAGAAAATGATGCAGCTTGGTTAAATCTCAAATGTAACCTAATAACTCTTTCGAAATCATTTTAGAGATAAATATCAAGATTTGTCGTTATGATCATATGTATTAATTAATACATTTACCCAAGAACGATCTCGTTGTCAGACAGACAGACAGACAGACATAAGTCGATTTATACACTATCTATGTACAAAAATAACACGTCATATCATTTCCAGTTTTAAAGTAATTGAAAAAGAGTTGATTTATAATAAATGGTATGTTTGTCTTCCAATATATATCGCTAAAGAATGACTCATAAACAGAGTAACTTGGCAAAATACCATCACTGATTCGTTTTTTTCGTGGAATACAATTTTGAGTAAAAGTCTTACCATGGACATTTTCTGTGACGTTAATGAGGAAGACAGCCTGTGTGCAGGTTGGGGTGTTGTCGTTGACGTCCAACACCGCTATGTTAAGAGCTGTGTCGACTTTACTTCCTGCTGAATCCGTGACACTCAAAGTAAGGTCATCAAGGGCAGTAACTCCGGCTTCATGATCCATTCTAGATTTTACTGTTATCCTTCCAGATGTGGCATCAATGTCAACATACGTGGCGTCTGTCCCTGTTTAAAGAACGTGCAGTTAGAATTCGTTAGTCCCAAATCTCGTTAGGTGTACTCTGGATTCGATATGACAATCATGAACTATACCAACTGTCTTCCTGCGTTTGTTAGCGGATTTCAACCACTTGCTGATATAAATCTTGCTGTCTTAGGGATTAACATTAAGTAACAACAATTAATCAGGATGAGAAACTAGTAATCCACTTAATGAAGTCATGCGATCATGCTCTCACTAACAATCACACGTTTATTGTAAACTAAATTCTGATTAAGAGTATGAAGTCCTTTGTTGTCCATTGCAACATGGCATCGTACTATAGACAACTGTGACACGATGAATAAAGGGATGTAAAATACTACCAGAAAGGGAATAAGAAAGAACATCATCTTCATCCAGATCATACGCAGAGAACACTCCGCCTATGACAGTTCCTATGGGCAGCTCCTCTGGAAGTGTCACAGAGCTGTCCACGCTCACAACAGGGTCGTTGTCGTTCACGTCGGTGACGTTAACGCTAAGACTGACGTTGACGACGTGTAGGCCGTCAGTTACACTGTAGAGGCATTAGAGGAGTATTGATTAAATGTGTCATAATTGCAACAAATAAAAGCTTATTCTAGCGTAACGTAACAACCGGGTCGTTGCCGTTCACGTTGTTGACGTTTGACACTGATGTTTAAAGTACGAAATGATTCAATATTTCATCAATGCAACAAATCATAGCTTATTCTAACGTAACTTATGTTTGATTAATTTGATTATTCATTTCTATTTCATTTAATTGGATATTTTGAATGACGACATTAATCTTATGGTTATAATGATGACGGTATAATGAGCAGCCATCTTACGGGTATAAATCAAGAGAGCATATAACTTCATTGTAACACATTGATGTCATGCGATTTAAGTTCAAGTTGCATAGCCTGTTTCAGACTTAGGTCAGTGAACAGGGAATTTTAATTTAAATTTGTTTCACCTTATCATGATATGATGACATTTCTGACTTTCATAGTCCAATACGGCTGAGGTCGTTACAGAAGACCCATCAAAACTAAAATAGGCATCCCCTTCAACCACTGTAGATGACACTGTGTCCCCGTCCCCGTCTGTCACGGTCAGACTAAACAGCTGCGAGCCTACAGCTGCCGATTCGGCAATTTCCGTATGGTATATCGGAGACGAAACACTTGGGGCTTCTTCGTTGCTGTCGGTTATAACAATTCTCTGTGTGGCTTGAATGGAGTCCGCTCCCCCGTCTTCAGCCTTGACTATGATGTCATAGTAAGAACTGCCTCCAGAGATGACGTCAGCATCCGGGTTCTGTGTAATCCACAGGGCGCCATCTACCGGGTCTATCACAAACAGTCCGGCCACTGCATTTCCCTCCGCTGAACGAATAATGAAAATACATATGAGTTTGAAAATCCAACAGATCTGAGACATTCCAACGGGTATATTTATGTTTAGATATGACCCCAACAACCAACCTTTTTCAAATTAATAAAGGTCATATGGGCATAGATATATCCAATTGAGCACACCGTTATTTGTTTGTTTCATCCATGATATGTTATTGCAACTGCGTTTAAATCGCACTATTGTCCATCATGGGTTTCATTAAGTCTTAAAGTCTTAAGTCTAAGGTCCTAAAGTGAATGGGGTAAAAAAGTTAAACATATTCAAGACAAAAATGAATAAAGGATATATCAAAACTTTCAATCATGAATATTGATATACATTGTATTTCTTCATTTAATACCTGATGAAAAAATAATCATGAATATCATGATATCCCTAACCTATCTTGTCCAGAACATTATTCAAAAGTCATATTTTTATGAAAACAAAATCACCAAATTTCCAATACCTGATGTTACAGACACAATGCTGTAAGTTATTTCTCCGTGAAGACCAGCATCATTGTCAGTTGCTTCGAAAGTTACCAAGCTAGTTGAAATGGGACCTGAATCTTCTGACAACGTCACATCCGGTAGGGCTGTACCCGTAGAGGTTGGTAACACCCATTGGGGAGAATGCTCGTTGATTGGACCAACCTGCACAGTTTAGAGAATTCTTGATGTTTGTTGTTGAACCAACTGTTTAAGGACAAGGGATACCAAATTTTGTAACGTGACGATGACTATTAAACCTAAGTTGAGTAGGCCCTACGTTTTACACTGTTGATATATTAAATTAAATATATTAATTGGTGGTTATAATCATTTTCCTAATTGCAGAAAACGTTCTTTGTAGACTTGCCATGACTATATCAAATTAAATAGTCAGGCTAACATAAGAAAACGTTATTCCACAAGAATTGTCTGATAATTAAGAAAGAGTTAAACAGAAAGATTGTCGCTTTCCGGTAATAGCTGATGCTGATGAACAGCCATATTCTGAAGAAAAAAGAATTCTTTCTATGAAGTTACAGTCACAACAAACAAACGCCATTATATCAATATGATGTCCTAGATAAAGATTTTGTGTAACTCACATGAACAACAACAGTTGTCTCCCCTGTTCTTGGCTTGTCAATTGTGGGTTTATCAACAGCTGTTAAGCTCAGGACATACGTGTAGTTGCTGACAGAGGGAACATCGTAATCCATGGCAGATGTATCACCCTTAAGCGTCAAACCATCAAGGCGGAATTCACCGCCACCATTGCCGGAAGAAATGGTGACGTCATAATCGCCATTGACGCCAATATCAGGGTCAGTTACAAGGTAGGTATGTAGATCAACTGAAGAAAACAAAAGTGACAGGATAGGCAAGGAAGCAAATATTTGCATATTTTAATGCCTTTCCTACAAAATACACGAAAGCAAGATGACTTTCGCAAAAGAGCTAAAATCAATGTCAAAGATTCAAAACATAAATGAAGAAACGAGTTGAAGGCATACTTGTAGATGGAGACACCGAAGTCAAGGTAAACTGTTACAAAAAATACGTGAAAAAGAGAAGCAGACATTAAATCTCACATGTGTCGACTTAGTTTTACCACTGGAAGATGCTACGTAAGATATCGAAATTTCGATAAAAAATTCTTAAGCTATGCAATATGAAATATACATCATCAAATGTTGAAGGACACCATAATCACAAACAAGTGCATTATTGGTTGATCAAAATTACTAACCCTCTATCCCTCCTTCCTCAACAAACACGACCAGGACGTCACTGTCAAATGCAGGTGCGTTGTCATTGAGGTCCTGCAGGTCAATGGACAAGGTTACGTCTGCAGATAATGAAGCACTGTCTTCAACGTGTATACTGATGTCAGCGATAGAACCCTGAGCCTCCCTGTCCATTTGTTGTGCAATGGTCAGTTCCCCTGTGGCAGAGTCTAGTTGAAAGAACGCCGCGTCTGCACCTAAAAAGTAATCCATGAACGTAAATCGTAAATGTATTGCCCAACGTCAGAACATTTAATGTTCATTGTTCTCCGGGATGATCACGTAATGAACATGCATGGCAGAAATGTAATGTGTTTAAGTATATAGACTATTGTACGACCTTATGTTTCTTCACACAAAACAAACATGTGAATTTAATGTTAAAGATATATTAAGTTTACCTGTCAGAGAGTAAGTCAACACGTCATTTTCATCAGCATCAGTTACATTTGCTGCCCAGTGTATCCGGGTTCCGACTGGAAGCTCTTCCGGTATTACCAAAGGATTGTGGGAGATGACAACCGGAGGCTCATCAATGACGTCAGTGATTGTTAACGCCATTGATATGTTGACGTCATAGATACCGTCAGATGCCCTGTGGTTGAAGTTAAAATAATTGAACAATTTGCTAATATCTATAATTCTATTTCTCACAATCAATAATGATATACCCGCGCACTTAAGACCTAACTTTAGGTAGTTTATTAGATATGCTGTAACTTCGAATGCCTCATTTTTCTTTTATTTTGGTGATCCTGAGTCACTAAGCTAACAATTATTATATACTATAGGCGTTGAGTTTATCACTATAAGAGGTTGTGATATAAATATATGATTGTCCTTTTTCGTCTTTCTCTTCATTTTGTAATAGTGAAAACTTTTACTTGAATAAATGAAGAATTTGAGGTATAAAATGATCACACTGAAAAAATAAACATCGACATAAAAATAAATTTCTTTTCCTCTAACTTTGACAATAGACATACCCGATAATCAGCGAGTAGCATCTCGTCGTCTCGAAGTCAAGTTCCACAAGAGTCTGTATTTGGGTACCAACGATTCCAAAGACGCTGCCAGAGCCTCCATGAACTGTATAGGTGATGACGTCACCATCTATATCAGTAGCAGCGTTGAATGTGTGAACTGCGGTCCCTATTGGGGTTGATTCACTCACGTCAATAAGATAGTCAGAAGAAGTGAATACTGGAGGGTTGTCATTGACATTGTCCAGGATAATCTTCATGGTTGCCGTGGCCTCTTTCGCTGGATTCCCCCCGTCCCTGGCTGACACGTCCACCGTGTAGTACATCTGCCCTGTAGTGATGTCTCGGTCCAGACTCCGAGCTACTCGCAGTGCTCCAGTCGTAGAATCCACAGAGAAGAGGTCCGGTAGAGAATCTCCCGTATCTGCAGCAAGACAATATTGTCTGGTAAGTTTAATTTCTGGTCTTTTAAATAGCATGATAACATTAAATTGGCAATTTCACCAGTACAAAGTGTCGTTTATAAGGCTAGTCTGTTGGATGATTCATTATATAAGTGGATTTTGGAAGAAAAGCTTAATAGGCTAAGACTCACTGGCTAAAACGCCAGATATTATCTCTAAGTGGATCAAAGCTGCAATCATCAATTAGGCCTATCAGTTTTTCTTTTTAAAGCCACTTTAACCTTGAACAGTGATTCAAAAGTATTGGCGTGTTGAGTGATATTGCCTGTCCCGGGATAGAATAAAAATCGAAAAATAACAAATAGGCTACTAAGACTCACTCGCAATGACTGAGTTGATGTGGTAGGAGATCACTCCGTCTGTCCCTTGGTCGGCATCTGTGGCCTGCAGTGTGATGAGATCTGACCCCACAGTCACATTCTCCAGCATAGTGAGGTCAGGGAGGGAACCTCCTGACTCGGACATAGCCGCGCTCCACACTGGGGAGTGCTCGTTCACCGGTAACACCTGCAAGGTATACCTTATAAATGAATCACAAGTCAGCATGAATCAGATTCGGGAAGTGGTTGAATGATGAAATAACTCATTTTGGCCACTTTGACTTAATACAAATACCCAGTGTTCGTCATAGTGACGTTCTAGATAATTCAGTGTAAATGAAAATTGTGCTTTACATGTATTTAATTGGGTTGCAATTGTACTTTTTTAAATTATCATAAATGGTTTTGTGCACATGTTAAATATCAACTTCTAAGAGCATATTTGAAGAGAAGCAACTATTTTCTCTATATTTTATATAGTTGAACCTATTTTTTTCTGATTTTCGTCATCGGCGATTTTATCTTAAATCAATAATAAAACATTAAATTTGGGTCAATATTTATGAAAGGCCTAAACGTACCGAAACAACAACGAGTGTGACTCCAGTTTTGGGCGACTCAGAGACCGGAGAGTCAGTGGCAGCTACAGTCAGGATGTACATGTACTGAGTCGACTCCAGAGCTTCGTAGTCAAGGTCAGCTCCAAGGGCAGATAACTCTGTACCCGTCAGTTGGAATTTGCTAGCGCCAGCATCATCTCCATCCGTTATTTGCATGGTGATGGCTCCGTTTGGTCCAGAGTCCGCATCAGTGCAGACAAGATCAATCAGAACCTCTGGATCAGAGTTAAATACATTTCATGACATTCATATCAGTTTTCCACACCCCTTTTAAAAGCTCCTATAGGGTTGATACTTTTTATACACTCTTGTGCACCTTAAAGTGCTAAAATAATTTCATAGTTATTTTGTAAAAGAAATCTTTATACAAAGTCCCTGCAATTTATTGAAATATATTGCGAATCAAACGATACATTCCAAAACACGTTTTACTTTTAAGTTTTAAAGGTAGTAAAATGCCAAATTGAATAAAAGAAGATTTACTCCAATGATATTGCTTTATCAAATCAATAGTTTATAAGGTTTACCAAGATATCTCTTCATCACCAACTGATGGCATATTAAGTATACAATATGCAATTGGAATTTCAAAACAATTAAATTGACGTTTTCCATTGAATCTAAGACTGTAGATTACATACCAGTGGAGGAACTCTCTGAAATGTTGACCTTGTAGACAGACTGCGAGAACTGTGGGTAAGCATCATTGATGTCGAGCACCTGCAGACTGAGAGATCCTGTGGCCTGCAGCCCCGCCTTGTCCTCTACAGTGAGAGTCAACTGGTCCAGCACTGTGTCCCCTCCCAGACTCTCCAGGTCTATCCTCTGGGCCAGCTTGATCTGACCCGATGTAGCATTGATGCTGAAATATGGGCTGTCAGTCCCTGCAAAAAACAAAGTTTGTAGAAGGATATCAACTTCTTTGATTGGCATTTGAGAAGTTGGAATGGTGAAAATGGGGAAAGTAGTAACTACATTTACTAATTTTTATTTGTTAGTCGTCTACCTATTGTTTATTATACTTATATATATGCCACTTTCCATCATCTGTTCATCAGCTTGAAAACGACATAAGAAACTGTGTCGAAACGTCGCATATCAACGTCGTTTTTTAACTTGAATTTACGTTTATCAGATCAAATACATAAATTAATTAAAATGTTGTTCTACTTAACCATGCCTCAGTAGTTATATTTCAGTTTTTGGTGTGCATTTTCGACAAAGGGGAATGGATTAAATATTTACGAAATATGCCCAAAAGTGAATGAATACCTGTCAAGGTAAAGGTTAATTCATCTCCTCTGTCAAGGTCGGTCACGTGATACAGTCCATCCACCATAGTGCCTGTAGGGAACTCCTCTGTTATGTAAACTGGGTTGTATATTTCAAGAACTGGAGTCTCGTCAATAACATCTGTCACTTGTATGGATAGCGTCTCGTTCACAACATGCACGCCATCCGTAATACTGCAAATCGATAGCAGGCAATGAATTATAGTAACAGGTTAGTTAAATATGCATTATTAAAGGACTATTACACTGATATCAAATATGTGTCCAATTTAAGTCAGGTAGAAACACAAGGTTTGACTTATCGACACATATTTTTACAATCTCTCTCCCAAAGCGATCCATGTTTGAACCAGACATAAACAAAGAGAAAAATATGCCCTTAAAAAGACTTAACTAAACATCGTTTTGTAATAATAAAAAATATTTCCTTCTGAATAAAAAAAACCACTTTTCATAAACTTAAATTCATTTTAAATAAGGTTCATAGATATATCGAAATGTCCAGAACCAATACATCTATTTTGACAAGTATTCATAATAAAAGAACAAAGGTGTGATTATTGACATTTTTACATTTAAGGTAAATTCATCTCAGGCCATGTATCTCTCGAGCTAATACCTTATAACAATGATGTGACACGCAGAGGTCTCATAGTCCAGCTTCTGTTGCAGCTGTATATCAGTCCCGGACACAGAAAACAGGGAGACGTCACCGTCAACGATACTCGCAGAAACCACGTCACCGTCATCATCCTGTGTCGTCAATGCCACAACGACGTCACCGATAGCTGCATCTTCCGCTACGCTCACGATAGACTTGAAGTTCACCAACACAGGGGGAATGTCGTTTTCATTCTGAAGGGTCACCTTGAACATCATCTCTGCTGATTTAGGCGTAGCTCCTTTGTCTGTTGCAACCACTGTGACATCGTGAAAACCGACTCCGTCAGTTGCTGTATCAAAGTCAAGGATCTCAGCCACTCTCAGTTGCCCCGACAGCTCGTCAATATAGAACATTGGTGTTGATCCAGGCGCTGTATGGAGCAATACAAATTCTTAATAAATTTGACAAGCAACTTCAGACACGATTAAACCAAAATATTTGTGAACTTGGATTTCAGTGAAATAATTATTCGAAGTGGTTTGCTGCATGGTACATGCAAGTTTCAGAATGTTCATGAAAATCTTAAAACGTGTTCCAGATGGTATTTGGTATTCAAAATACCTAATATCTACAATTGTTTTGAACTATTGTTATTTATCAAGATTGCTGTATTTACAATTTTAGATATCAAACGATTTAGTAGTTTAAAAGTCACTTGAACGATCAAATCCTTAATGACGGTGCTTAGAAGAAATTCAATAGAAAGAAATGAGTCCAAAGTTAAATCATCAATCCCTCCGTATGTGTAAACACCTATAAATCTCATTGCCCTTCCTTGCGAGTTAGAATCAATCAATACTTGACTCACAATTTTTAACAGAGTATACAATTTGGCCGTCTTCTCCATGGTCATCATCAGACGCAACAAAGGTCTCCACAAGGGTTCCCGGAAGTGCCGTCTCTGTGAGGGTTAGTCCACTGGTGGCTGGTGAAGTGAAGACTGGGGAAAACTCGTTCTCGGGTTGTACCTACAATAGTTTGTGTCAACTCCTCAAATACATACAATACAATGTTAAGATTGATTTAATAAGATTAAGCAGTTGAGTTACATGACCTTTATTTTGATAAAACAATCCTCGCATAAGATCTTCGATACGACACGACCTTCGCATCGGGTCAGATACGAATACAGATACAAAACTTTTTCAAGTTATTGTTGAGTTGAGTTGTTGAATTTGCATAAGAAATCTATTCGTCAGTGCTGAAACAGATGAAATGTAGTCTTTGAGGTAACGTTGAGTAAATGAACCTTGATTTTGATAACATGTTCACGCCTTTTATGATTATTTCTCCCTTTTTATGACTAATTTATTTATGATGAATGAAACAATTTGACAGTACACGTAATGACGGAACTTGTACCTAGATATGTTACACGATACGACATGATACTTAGTATACTCAAATACATCATGTTTTAGGTTGTACACCAACGATTGTATGATGATCTTTATCAACAAGCATAGGCAGATACTTCTCGATACATTCAGCGACTATAAACAATATGGAATAGAATAGAAGTGAGTCTCCTGGTTTTCTATAACTGTAAGCTAGGCTCAGCTCAGTCGTGTGACATGATGTTAACGCACATCAGTCATAAAACATCATCGTTAGTAACAATTTAGTTTATGATGTATAATTACCTATAATTCTCCCAGTTCATGAAATAGGCAAACAGAACTTAAAAAACAACGCATAATAAGGAGTAGAGAAGAGAGCAATTTGTCTTATATTTTACACACATTAAATAAAAAGACGAACACAATTGTATTTACGAGTAACAAATGTTTTCTACGTCACTTGCTTTTATCGGGTTAAAATGAAATATACGTCCCTCTAGGCCTAACTTTCAAAATGATAGCACAATGTTGTATACATGTTGTTATGATATTCTAATAACAATCCTAACACAATTCATCCATTTTATAGAAGCATCCGGTAAAGGCGTTAGATTCTATATTACAAATGAGATGGGGAGATCGGGCCCCGGCACGGCCCCGGGGCATGTTCGCCTTTTCGCTGTAACTTTTGTTCGGGGCCATTTTAACTTAAATTGGGAAATCCTAAAAGATAACATGACCGTACTCCCACACTGACTTTAAAATGGTGACAGTCCAACATGTTCTTTACAAACTGTGGAAGAAAACCCGTTTTTCATCTAGTTGAGTAAAATATTGGACTTCAGTTCACATGTTTTTGACAAATATTGACTATGTTTAGGAATAATTCTCAAGTGAGCATAAACCAACATGCCGTGACGTATATGTAACCAACAAGTTATTTTGGTTCGAGGTCTGTGTATTTTCGCAGTAAAGAAAAAAGAGCAAACGCGTTTGTGGGCTACGTTCGGTCATTACAGGCGGGGCACATTCGGCCGTGAGGACGGTCACAAATTTTTTAAGGTCCTCCTCGAAACCATTTTTCTAAAGGTCATCCTCCTCAAAAGAACCTTCTTGAAGGTCCTTAAATTGTAGGCTCCTCTTCTCCTCCTCTTACGAATTCTTTTCGTAATAGAGAGTTAACTGAGACCAGATCGTTATAAAATATGTTTTTGTAAAGTAATGTAGTATTTTTTCTGTTCCAAATATTGAATACTATGAGTAGCATCTTATCTCTCTTCAATTGTTGTATGCTGAACATGTTCTGATTGTTCCCAAGGATGGCCGAACCTGCCCCTGAGGGAAACCGAACTTACCCCGATGCGGGGCATGTTCGGTTTTTCAACTCGTTGTCTTTAAAGCATCGTTATTGGTAAACTAGTTACGTTAGGCACTTTCGACAATTATTGCAATAAAGTTAAGATATGGTTCAATATATGTACAAACGTACACTAGTATATTGCGAAAAAACAACTCATTATCTACATTTTAGTGTAAAGGGGACGTACCGGCCCCGGTCTCCCCTACCGTTATTACGACGACGGCCCCTGATGTTCTCGGCTCCTCTGTAGTCGGCTGGTCCACGGCGTGTACAAACATCGAGAACTGTTTTGATGAAGGTAGGCTTTCATAATCAACGGGAATGGAGCTCGTGTATAGATCAGTACCAGTGATGTAGAATTTATCGTTTGGGGGAGGATCGTCTCCAGAAGCTATAGAAAGTACAACATCTCCGTTCCCTCCTAAATCCAAATCCTGTACCGCTAGGCTGGAAAAAGCTGTGTCTGTTCGAAGAGAATAAGATTTCAGTATTTTGATGAGAAAGTCATCTATTAGTCTTTATCTACTACAGTTGAACACAGATGAGTTAACAGGGAGGGCAGTCTGGTACATCTGAATCCTTTCGATAATTTTACTAGTTTTTTAGAATCACTTATCTTGAAAACATATTTAGAATAATCGATTAGCGATATGATCAAAGAAAAAAGTAAAACGTTTTGTCTCATTAGAAAACATAATTCACATCTAAATAGTGAACAAATATTAATGTAACAGTGTTATATTTCTTATTGCACTATCTGCAATTGTGAAAATTTTGGATATTATGATAACAATAACTGAAATGGTAAGGTCATATATACTAAATGCATATATTGTGATTCCAAATTCAACAACGTTAGATTAGGTCTGATGTAATCACTAACCAGGAGCGGTGTTCTCTGTAAGGTTGACGTATATCACTTCGTCTGTAAACAAGGGGCTGTTGTCGTTGATGTCGTCGATGTTGAGGGTGAGAGGTTCCGTGTCAGAGTTACCTCCAGCATCGGTCACCTTGATGCTTACCTGTGGGTTAGTGGTCGATAAATAAAGAGGAACAAATTCAGAAGACTTTTAAATAATAGCTTTTATGATGTTGATATGACAATTCAGTTACAAGTGTTGAAACAGACGTTGCCTAAAATGGGTACTGCACATGTTTATGTCATTATTCCATCTTTACTGAGATATTTCATTTAAAAAAGGCAAACATATTACACCAACCTATCAAAAGATCGTGGTCAACGTCTAGTACGGAACTTATATTGTGAACTCACTTACAGTACATCATGAACTTACATGTACTTACTTAACATGAATTTCAATAACAATTAAGTTTTAATTTTGCGAACAAGCGAAACGATAGTACATATCAGATAAACACTTCAAATCACAGTCCTTTCCAAATAATCACTATTGACAATTTACAAACCTTTGTCCGAAAAAAACATTCCAAATAATTCTGATACCAATATTTGGATGTTTGAGAGTGATTTTTATATACAGATACCTTCTAAAGTAGCTTAATAGAAGTGTTACAATCAACAGTGGTGCCGAAACCCTGCATTTTAAGAAATTTTTCATTACTGAATCTAGGTTTCGTTCCTTGATTAAGCCTGATTTACAATTATGTACTTGAAATGTGTGAACTTCAATGTTAAGTATGATACACCAAAGAGCCTCTCAATGAACATACGTATGTGATAGGGTAATTTTGAATATGATCGCCAGTAGTTTACCGGAGATATGGTAGATAGTCCTGCTTCCCTGTCTATCCTCTGAGCTACTGTTATCACTCCTGTAGAAGCGTCTATACTGAAGTATGAGTTGCCGGCGCCTGTAACAGGACTTAAAAGATTAAGAAATTGTTGTCAGCTGAAAAATAGCGTACTCTGATCAACGCATATGGGCTGAATAGAATATAATCATAGAGGTTCATAGATGTACATGTATACACACAAACATACAAGGACACATAGGCACAATAATACAAGTTACATTTGATACATCGAGGCAAAGCTATCGACTATAAATGCATGTTGGCACAGTAAGTTACGACCCTTATGAGAAAACAATATTTCGGCCTTATGCGTATTATGCCTGTATTAGTAGGAAGGTAGTATTCAAGTTTTAGGGACGCTCGTGATGGTCAAAAAGATAAAAACAAAAATGTATCCTTTTCATGATCTGCCTACAATACAAACCTTCAAGGCTGTAAGTTAAGGTATCATCCTCATCAATATCAATGACGTCATATAGTCCACCTAAAGGAAATCCAATAGGTAACTCCTCTGGCAGGTTGTAAGGGGAGACAACTGAAATGACGGGATCCTCGTCTATGATGTTACTGACGTTAACGTTGATAGAGACTTCTGTTTCATGCACTCCATCACTTGCCCTGAATGCATCGACAAATTATGATGTTAAACACACATTAAACTTCTAGTTGCAGTTAATATTCTTTAAACGAATTACAACTTGTGTCCATTTGTGTCAATCCAAGGTCATGAAAGATTTGCAGATGAGTATTCAATATTTTATATCAGTTTGACCCTTAATGTTTACGTAAATAGTATAATCGTTCATTTAGTCATTTTCTCTTAACAATCGGTGTAAGAGGAAACTATCAATATAAGATACATTTTAGGGACGTCAAGTGAGTTCACCACAGTGGGTTCTATTGGTGAATACATTTCTTCTGAGTACCCGCTTGATAAATGTAACGGACAGTTCTTTTTCCGTTGATAGAGACATATCTTGAGGTCAAGATTCATTGATGCATTGGCAATGATTCTGATTCAATAAAACAACTTTCCCTTAAAGAATCTAATGAATAACCAGCTGGTTGGATTTCAGAGAGAATACCAATGAGCAGTTCACTCACTTCAATATGAAACTGTAGCACTTTTTCTTCTCGTAGTCCAGTTCCACATCATTGACGAAGCTGCCGGTGTAACTGAAGACGCCATGTCCTTCTCCTTCCACAGTGTAGGTCAGGGAGTCCCCGTCATCATCAGTAGCTGCAACTGTCAACAAGGCAGTGCCCACTGGTGTTCCTTCAGCTACTACAGTGTTGTACAAGGCGTCCGCAAATACTGGCGGGTTATCATTCTCTGGCCCTATGTTAACACGGAACAATGTGTCAACACTCAGCGCACCGGCGCCACTGTCTACAGCCTTCACTGTGACGTCATAGAAGGCAGTGCCACCTGTTAGCACGTCGAAGTCCAGGTTGCTGGAGAGGATGAGGTCACCAGACTGAGAGTCGAACACGAACTTGCCCGTTTGACTCGCTGCCGCGTCTGAAATGTAGCGATTATGAGGATATTAACCTTGCACGAAAGAGTCAAATATAACAGTAATTATCTAAGGATCATGGAAGGAGAAAGTAATTGTCAATGGTTGGTTGATATTGCAAGGGATACATCTTTTGTATTTATAAAGGAGCTTTTTGCTTTCGCATTTCAATTATCAAGTTTGATGACTGTTGTGTCGAATTGATGTACCTACATCATAAATGTTATATATTTCATGTTACTATACTTAAATGCAACGTGATCCGTATTCAAGTAGTATAATCATTTTATCATTGTCCATAGATACAATGTGATCATGTATTTAAACTGACCTGCAACCAAGAGTACTTGATTCAAGTTATCCTAATGTCCCTCATACCAATGTCAAACAAAAAGCAGAGACACCAAAAGAAACCAAAAGAAACCAAAACTCTTATGTCATATCAAAATCTTACTTTTCCCGGAACCAAAAATATTAAAAAAAGATTCCCTTCAATCTTTCTAACATATATTCAGTTTAAGTAATTTTCGCCTCTGATTGTCTCTTACCGTCCAGCACAGAGACAAGTTGATATGTCACGTGACCGTCCTCCCCCAGATCGTCATCAGTCGCCGTGTACTGAGCTAGAGTAGTACCAGGGGGTGTAGTTTCACTGATCGTCATGTCTGCTGGTACAACTGTCCAGGTGGGTGTGAACTCGTTCTCAGGCAGGACCTACAGTTCACAGTGTTCATCGGTCAGTCATGTCGCCATATTGGTGGTGTAAAATCTGTAGCCCGTTTCTTATCCTCATTTCTTAATCAAATTATCAGGTGTGGTAGCAATAATGAAGTATCATGAAAGAAATTCTTGTGGCTTTGTCCAGTGAATAACAAAGAGAGGAACATTTTTGGAAAGCGAAACCTTTTCATCAGAGCTAATTACAAAATAATGCTTCCGGAAAAAGACTTCAAACGTTATCAATAACCATATGTTTTGTTGATATGACCTACATAAGTTTGTTCATCGGGTATCGTCTAATATTTGTTAATACCTGTTCATATAGACAATAGGTGCATTAATCGCTTATTAAAGATAGTTTTTCAACATATTTGTCTTGGATTTAAGTTACAAATGTACATAATTATGAAATAAAGGTTTAATAACGATTTGGCTGAGTGCTCATCCTTCGGCATTAATTGGTTGCGCATCTTAGTCCTAAACACAAGAAAGTTCATTTCACTCTCGTATCTTGTCAGAAAAGTTTTCTAATGCGTGTTTTTAGGAATATTTTCTAATTACAATATCGCAGCTTATGAATATTAACTTTAACTATTTGTTAGTTGCATTTAACCCTCGTGCATTAAACTATCAATAAGAACCTCAAGTGTGTCGTCTCCTTTGCCTTTATGTATAGATGAGAGATAATTACCGTGATAACGACAACTGCTACTGACGTCTTCTTGGCCTCTGTTAGTGGTTGGTCCACCGCGTGTATAAAGAGCGTATACTGGAAGTTTGATGTCTCCAGTGACTCATAGTCTATCACGGTTGCTGTGGTCTTCAGATCGGAGCCAGCAAGTTGGAACTTTTCATTCGGGTTGGAGTCATCGCCACTTGCGATACTAATGACGATATTGCTATTGTCCCCGTCATCGTCGTCTTGTGCATTGATTGCTGACAGAATCGAGTCTGGTAAAACAATAAGATTCATATATGTCTCTTGATCTTCATGTCTATGACCTCAAACTCTATTGGGAATTGGAAGATACACCGAAACACAGACAGAAAAGAAATGGAAAGGTTTTTGAGGTTTGACATATACGTTTTCCTTAAACAGCTATTCGAGATGGTGAAAGTTACTATCGAAATTATTGCAAGAAATGGTAATGATTATTATGATAATAAAACAATACATACGAATATTTTCAAATATAAATGTTTCAAAACACTGCATAAATGTGTATATTTTTATTTAAATTTTATTGAGGATTTCTTCAAATTTCATGTTCTTTCATGTACTTTTTTTTTCTAAACGATGTTTAGCCTACCTTGTACCGTGTTCTCAGAAACTGTCAGAAACAGTAAGTCGTTATCGAAGACAGGACTGTTGTCGTTGATATCGATGATGTCAATAGCTAGAGTTTCAGAGTCTAAATTTCCATTGGAATCCGTCACCTTCAGGATTACCTGCACCACAAGAAAGACCTTCAGCGGCGTGTACAAATAACCTCAACATCCTAGGGAGTTTCCCGCTGCTAGTGCTTGAAATACTGACCGAACGGCGTTAGACTCCAACTTACTGACTCAGTGACTCTTTGACTAGTGTCAGCTATTGAATTGTTGAGTCTAGCGCAACTGATAATCCAAACATTTTGGTCTCCGTTTACAACTTTACAACCAGAGAAAGGCGAAATTTTCCATGTTAAACGATATTTGACGTGAATGTAGGTGTTGTGTTAAATCATGTGTTTCGAGGTCTTGATTATTCATAGCTATTATCAATGTAAGCTTTTTGTTAACAAGCTAAATGTGGTACTCACCTGGGAAAGGGCCACTAATCCAGCATCTCTGTCCAGTCTCTGGTCCACAGTGATCAACCCAGTTGCTGCATCGATCTTGAAGTACGAACTTTCTGTGCCTTTTTAAACATTTAGATCAATGATAGCGATTTATCTGAATAACTCATACAGACTTAATCATTGTTTCTTGTTATATAGGCACTGTAAAACAATTGCATGTAAAGTAACAAAAGTGATAAAATTCCGAATACAATAATGTATTTGACCATCAGATCCAGAACATAACAGCAGACATCAACAGCAAGCATGAATTATTAGGCAAAGTCAAACGCTATATACTGTAGGAACAATGGAAGAGATGAATGTAATGCAAAACCGAAAAAAAACCCAGAAGATAAAGATGAATACTATTACGATGTACATAAGCAATGTGAAGGTCAACAAGGAGATGCATGATCCAGAGCCACTCAGAAAACATGAATTGTCCTTCACCACCAGCTTCTTAAACTGAGCCCATAAACGATAAACAATAACAGGTAACTTTCATTATTCAATGTCATCAAATTCATTATCCATTACATTTTGAAATAATTTTTTTCTATGGATGTCACGATAGTCTGTTTAAAGCCGAATGCATTTCAGACAAACGTAAGACTTGCGATTCAATTATGATATTTCACAAATCATACATCGATTTAATATATTATCATCACATTAATAAAGTATACTTGAACGAAAACATGCCACCCAAACATGCCGTTGTCTTATATATAGACCAATGTTCTGAAATAAGAATGTTTATGAAAAGTCAATAACATACCCTCTAGTGAAAAGGTAAGGATGTCATCCACATCGATATCAGTGACGTCATACAAGCCCCCTAGCGGGGTATCGACCGGAAGTTCCTCGATAAGGGTTAACGGATTGTGGACAGTTATCAATGGGAACTCGTCGATGATGTTGCTGACGTTCACGTTTACAGGGACATCAACATCATGTAAACCATCGTTGGCTCTGAAAATTAGGATTAAGTGATCATTTGATATTTAGATTGACTAATTGAAAATAGTAGTTGTTAAGGTACCGTTGATGTTTAGATATATACTACTTAAAGACATGAAAATATATCATCTTATTTAACTACACATCTTTTATCAACTTTAACATCATTTGAAGACATTTCACTAATGCATTGCACAAATGCCTGGATACTTAATGGTTAGAGGTAATCACCTTAATAGGAAAGTGTAACAGCGTTTGTCTTCAAAATCCAGTTCCTTCAGGAGAGTGATACCAGATGTATACCCAAAGGTTGCTTCATCAACAATAGAATAGATCAGGGTATCACCATCAGCATCGGTAGCTGCAGCTGCTAGGACTGTCGTCCCTATTGACCTGCCTTCTACGACCACTGTCTGGTATAGGACATCAGAGAACACAGGTGGGTTGTCGTTCTCGGGTAGGATATCCAGACGAAAGGTGTCCTGTGAGCTGAGAAACGGGGTACCTAGGTCCTCCACTTGCACCGTGATGTCTAAATACCCGTATCCTCCGGTTGTAGTATCGTAATCCAGGTTGCTTGAAATGACGACATTTCCTTTGCCAGCGTCTACATAAATGACGTCGTCTCGGTTTGTACCGGAATCTGAAAGCATGGATCGTATAAATCATTATAGAGAACAGGATTGTTTTGCAGAAAAACTTTCAGTTCAAATTATATTTCACTGACTCATTGTAGATAGTGATATTTCTTTATTGGCCAAGATTGTGACTGTTGAATGAGAGAAGAACTACGTTTTATTTCATAATCTATAGAACAATTTATATTACTCACAGAAAAGTCAATGTTCTATTTAAATATGACAGCTAAAAACATTATCCCGAATAATAATACAAATTTTGAATGATCTCTATCACTAAGTGTAGTGAATTGAGTTCTTATTTATTTGTCACTATCATTAACTGATAGAAATTTTTAGTTAACAGTAGATGCATCTTACCATCCAGAACAGACACAAGTGAGAACGCGAGATCTCCATCTACCCCTAGGTCGTCATCAGTAGCCACGTAAGTATGTATAATATCCCCCGGTGCTGCGGTCTCACTCCGACTTAACCCTGTTGGTGCTGGAGTCATCGTGGGGGTGCGCTCATTCACAGGAAGTACCTTGAAAGAACATTATCACTATATATAACATGGCGATATATGAACACATGGTAAGGTTCTCTAATTATTATTTGGATCATTTCATTTCTTATGAAGGTTCAAGATTATATTGATTTTTCAGTTTATCAATAACTATTGGAGGTGGCAATTCACTTACTTACATTTTTGAATTATGCTGTCGTCGTTAAGTGTTTACATAGCATTCACTCACTCTTTTTGTATCTCTGTTGACTGAATGGTAATTTACAAAGGTGAGCATAACCCTTTTGATTAAAAGGCGCAACTACAGTGGATCACGGATTCGTTATGTTAGGAATTATGTACATAAGTACAATAAGCATGATCTTATTATTGGAAACAAATGATCAACTTGATTAGAACATAAATATTCATTCAAAGTATACCTCACTTACTGAAAAGCTCTTATTGGATTAATAGAAATCAAAGTTTAAGTATTATGGAAATATTGTGTATCGGAAAGTATGCGTATAAACGTTGTTGAGAGCCACTCCGTGATTTTATGACAAGTTGATTTCTATTGGAATATACATCCAAAACATCCCACATTTCAGTACTATCAACGGCCTAAGTGCGAGTATGACTGATTTATATTTTCAAAATTACGATTGATCAATTTAAAGGCTTCATTTTCCTGTTTTCGATCATAATCGCGACTACAAACATTCTTATTGTCACAGTACAAGATAGATGAGCTTTAAAATCAGAATTTTCGGGAACAGTTGGTATTCAAGATGAAATGACATCATTGACAAATTGTGGCATACACGTGAGACAAACAACTCGCGGATTGCCTCTTTAAACTCATTATTTTCTGCAAAAGTCGCTACCTCTCAAACAATGATACCATCCAAAAAAATGACATTTATGTGACGCCAACAACTCTTACTAATTCGTTAATACAACAATGGGTAGCTTACTGACCGTAACGATAACGGTAGCAAACGACGTTCTGACGGGCTGTACAACATCTAATGGTTTATCTACAGCTTGAAGTGTCAGTCTGTAGTTGAAACTGGAGGTGGCCAGGTCTTCATAGTTGATTGGCTCCGATGTTGTCACTAAATCTGTCCCAGAGATAGCAAATTTCGGAGCTGCATCGTCGCCATCAATGATGGAAATTTCAGTCTGACCATTGTCAGCATCGTCGTCGTCCGTAACCACAAATGACTTTAGTGGCACGCCTGCATTGAACAAAATTATGAAATTCTAGGATTTATTTCCTGTTCACTATTTCATTTGAAAATTCAATTTGCAATAACTGCATATGATTTTATTTAAAAAGTATGTATCTTATACTACCATAGCATCCTTATTCTTTCTTAGTTCTTATAAGATTTTAAAAAAAAACGAAGTCATGATTGAAAATATCTTAGCTGTAGTTGGTTGGTTCAATTCCTTCTCACATATTTTTCCAAGTCTTAAGGGCCGTTTATCATGACATTTTATTTTAACAAAATTGTTTTCACAACCTTTCACAACCTTGCCCGTTCTTCAGGTACAGGAAAGAGGCGAAACATAGCCAAGAACGGCGCAATCTAGTTAAAACTAGCTGTAATGTATACGCCCCTAAGTCCTCACGTTGACGTAGGGGACGTATTCATTACAGCTAGTTTTAGCTATATATGTTCACTATCTAAATGGCATATAACTTTAATAGTTTTAACTAGATTGAGAAGGACGTAAACTACGATAAAGAAGAATTTGCTATCTATATTATGTATTTTTCACTTGAAAAAGCAATCTTTTTAATGTCTCGTGAAGAAACAGAAGTTTTGAATGACGTCGTGCAAAACAAGGCTTGTCAAAATGCCACAACGAATACCTGAAGCCTCGTTTTCAGTGCCGTCCACGTAGTACATGTTGCTGTCCCACACCGGACTGTTGTCGTTGATGTCAATCACTGTGAAGGTTAAAGAGGTCGAGTTGGTGTTTGACCCCAAATCTGTCACGGTCAAGGTCACGTCATCTAGAAGGTGAAGGTTGTTTGGTGGGTCGAAGTCAATCCTCGCAGCAATCTTTAGTCTTCCGTCTACCGTTATCTCGAAATAACTAGCATGTGCTCCTAAAATGTATAATCATTTAAGAATATTTATTTGTGGCGAATCTGAAATGTTTTTAGATGCGATTCATGATTCAGCACATACACATGCATTTTAGAATGAGATCTTATGAGATCGCTTCCATTTACTGTTTCTCTTTTATTGGGACTCACTGTTGGAAACTTATTTCAAATTCAACAATAAACATCTATAGGAAGAATCACAAGGCGAGATGAAAAACAACGTTTGCCGTATTGTACATTAAAACATTGCCTTTAATGTTCTTCGAAACGTCGACTGATTCGTTTGAGACAGTGCAGTGAGATGCTGTAGGTATCCCAAACCACCCATAACGAACGTCATATACGTCCGGGTAATTAACGAATTTTTAAGAATGATGGATTTATTTACATACATCACGCCGCATGCTCCATTGTCATGTCACGATTAACGTTAAAATTCTGCACAATCACCCCCAATTAAGATCTAAACCCATTAGAATGTATATTTCATTTACCTTTTTGACGTGTACGTCAACGTTTACATTGCGTTTTAAACACTTCAACACCCGGCAATTGCATTTCAGAAAGAGTGGGTGGAAATGTCGTAGAGGAGACCTTTTCCACGCACTGCCAGAACAATGACAACTAAGAATCCTTGTAATACAACGAAATGTCTACTTTTTTAAGTTCAACAAAAAAGATGAAAACGAATACTGATGTTGACTTGTATCTCCGTGTCCCTTTTTTCACAATTGAAATTATGTGATATTTTTGGTCATACATAAAAGCAATATATTCTAAGAAAAGAGAGTTGTTTATCTTATAGATTATTGTTAAAATGCATGCATATAGATCGTATACACCTGACGAATCAAACCTTCTTTATGCATTATTAGGTAACGGATGACTTGCGTCTCACATAAAAATGTACAAGGCGTACAAGCACGAGCATAAAGTTTCAGTTGACAAATAGTGTTATATGGCGAAATATTCAGAAAAGTTAGGGGGTGAATTATTCAGAAATGTTAAAGGACGAAATATTCACAGATGCTGTGTTGCGTGTTACAGGATAGTTCAAAGGCAGTTATTTCAGACAGGGCAATCAGACTAAATAATTTAGGAACAATCTGGAGTAATAGATTGTGAGAGAGTTAATGACCGAAGACAGGGCGAGCATTCTGTCGGGTAATAGGAATCGGGAAGAAACCAGAATGTCCGGAATAAGGGGTAATACTACACGAAAGATGTCACAGTAAGGCGTGGGTTTACGGTTTAAGAGTAAGAGCAGCCCACAGGGGATTAGTTTGAAGGAGCTTGTTTGTGCAAAAGTAAGAATCGATTAGGGGGGAATCGAGTCAAGGGTTGAAAGTTCGAAGGTTAAAGGTAGAAGGGTAGAAAGTCGAGGTTGAAGGTTAAAAGTTAAGGGTTGGCAAAACCAGAGCGATTGGCTAAAAGTGAGACCCACCCCAAAGAATGAGTGACAGTTGAGTACAACAAAAAGAAGCTGCACAGTAGTTTCAGGGAGTTATTTCAGGAGTTCTCAGAAATACCAACTGCATGCTTAACCCTTGACCGCCATCTTCGGCTGGGCCGGAGCGGCTTCTTAGAGGGAACCGTATGGGTATCGTATAGCATGCTTTTCGGCAGTAGGGGGTTAGGTAGGGAATAAGGAATAAGAATGTAATTTTAAGATTTAGATTAAAGTAAGCATTCAGGGGTTTAGTTAAGCAGGTTAAATCGTACCAGTAGAAGGTTTAGGTATTGATTGGAATATGATGTGTAATTTGCTTTAAATGTATTTGTAATAAAAGGTAAAAACATTGTATGAGTTTTTCATGATAGTTAATTAGTTAGTAAGGTAGTACCTCGAACAAGCAAGCGAGTTAAAACCACATCCCAAGATATAGCTACACACGTAAGTATGACATGGTGGAGATTGCGGGTTTTCTCAAACTATTTAGCTTTGAGATAGGTTCATAGTAACTAAAATAGCGGGGAATTTTTTATTTTGTTTCTGGGGGTATTATCAATGAACGGGCAGTCGGTACTGTCTATCGATCGGTCTGAAGCAGTTTGGGGGCAGGTTTATGTAACGTTGAGAGGCGAACAGACCGTCACGGATCGATAAAGCTTTTCTGTAAAGCGGGATCTTTTGCGGTGTATTGCAGTTGGGAGAAAGGGTTGGTTATGATTTTTTTTTTTTTTAGCAATAATAAGTAGTTGATTCATTGGAAAATCGAGTTAATTGAAGGAAATATTGGGTCTACAGATATTATTTTAATAAGATATTGTTGTATTATTATAAGAAGGAATTTTGAATGATTATTGCATGAATTTGTGTAGAAAATTTGAATAAGCATTATTTATAAATGTGAATTATTGTCGTTGCAAATGTTACGAGGTATATTGTGGAACGGCAATTATATGTATGTATGGATGTTCAGAAAATTCACGGAGGATTCTTGGGAAAAGGTAAGTGTTAACTATGTTATAAATTGTTATAAGAAGGGTTATTGGTGTTTTTGCCTACATGGTATGATGGTTTTAAGATTTTACATGTGTTAGTTATCTAGTGTTATAAAACAGGTAAGGAAACTTTAATTGGCTAAGGCAAGGGTATATTTATGATATTTAATGGATGAAATATATTGTATGTAAGAATATTTATGGTTTGAATAATTATGAATGCGATTTGCTGGATTTTTTTAAGGGACTATAGTTTCGTCATAGGTGTTTATGATAGCGGAAAGGAATTGGGGGTATTCGGTTAGTGACATAATATAACTATTATGTGTGTCTCGCACCAGTGTGAGGTGGAGCTTTAAATTGTAGCATACAGGAACCGTTAAGTGTTGGTCAGGTTTACTGAGCAGGGTGGCAATTCCAAACTCTAATTCCGTTATTGCTTAGGAAATAATTTTATGGGGTCTTTTAAACAATTGATTTGCTGGTGAACGGGATATTTGGTAGGTGCGGGCAAAGTACACGTTATATGTAAATTGGCCTTGTTAACTGTGATTCCGTTATTCTGGAATTGGGTGTATACACAAGGGTATGTTGAGTCATATTTTATAGATGTATAGGAGCGGTTGGAAATTAATTTAGAGTGCTACAGGGGTCAATTACGAGGTAAGGAAGGTTTTTCAAGGGGTCGTTTGTAATATTTGATTATATTTAGATATTTAATATTAGTTTACTATCACGAGGGTTAAGTGGAGATAATAGATAAAAATAATGCCAGGCTTGTCGCAAAGTAATAATTTTTAAGCTATAAAGGCTGAAATTCTATTGAAATTAGAGTAGTTACTACAGGAATTGCCCCGTTAACTTAATTGATTGAACCAGGCTGAATTTGCTTTGTATCAAGCACTTCATAATTTAGCGAATTTGCGACATACATTAGAAAGGACTCATATTGTTGAATTAACAGTAGCGGATATGGAACATGTGGATTAGTGTTTCAGTTAATATGGTGTTTTCTTTATGATATGAATAACGGTCCAGCTAAGCGTACAAGATCCAAAGCGTCTAGTGATAATACGGGGGAAGTCAAGCAGGGTACTATATTTCGAAAATCATTTAACTATCCGATTTCACCGGATGACAGTTTTGAAGAAGTTAGATTTTTCAAGGGGCCAAGTCCTACGGGGGTAGATATAGAGAATTTCACACCCAAAAGTGAAACGTTAAATAAGACAAATGCAAGAGGGGTTTCATTACGAATTGAGGATGAGTCTTTAATAGACAGGACTAGTTTGGGGGCAGGCGTAGACGGGAGTGTGAAAACTGTGCTAAAATTTGAGGACGAGACAAGTGCTTTGGCTGAGGGAATATTAATTGATATTGGTCAAGCGAGTTTGGAAGATAGAAAGGATAGGTTAGAGGTTGTTCAACAAGATCTTCAAAGAGATACAGACGAGTCAGCTAAGGTCAGAGGTGAATTAGAGGGTGATGCTGTTATTCCACAGGAGCCCGAGAGAATAGTGTCAAATGTACATTTTGATTTAGACGGAGAACAAATTATTTTAGTGAACGAACAACGTGGGTTTGAGACAGACCAGTTAAATGTAGGGGATGCTCATATTGTAGCCAGTCGAGGAGAAGGACAGGAAATAGATACTGATAGGAATTTAAGTGATACAGAAGGTGAGTTGAGAAGCGAAGTTATTAGTATAGCAGGAGGGGTCGAGTTAATCGGTGAGGAAAATTGTAAGGAATCAGTGAATGAAAAGTTAAAGGGATCAGGTTCAGAGGAAGATTTCTTAGTATTCTTAGCAGAGCAGGGCTTACCAGAGGCTAAAGAAGCTCTTGGTATTGAGGAGTCGGTGGTTATTCAGGTCGATAGTGTATTGCAGGGGATTGAGGATAGAGAGTTGTCTTTTGGGTCCCCATACGTAAATATTACGGATACCTCATTTGATATAATGGGAGATAATAGTATTCATCCAGAATTTTTTGATGGTACAGACCATTCGGTAGCTCCAGAGTTTTTGGCCCGATTTAATCATTATGCAGATTTTAAAGGATGGTCTGAGACTCAGAAAATTAAAGCATTTCCTTTATTTTTGCGCAAGAGTGCGTACTTATGGGTTCAACATGTAGAACTCGAAACGAACGATGATTTTGAAATTTTAGAAATTAAATTTAAAGAAAGGTTTTGCCATGCTGTACCAAAGTGGACAATGGTTAAAGATTTTCAATCTCGCCGACAGAAACCAGGTGAGAGTCTTGATCAATATTTAGCTGAACTGACAAGGTTGGCGACATTGTTAGGAAAAACTGAAAGTGACATTTTAGATTCTTTTGTGAGCGGCCTACCTGCGCGCGTTAGAGCGCTGGTTATAATTCAAAAGCCTGAGACTCTTGCTGCGGCTGTGGAAGTTGCCAGATTGGCACAAAGCATTGCAGAGGAGGATACCAGAAGTATAGTGCAGGGTTGTTTCGAAAGGTTAGAAAATGTATGCGAGAGAATGGAGAAGCAACAAAATGCAGGATTAAACTGTGAGTTTCAGGAACCCCCCGTAGCAGCAATTGGAAGGAGACAGCAGGCACCGGATCCAGGTCGCTGGCAAGGTAGACCACCAAGACAGAGGGAACAGAGACCGTCAAGGGGACAGGGTGTTTCCGGTGTTGGACCAAGGACGGAGACTTCGGCCCACAGAGTACGATGGTCTCACCCCTCCAGTGATAAGATGCACGCACAGGGACAAGTCGTTACCCGCTCGGGGAGAACCACTTAGAGGACCTGTTTCAAGTGTGGCGGTGAGTTCTCTGAGTCACATATTGAAAGGTGTCCAGCTCGAGGAGCTGAATGCTTTAATTGTGGCCGCCTTGGGCATTTTCGGCGTGTTTGCAGAGCGCCAATTCAGATGAGTAATAGATGACTAAGGGTACAAGGCCTAAGGGCAGGCAGGTTTTCTAGGCAAAGTGAGCGGCGCAGAGTTATGGGACATTTCAGTCATAACTGTGGAGAACCATGGGCCTATAACGCTAATAGAAGTTGGGTGTCTAGAGATGACAGGCATTATTATTCAGGTGATACGCAGGGGGGCTATGGTAGTAAATGTAACGAGCGAGGCCGACCTGGCGTCCGTCCTCTTAATTATGCCAGACAGGATAGATTTACTCCAGGCAAGGGGAGAATTTTTTCTGGGGTAACAGAGGCAGACTCAATAATGAAAATTGGACTTAAATAATTGTGTTGTGGAATCCATTGTTGACACGGGGGCGTGCCTATCTGTGCTCACAGAGGGTATTTTAAGAGACACAGGGTTATGGCGCGAGGAGACTCTCCAGCCGCCAGATGTTCAGAATTTCAGAGGTATTAACGAGGACGTGTTTCCGGTACTTGGTCAAATGAAGGTTAAATTTGAGTTAGGAGGTCGTTTTTATGAACATTCATTTTATGTAGTAAAAAGGTTAATATTTCCAATGTTCTTAGGGTTGGATTTCTTGAAGAAACATCAGGTAGTAATAGACTTCAGTAATGGTACAATAGAAATACCGGGTGCATTACCTTCTCAACCTTTGTGAAGCGTTGATAGTAAGGAGACAATAAATGGGGATATAGTGTCAGATGCTCTTTGTGAGATACCAGTTAGAGTAATGAAACGTACCATTGTTCCAGCTCATTCGGAAATGACAATACGGGTTTATATACCTTGTTTTACTGAAACCGATGACATATTGTGTGAGCCATTTCAGTGCGCAAGCGAGGAGTTAGGTGTTTTGGGAGCAAGGTGTGTGGCTTCGGCGCCAAGAGGGTTAACATCTTATAGGGTATTGAATCCTCATGCTCAGGATATTGTTTTGGAGAGGGGTCAACAGATTGCATCGTGTTGTCACATTAGTAGCGAGCAGATTAGCCAGTTGAAAGAGGGAGAGAGTCAACGAAACCGGACAGAGAATACTCAGTTGTCTTTGGAGAAAGTAGATAGTCTCATTTCTGAACTAGGGCTGAAGTTTGATGATGAAAATTTAGATGAATTACAAAAATCTCAGTTGAAGCGGTTAATAGCAGAGAATAGGGATTGCTTTGCGACATCTTTATCGGAGTTGGGGAGGTGTGACTTGTTAGCACATGACATAGATAAGAAATTAACAGGCAAGTGGGGGAGCTAGTTAGGTTAGGAATATGTGAGCCACATTGTGGAAGTGAGTGGGCCTCTCCAGTTATCTTAGTTAAAAAGAAGAGATTGCAAGGTAAACCCCAAGAATATCGTCTGGCAGTAGACATGAGAGCGGTAAATAGTGCGACTAAGGTTAAAGAGAATCACCATTGTTGAGAATAGATGATGTCATTGATTGTTTGGGGGAGAAAAAGAGTCAATATTTTTCCACTATCGATTTGTTCTCGGGTTATTTCCAAGTTCCCCTTACACCACGAGCACAAGATGTTTCGACATTTATGACTCAAGACGGGTGTTTTCGGTTCAAAAGAATGCCTTTTGGTTTGTGTAATGCTCCGGCGACGTTTTCCCGCGTGATTCAGGATGTATTTAGGTCTCTTAATTGGAAAACCACGTTGTGTTACTTAGACGATATTATTTGTTTCTCACCATCTTTTGATCAACACATGCAAGATCTCAGGGATGTTTTTGCATGCCTAAGAGCGGCTAACCTAACAGCGAAGCCTAGTAAGTGTGAATTTGGTGCAAAGGTCGTAAAGTATTTGGGACACATATTTTCAAAGGAAGGGGTCCAAGTCGATGCCGAAAAAACTAAGTTGGTTGACAAGTTTCCGGTTCCAACAAGTCAGAAACATGTTCGCAGTTTTTTAGGACTGAGTGGTTATTACAGACGTTTTGTAAAAGATTATTCTAAAATTGCACATCCATTCAATAGGCTGTTGCAGAAAAATGAGAAATTTCATTGGGGTTCAGAGGAGGAAGAGTCGTTTCAAACGTTGAAGAAAGCTTTAGTAAGTCCTCCAGTTTTAGCATTTCCAGATTGGACAAAACCTTTCATTCTAACAACAGATGCGTCATTAACAGGTATGGGTTTTGTCTTAGCACAAGCAGACGACAAAGGGTTTGAACATGCAATAGCTTATGCAGGTAAAAGTTTGTCACCGGCAGAACGTAATTATAGCATTACAGAGCTAGAGCTCTTGGCGGTCATTAGTGGTATTCATCATTTCAAGGAATACTTGCAGGGGAGAGAATTTATAATTATGACAGATCATAAGGCACTTCAATATCTAACCAACAACCGCACTAAGTCAGCAAGGCTTATCCGCTGGTCCTTATTTTTGGGAGAGTATAATTTTACTATTAAGTATCGGCCAGGAAAGTCTATTAGCCATGCAGATGGGTTGTCACGGTGTGAACACTTAGAGCCAGGTGAGGCGGATATTTTGGAAAATATAGGTAGCTTATTCACAATAGCTAAGGGTGATGATGTAGTGGTTGAGGTGGATAAGGATATGCAGGACGAGAGTAGCGCGGAGGTAGCAGAGGATAAAGATAGAGAAGTACGGGATGAGCTAGACACACCGGTAGATGGGGCTATATCAATGGAGGATATACAGGCTAAACAACAGGCAGATGCAGCATTACGTCCAATAATTAATTATTTGAGTACAGGGTATTCAGACTCAACGGGTAAGGACAGCAAGTTATTACAGGCTCAGTGTCAGGAGTATGTCTTAGATAATGGCACGCTTTTTAGGCTGTGGGGACCACAGATTTCTGGAAACTGGATAAACAGGTGTGTCAAACAGGTGGTTATTCCAAAATGCTTAGTTAATAAAATTTTGGCCGCGTATCATGATAGTTTGATGGCAGGTCATCAGGGTATAGATAGGACATTCCAACATATCAGAAATAAATATTATTGGCGTTCAATGTATACAGACATAAAGAATTATATTCAGACATGTGTAGACTGCCAACTGGTTAAAAGGACCTATGGACAACGTCATGCACCGTTAAAACCTCTACCAATAGAAGGTAGGCTATGGGATCGTGTGCATGCTGACACAATAGGACCGCTACCTGTTACTACGAGTGGTAATAAGCATATTTTAATAGTGACATGTAGCTTTAGTCGTTTTACCATGGCGTTCCCATTGAAAACTTTGGAGGCAGCAGAAGTAGCAAGTGTGTTCTATGAGAGATTTATTTGTGTCTTCGGAGTTCCTAGTACTGTACTTACGGATAATGGAGGGCCATTTATTAGTAGAATATTTGCGCATTTGTGTAGGATTATGTCCATAGAGACTTTGCGTACAGCAAGCCATCACCAAGCTACAAATGGCGCATCAGAAAGATTTAATTATTTCTTAGAGGTGAGTTTAAAGTATTACGTGGACAAAAAGCAGAACGATTGGGATAAGTATTTGTCTAGTATTACTTTTGCATACAATTCCACTCCTCACTCACAGGGGACAGCTTTTAGTCCATATTTCTTAGTGTTTGGTCAAGAAGCGAACCTGCCCATTGATGTGGAGCTAGGGGCAACAGCGGGGTTGCCACAAACAATTCATCAAAGGGTCGAAGCAATTTCAGAGTTAGTGGGTGTCACAAGGGACATTGCCAAACAGAATTTAATAAAAGCGCACGAACGGGCTAAAGGTTATTTTGATAGAGGGTCCAAGATGCCATGCTTTGAGCTAGGTGACAAGGTGTGGGTAGATAGGAGGATGGTAGAACCAGGTTTGTCAAAGAAATTAACTCCAAGCTTTACTGGGCCATACTATATTTGTGATTTAAAAGGGCACTGCACTTATCAGTTAAGGAAGGTAGAGAATAATGTTTTGCTTAAGGTACCAGTTCATGCCAATAGATTGAAACTCTATGTAGACCCAGGTATAAGAAACACTATTGGTCAGGCAGATGAGGTGCAGGCAACAGGTGGCAATGAAAAGGTGGTTCAGGATATAAAAGATAAGACTGCAGTGGCAGAAGTTATAGTAGATGGGACGGATAAAAATAAAAAGTGGGTCTCGTTCAAGGAGACAATTGAGATTATACGTGAGGATGGAGACATGGAATCGGATAGGGAGGCCGACGACATGGTCGATGAGGGCGATGATATCCAGTTGGGACAGCCCGAGGTGTATAAGGTAAAACGCATTATGGCACATAAGCTTATCAATGGTTATTCATTCTATAAGATACATTGGGAAGGTTATCCATTGTCAGAAGCTACATGGGAACCAAGCAAGAATTTAGCGAAGGATTTGATACAGGCATACAAGATTGCGCAAACTGTTAAACAAAATGCTAAACAGCGCAAAAAGAAGAGAGGTACTTAGACTATTTGTATATGAATAAGAGTGTCATAATTTTGAATCAATTGACACAATGAAACAAAAGAAGAATGAAATACGAAAGAGCTGTAACAAGTCGTTATATTTATATTTATTTCATGGGATTTTGTCAAGATGGTTGTCTCTTATAGCGTAGTGGGCATACCGGAAGCAAGGGTGCACACTTGCGAAGGGATGTCTGCTACTGAAGAAAGCTATTAAGAGATAATTATCTACTTAATTAATTGAGTATCAGTTGTTATCCTGAATAAAGAGGGGATATCTTATGACAGGGTCCAAAAGGACTAGACAAGATAATGAGAGAAGTATTGAGTTATACTTGAGTACAGTGACATACAGTGAGAGAAATTAGGCGTTATACATTGAGTATAGTGGATACTATGGAAGGTTGATGGCCTATAGCTATTTGAGTACACAGGCCAATACTGTGAGTGAATTATTGACGTATATAGTGAGTACAGTATAAGCTGTCAGAGAAATAATGAGAGAGGTACATGGAGTACGGTATATAAACCGATAGTGAAAAAAAAAGGGAGAAGAAGATGAGTAATGTACATGCCATACAGTTCATGTTATGACAGACATAATGTGAGTGAGTATTCACTCGGATGTTATGTGGATATTGGAAAAAATGAGCATACTGAGTATATAGAGATACACAAGGGAAGCTGTTCCAAGGTGTCAAGTTGTTGTGGTCATAGTGGACCTTAGATGTAAAGTTATGCATAGTGAGTTACAGGAGATGAGTACTGTCTCGGACGACAGGACAAGTTACACATATAAACTATATAATTATTGTGGGATGAATGTTGAAGAATTATCATATGTATATGTAGACCCGTAAAGAGAAGTGATAATATTTGTTTTACAGCCACAAGGTGTGCTGTTATGCTGTTGGATCAGCGGGACGAGAACAACCCAGAGAGAGGACCAGGAGACTTCAGGGCTGAGGGCTCCATACGGAGTTTTGTTCGTAGTAATGCGTTCAGTTAACTGGTGCAAATTTTCCGGGTTAGATTCGCGTAGGGCCTTCTTCTGACGGCTATATCTTTCATGACTTTGAAGTCGGCAGTTTTATAATGATAGTGTGCTTACGGGCGACTACATTTGCCACGACTTTGATATTTGTCCTATCCAGAGTTTGGAGGTGACTGTTTCGTTAAACAAAAAAAAAAAAAAAAGAATAAAGGGTTGTCCCTGATTGGAGAACACATTGTCCATTTACTTATTATTCTACAGGATAATGACTATCCTAAGGGTGAAACCTTAAGACTCATTAAAAGCAGGTTCTTTGGGAGACTACGGGTCGGATTGTGGATAAATTAGGTTGATGTTGTTCATATCAATATAATGGCAACAAAAAGAACGTTATGTTTACATGTGGGCAATGTATTTAGTTTATAATTATGTATGATGGTTATTTATTTTAGAAAATGAATGCAAACACATTTTTTATCGTACATTGGTGTTATCTTGGAGCTGGGCAGGTGGTTCGCTGATGCTCTATATGTATATACAAAGGAACGTTTCGTACATGAAAATTGATTTTGTACGGAAAGTCACACAGTTCTTTCAGTGTTGGTCTGCGAGAAAGCAGCCAAGGTTCTCTATTTGGGAGAATATAACGAGGTATTGTCATGATGTTCTAAGGGAGATACATCTGAGCACGTTTACAAGAAACACCTGAACAGTGAATGTAGTAGGATGCATATTTATATGATGTATGAATAATGTTCGTTGATGATAATCAGGTC
The DNA here is from genome assembly GCA_916613615.1 of Steromphala cineraria. Classification (NCBI taxonomy): domain Eukaryota; kingdom Metazoa; phylum Mollusca; class Gastropoda; order Trochida; family Trochidae; genus Steromphala; species Steromphala cineraria. The sequence goes on along the minus strand of OU744736.1, from coordinate 6,528,509 downwards.
ATGGAACTTGATAGTGATATAGTCATATTGTTCTTGCGATGTTCTGTCGTACTTTTCTCAAGTGTTATAGGAATGGATTGTCCAAGGAGGATATGGTCGTTCCCGTGTGGAGGTATACTGGTACTCAGCTCGGGTGCACGGACTGGTCACGGTCATCCACTTGAAGTGACAGTAGTAGCTGCGATAGTACGGTCCGGAGGTCACCGGATAACTGGGAAACTACAGGTCCAGTAGCCGTGACTGCAGCGAAGTCAAAATGAAACCGAGGGGACGTGTCTGAGGGGGCGTGTCGAGGGATACGCGTCTGAGGAGACGAGTCCGAGGAACTGTCGACGAGTCGAAGGGTCGCCCTGTCGTCAATCAGGGGTGGTCTATGACAGCCACAAAGGCAAGGAACTGATACTGCAAAGACACTTGTTAACGTGCTTGTGCAATATACATTCAGAAGTGCGGACACTTGTAAATGTGACTGTACACCGTGAACCAGTGCTGTGACATTCGCATGTGAATGTGCGTGAAGGGAACATTAACCAGAAGCTGAACTTTCCATATGGTATCCTCAGGGTTCGATGAACATTTCTTATCCTTTGAGATGTGACTTGTTGGTGACTTGACAGGCATGTGATGGACTTCCATGGCGGATTGTGCACGATGAACTTTAATATATTTATGATATTCCGTGCTCTACCTCAACTATACACAACAAGGAAGACTATGGCATTACGAACTCTAACGATGTCACTAACGATGTCACGGTGCTATGCCAGGATTTTATGAACTCTAAATGTGTTGTTTTTCTTGATGGCAGGTTTCCATACGATCGATATTGCATGTTTCTTTTTCAGGGTTAGGATGTTAGTAAATGTGTTTGCATCTCCAAACAATATTGGGTCGCAGTATGATCTTCTAAATTCATGTATAAGGTTCTTAGGTGAACCATGGTTTGGATCACGGTGACATAAGGTGGCAATTGTTCTACCATGGTGTACCCAGTATTGAATGGTTTGATTGGTAGGATGTTGTCTTCTCCGATGAGTCGAGGACGACTCATATTCGGAGGGGGGAAATGTTATATGGCGAAATATTCAGAAAAGTTAGGGGGTGAATTATTCAGAAATGTTAAAGGACGAAATATTCACAGATGCTGTGTTGCGTGTTACAGGATAGTTCAAAGGCAGTTATTTCAGACAGGGCAATCAGACTAAATAATTTAGGAACAATCTGGAGTAATAGATTGTGAGAGAGTTAATGACCGAAGACAGGGCGAGCATTCTGTCGGGTAATAGGAATCGGGAAGAAACCAGAATGTCCGGAATAAGGGGTAATACTACACGAAAGATGTCACAGTAAGGCGTGGGTTTACGGTTTAAGAGTAAGAGCAGCCCACAGGGGATTAGTTTGAAGGAGCTTGTTTGTGCAAAAGTAAGAATCGATTAGGGGGGAATCGAGTCAAGGGTTGAAAGTTCGAAGGTTAAAGGTAGAAGGGTAGAAAGTCGAGGTTGAAGGTTAAAAGTTAAGGGTTGGCAAAACCAAAAAGATTGGCTAAAAGTGAGACCCACCCCAAAGAATGAGTGACAGTTGAGTACAACAAAAAGAAGCTGCACAGTAGTTTCAGGGAGTTATTCCAGGAGTTCTCAGAAATACCAACTGCATGCTTAACCCTTGACCGCCATCTTCGGCTGGGCCGGAGCGGCTTCTTAGAGGGAACCGTATGGGTATCGTATAGCATGCTTTTCGGCAGTAGGGGGTTAGGTAGGGAATAAGGAATAAGAATGTAATTTTAAGATTTAGATTAAAGTAAGCATTCAGGGGTTTAGTTAAGCAGGTTAAATCGTACCAGTAGAAGGTTTAGGTATTGATTGGAATATGATGTGTAATTTGCTTTAAATGTATTTGTAATAAAAGGTAAAAACATTGTATGAGTTTTTCATGATAGTTAATTAGTTAGTAAGGTAGTACCTCGAACAAGCAAGCGAGTTAAAACCACATCCCAAGATATAGCTATACACGTAAATATGACAATAGTTGTTGAGCATAAGGATTAAAGGTGAAACGCTTTAGAACTTCTTCAATGATGTATTTGGAAATATACCTTATCCTTTAAAAGTAAATCAGGAAAGACATGCTTCGAAAAACATGTTTTCTTAGTTGAAGAACTAACACATACATAACAGCAGAATTATATCATTTTACCTGACAAAGCATACGTGAGCTGATCCCCCGCATCAAGATCGCTGACGGTGAAGCCCCCGTCGATGTAGCTGTACACCCCGACCTCCTCCGGTAGAGAGACAGACACGGCGTCAACACTCGGGGTCTCGTCATGCACGTCCTCCAGACGGATGGTCAGGGAGGTGTTGACCACATTCATTTGGTCATGGACGCTGCATACATGACAAGTTTGCAACATTGATGGCGCAGACAAAGATAGTGCTTTATCTGAGATAAATTAGGTTAACTGGTCTTCTAAAGTTAAATTAACGAAGAAAAAATATAATACAATGTTACTGTGGTATTACAAGGCTTCATGGAGAACAGATATCTGTGTTAATAATTTTATTGCAAATCTCACCTCAAACTCACTCGTCATAAAGACTACGCGACTCAGATCTTACCCCAGTGTCTCTGTACTACCAATTACTTAAAATCAAAACAGCGGCAAAAATTGCAATTTTCATTTGGACCCTACCTCTTTCAAAGGACTTATTAGCACACGTCTGTCTTGTTAAAAAAATGTGACCAACGTGTTCGAACTCTTGTAACTGGAAAAGGTCAAGGGTTTGTTATAAACAAATTAAAAATGTGTTCGACTTGTATGAGAGGTTTCTTAGGATGTGATCTTGTGTTCCACTTTCATGTTCCTTGTTGTGGGATCTATGAAGGAGAATCAAAGAGAACAATGTTGGTTGTAACTCTAATGACATCAGGTCCTTGTCAGACTGTCGGATAAAAATCGGCCTAGTTCCGAGGAATTAAGTATCCAAAATATTAACACTGCGGATATATGAAATCCTCTACAATAGGTCTGACCGCAACCCCATACCTCGCATGTTATTAACCAGATTAGTGCAGCTGAAACCCAGTCGTTAGCGGACCAATAACATCGTGTCGCTTGAAGGCCGCTAACGGTGATCATATTCAAAGCATGGTTAACAGGAGTTACTTGCCCCTAGCTACGATACCGAAGGCTTTTGCTGGCGGCTTGTGATTGTTTAGCTGAGTAAACGTCAGAAGATGCTATTTACGACTCTGCGGTCGGACTCAGTGGAGAGGATACCTATCGAATCAATAAATTCGATTCTCTATAGAGTTAATATTGAAACACGTTTATTCCTTTAGAACAAGACAGGTTTTAATCTGACTGTTAGTCAGTCTAAATAAACCTAATGTCAATGATACTAGCTACACTCCCATGTTGAATCTAGCTAGATACAGTAACAGATCACGTCCGGTAAGTTTTGAAATTGTGCAGTGTGTCTTTAAAGGGGCAGTAGCACGTTTTTAGGGGGTATATAAGGTGATGTCAGGAAAATGAAAATTAATGGTTCCAATCGAAAGACAATGTATTTAAACTAAATGGAGCAGTAATAATTCAAATATATAACGTAAAGTTTAGGTATGCGATTCCTTTTTCTTACACAAAATGAATTAAAGGTGTTCACACAAAAATGGCCGCCAATGGATTTTATGTTAATCGTCATACTTTGTCCTCTGATTATGGATAATTGGCTTGTGTAATGAGTTTTCTGACACTGTCAAGATAATACATTTAACATTAACTTACAATTATTAGTGAAAATTTTAAAATATAAAATTATCAAAAAACGTGCTTCTGCCCCTTTAAGAGTGGCATATGATTGCTTACCTCAAAGTGATGACGAGAACAGGAGTTGTTTCATAATCCAGACCGACTAGGTTTGTAAGATCATTCCCAGTAAATGTGAATATATCCACCATTTCGTACAGAAAAGGGGTCACGGTGTCTCCTTCCGGGTCAGTAACTACTACAGTATATAGAGTATTTCCGGTAACTGCCGTTTCTGGAATTGTTATCTCCGTAGTTCCATCTGGAGCTGGGCTTGTAAAACCTGGCTCGTCATCTATGTAATGGGCGAAAAGGGTTTTTAAAATTGTTGGTGAAATGCTGACAACTTTTTAAAGATAAAATATACTTCAGGTTCATGTCTGTTTTATATTTATGACTATTTTGAACTGCTCTAGAGCAATAGAATGGATATGGCTGTGTTGTAATAACAAAGTAAAGAACGACCTCGATTTTAACGATATTGTATGTTTAAAATAGTTATCCTTATAATGCTTAGATAATGAATATTGGATGGACCTTAGAACCATACACACACATAGTAAAAAAACGTGTTGTACACCCGAAATAAAACTTATTTCGGCACAAACCGTACAGATCAATCTGCGGTGAAATACGCTCGTAGGTTTAAGTTTACCATGCGCTGCACGAGAACTTTGTTCTCCACGATTTCCGGACTTTGAAGTATGCGTTTGTGATCAATTTTTTTAATAAATTGATTATCCAAGCCGTTGAGCCATTGTAACCAAACATGCCGGGTGCTAGAATGTCAGAGGCTATCAAGTCGTCCATCTTACAAGGATATTTCAAGAATAATTGGTCGTTAATACTCGTCGTTTAGTAAGAAAAATGCACGAATCAATGACTAACAATGAAGAACCGCACAAACCGCGGCAGACCACTTATAATTTCCGCGACAGAGGGGGTAGATCACTTCTAAGGCTCGTAAATAGGTATCCTCTCGCTTCCAATACAACCATAAAACGCCAATGTCTTCCACACCGTCTGTTCAGTCACCTAACTATCTGATATCGACAATGCCGCTGGATTGAAGTCCAGAACTGTAATCAAGTGACCGAAGCTCAATAACAACCACAATCAATTGCGTCTGGCATGGCGTAGAGAAATATTTGAGTGCACTTTATGATCATAAATATAGGTTCACTGAAGATCAGACGAAAGCAGGTTCCTTCCTCAATCGGTGGATGACAGGATCAGGGTTTTGAAGCGTCCAGGAACAGCGTATGCACCTCGAAACATCATGCCAAAAGTTCCTTATGGCGGGGGATCTGTGATAGTATGAGGGTGCTTCTCGTTTGACTGCAAACCTGACCTTGTGACCATACGAAGTAGGAGATCGCTATATTCAGGAAGTCCTTGATCCTGTTGTCGTGCCCCATTTCGACATTGACGATAATGCTAGACCGCATCGTGAAGCAGGTAATTCAGAACGATGCCCTTACACATCTCCCGTAGCCTTTAATGAGTCCGGATCTTATTCCGTTTGACCATGTTGGATCCTCCTCCTCAGAACTTGCATGAAATGGTAGCGACATTACGCGAGGACTGGCAGCGAATGCCACAAGAGTGATTTCGACATTTGGTGAGGGGTATGAGGCGAATACTTCAAGCTGTCATTGAAGTTCAAGATGGAAGTTCGCAAAACTGATTTTTTTTATACCTCATGTCCCTCAATGATCCTTTAAACCAACCCAGTTATTGTTTCGTAATGAAAATTTGAGGTATGTCCATACCTTAATTGTTGTCTTTTTGCAACGATTTAAAACAAATATTTGAGAACCAAATTTGGATGCGGTCAGAGAGTGGCCATTTACAGTCTAATTCATAGTCAATAGAATGCTTTTCATGTGATTAAACTGTTATCTTCCACAATCTACGAAACAATCACAACCTCTTAAGAACAGAGGGTGCAACGCTATTTGATTATGTATATAATATATGGTTCTCACCGTAATATCTTATGGTTCAGATATGTGCAACTAACATAACTTAACATCACGAAACATATGAAACTTACCAATATACATATACATTTGAACACCGGAGGCATCTGTACTAGTAAGATCCATGTAGAGCGCCTCTTCAAACAGACCATTACCAGGGAGTGATACAATTGTATTGGTCCCGATAGTCGTATCTGTTCCCAAGGAAAAAGAACCCTGGTCGTCCCAAGATACCCAGAAAAACTTGAAATTCGAACAATCAAGGTAGGCACCAGCAGAATAATAGTTTAGACCACAGATCCCAGTTGCGTCGCAGTCTGAGCTGGGAATGACGAGACAATATGAGTTTGCATTATAGCCGAAATACACCAAGACGTTATTAATGCCTCCATAGCCATAAAACGTAAGAAAGACCTCCTCACACGCCTGCAGACCGAATATAAGGCTTCGTCTGTCCTTTGGGAACCAGCCTGACTTGGTGAATTCGTATGTGTCGTATTGGTTAATCATCTGGTACTCCCATTTCCCTAGAAGAATAAAATAAATAGAATATGTATCATATTTTAGTCTGAGTAAACTGCCAGATGCATTGTACTTATAAGGCTTTGCTACATAAGTTCTATAAGAAGCACCTGTTCCGTTATTGAAGACTAAATACATGAATAACTAAAATATGAATGACTAAAATATGAAAAAGTCAAATGCATTACAAAATGTCAATGCATTAATTTAATGTCGATAGACATAACTTATTTTGATGGTCACATAAGAGAACAGGGAATATAAAGATAAATGTGCTCATAACGTAATTCAATTTCTTTCAGTTAAAGTCTCGCTTGACGAGACACAACTTTCGAGCTTGCCAAAATTGTTTATACCAATTATTACGTTATCATTTATATTTATATATAATTTGAGATATTAGAATTGTTGTCATAATTTGGTGATAAAATTCTGATGTTCTCTTATTACAAGACCTTCCAAGTTTCAGTTGAACCAAATACGCATATATGAAGTAATAGCAATTTCATTCCTATAACGTTTGTCAGTGGTTCAAAGTATTCATGTGTGCAACTTGTAATATCATATTGATACATAGATTTTCAGTATATTGTGATAATCATATACACATGTTCTTGACACATTTTTAAAATAATGTTTGTAAACATTTGTCCGATGTACTGACAAAAAATAATCAAAGTTTGATAAAATTCCAAAAGTCCAATGAATATCCTACTAACCTGGGACGGCCCATCCTCTCCCAAACAGCAGGGTGGCTATGGCAACAAGCACTACAGGAACCATTCTGTTCTTGTCTGAGGACTGATAGGAATATAATAGAATAGAATTATGGCCACAACTGTAAAGAAGCGAAGATACAAACTCTCTAAAATATTACGTTTGTTAATTAATATGAGATGGCTTTGAAGACACATACTGTTTATAGGTTCGAATCGTGTCATGTGTGGATTCGAATCCCAGAATGCATTTGGCTAAAAAAGGACAAACATTTTAACAATAATTGCATATACCTATATGGTGAGTCTTAACGAGTGACCTATTTTTAATATGCACATATCACGTTTGCCTAGTAACGATTGTTGTAGCCCGACTTCCCGTATATTTACGTCTATGACGTCATAAAACAATTGTTTATGACGTCACTGTAGCCGACCGTCGCAAGGAAAGCAGACCGATTTCTGAATATTTCCAATAGAATTAAATGGAATAGAATCGGTAATAAAGAATTTATTACTCTTGGAAGGTTGCCATATGACTGTTACGACACTTGTGCAAATTGTGTAATACCCTCGGTATCGCTCGGGTAATACAAAAATTCGCACTCGTTTCGAAAAAATCATATGACACACTTACTGGGGTAATAATCTCTATATCCCATATTTACCATTGTTCCATACGATTGGCTAGTTTGACATTAACGTATAGATTGTCTTGAGTTAACATGCACGTGTTACTGTAACAATATACGGTTCATAGAGAATGCCATTAAAACGTATTAGTATTAAAATGCTATAGGTCAATAATAATAAAATCAAAACATAAGGTGAACAAGAATTTCTTATGAGAGATATTTTTGTAAGAAATTTCAAAAGGCTATAGAATTGCAACAAACGAGTCTGAAAACTGTTTGCAGACGTTTTGAATCGGTGTGCACATCGGTAATATGTTAATAACATATATATTTTTTCAATGACGTGTCTTTTGTAAGTATGAAAATATTCATATAACCTACAATTGTCTTTATCTATATCCTATAGTTAAGGGTTGAGGGTCATTCATAAAAAACAACCATCGTAACAGTGTCTAAGAAAGATAATCAAGAAATTTTCCAAAAGCAGCGTGCATGTTTAACATTCGTTCTGGATACGTCAATCAGTTTTTAATCTTAACTTTTCTATTTTTCATTATTACGGGGTATTCACAAAGTGGCGGAAGATCATATATATTTTTCTTTATTTATATGTTGAGCACGTCTTTTACAATTCTTATGAAAAACACAAAAATACATACATTAAAGGTACTCCTTGGTTCATCGGCTCTCGAATCAGGACGTTGGCACCAAAATGAAGATACTAAACATTTCTAAACCACTCCTCGCTTTAATTATATCATTTGGGTATATGTCAGCGACACAAGCAATAAACATAAACACCACAATTACATTTCCAATAGCCTAGAATATGTCTATGTCATGTCAAGTCTATAATGAAATAAGACGTCAATGGAACGTATTTAGTAATGAGTAATGAGTAATGACATCTACTTTGAAACGAAAGTTATCTTTACTGTGACAGAAAAAATCTTCAGTCGCTTAATTACATGATTAAGCTCTACACGCTAGGGTTACTGTACCAACCAAAATATACACAACTATATGCATTGCTTACCGGTAATTACCGACCCCAACAGGTATATTCTGTTACTTAATATGGGGGCATGTTTATATACGAATGTTCTTCTTAAAGTCATTAAGCTATCCTATTTCACTTTCACCCGAGGTAGGACTTATTATCAGTTTGGTTGAATGATTTTTATCATTAGGAGATCAACGTTTGCTATGCCGACCTTATCTCAAACTAAATAATGTTGTCTTCCAATACCAACGTAGCTCAATGTTTTCCTCACGTTATGTTTTGTAAATGTTTTGTTGTTAACGATTAGAATGTATGACATGATTTAACAGTGTATTGCTAAACATATTTACACCATTAATACAAGAGTACGCGAGTTGTGCAATAACAATCATCCTTAACAGTGGTACTTCATGTCACAACGATGTCATTCTCAATATAGATTAGACCATTTACTACACTTAATCAAGATTATAAAACACTGGCGCTTTTAACTAATGAAGCGTTTTTGTATTGTGTGTGTATTAAGATTGTGGTACATAACATTAACGACACTCATGCATGCCAATAGTTCTTTAACATAATTAATTCTTAAACACGATTCTAAAAGACCAAAGTTTTAAATGCAACGCTGCCTTAACTCTACAGTAATATCGATATTGGAAAAAATTATGCAAATAAAATAGGGATCCAAAACGACAGTTGTTACTTTCCTTCGCTTCTTTCTTTAGCGCCATGAGCAGGTATTAGTATCTGGATGTAGCGCATTACAAATACCCACATTATAATTACTATTTAGCTTAAGCAGCGCATATTCTATGTATAAGAAGTCAGTGAAGTTTTAAATAATATTCCAACGTTAGTTCTCAGTTTAAAAACAAGTGTATATTAAAAGTTGCCAAAATCCCTTCTTTAGCCGTTTCCAACACCCCTTGCTCTATTGCGACCTTTTGTCAGTGTCAACATAAACATCACGGTGTTTTAGGACTTTAAAGGGGTTTTTCTCCTATTTCAGATGGTCCTTTTAAAATGTTTGTAAGGGTAATGCTAAAAAAGATTATGTTTTAATATATTCAGGGGCCCCTTTCACTAAACACTAAGGTGATCGTAAGTCCCTAAGGTAACCTTAGTGCAATGTTAAAGAATGGGAGTTAATGTCAACCTTAGTAAAGGTAGCTTTGTGGAATGATGTGTATACGTTTTTATCCTTATTACCATCTCATGAACATATATGCAGTAAACTACTTGAAGAACTCCACACATGTGTATTTTCCTCTATTACACGGAGACCACAGTCAAATTGTTTTTATTATCAGATACATTGACACAATGATTCAATTTGATAAATTAACAGATTTAAGCGATGTTCAGACCAACTTTTCTTTTAGGTAATTTACTATGACAATATGGTTTTGGCAGTCATATCAAACCCAATGATTGCTTTGTTAATCTGTCAATTCATTGGTCGATTTTACGAAAGGTGAGTAGAGACTCCTGTTCTCTGTTTTCGTCATTTCAACTGCTCTAAAACTTGAACTTGTACACGTCTATTAAATCGAATCATCGTCTTACAAAGCGTTATATTTGCGTACGTCTTGACTCTTAACAAACCGTTGATATACTTTATAGAACCATAAATACTTATTGCATTGATTTTACGAAAGGTGAGTAGGGACTCCTGTTCACTGTTTTCGTCGTTTCAACTGCTCTAAAACTTGAACTTGTACACGTATATTCAATCGAATCATCGTCATACAAAGCGTTATATTTGCTTACGTCTGGACTCTTGATATACTTTATAGAACCATAAATACTTATGATTAAATTTGAATGTAATGATGTCCATGTTGATTATGATTGACAAAGTGTATGATGAAAACACTCAACTGTAAAGCACTGGACCCTACATAATGCTACGTGTATCCGTACGGCTCCATCAATGATGTATAAACTCGATGGAAAAATAAACTGATCGCTCTTTTAACAGAAAACATCCAAAATACTCTATATGAATATTTTAAGTAAACCTCGCGTTTAACGATCTTAAACATCAACTAACCTCGACTTTACCACTTCTCGATTTCGTTCAAAGATTTTTCAACAGAATGAAAACTGGACTTGATTTTTGTTAATTTGTCCAATACACACCTTTAATTAGCCTTTCATTAAGACAGCGTTATTATCGGCTGTGAAAACCTCACCTTGGTTAGGCCGTAAAACTCGCGCCGATGTGACGTAATAAACAGACTATAAAGAGTAATCATTATTTCAACTGAATTATCGCCTAAATAATTGAGTAATTACCATTGATATCTTTTACCATCAAATGCATACTACTAGTGTTACATCGTCAAATGATTTATCTAACTGATTGGAAAACATTTTCTGAAAATCGTTATTTTTTTTGTGTGTAATATTGTTACGATAGATGTATAGATAACGAAGCTGATTGTTTCACAAAAAGGGGTGTAACCAGTCATGCATTCACTGGTTTGCGGCCAAATAGGTCTACGCGGCCCAACAAAAGGGCTTTCAAAAACGGCTTTCATTACCAAACTGAACATATTTGAGTGGTGACCTTTGACGCACTATACAATATTGTAATCAGACTTTCATATATTCCAAAGAAAATAGTGAAATATGTTTGTGGTTATGTGAACTTTAACCCTAAATATGTCATGCATTGAAACTTTTCACGAGTCTTATGCATTTTTGTTGATGTTGTGTTATCAACACATTTACAGAAGAGACATTTGGAAAGTGGAATCAGAACCATTCGAATGCTCAATTGACATTTGCTGATTTCTAAATAACTTAGATACAAGTGCTCGTAATGCTCCTATGGCTTATCATTGTTTGAATAACCAATCGTCTTTGAAAGATACATTTGAGGCCAACCTCATCCTACCATTTTTTCATTTATCAGCAAATTTCGGCAAACCGAGAGGGTTTTCAAAACCCCTACTGATGTTCAACTTCCAAATCGCAAATCAATGATTTTGTATAATTAGCCAATAAAATGACTTGCATTAAGCAGAAGCAACAGCAATCGGATAACAGCACCCATGAGTTCAAGATAATTGCATGAAGTTCCTTGCATAACATCATTTCATTGGTTGAAAATACTCCATGCTTAAAGAGACACAGAGTATGTTGATAGGATCACACATGTCAAATTTTGAAATCGATGTTATTACATCGGGAACCATTAACTGTTACTGAAAATAACATGTTAAAGGTCAATCAGTACATAAGAGCGAAAATACGGCCATTCAAAGTCGGGATTTTGATCGAAATCCGGACAATACGGCTCGAGGGGGCGCGCAAATTTGCCAAACGTAATTTTGAAACCTTGTCATAAGCCGACAGGAAGATATATTCGATTCAATTGTGTTTATTAGGTATTGTAACTAATAGGTAGATTAATTGGATGCATATTTTCGAATATTAAACGTATTTGAGACGTTTTCTTGATTTTTCCATAAAATCAAGCATTTTAGAGATATTATGCATAAATGTATATATTTGCAAGTCCAGTGATGAGATATGAACTTCAATCAGCATATTAGATATTTTGTAGCTTATCAAAACCAAATAGAATGTTAAGAAAGATACTCTATGTCACTTTAACATGCATGTTGCCACGAATAGCCACCAAGCAGAAGCGACGCAAGGCATTTGACATAGTAGGGATCCAATGGATTATAATGATGAAATAAAATCACGAAGTCTATATGCACAGTTTTATTTTGAATAAAAGGGGACCGGTGGTTGGTGTTCACAATAGTTCACATTTGACTCAATTTTTGAAAAGGAATAGAAAATAGAGTAGGAAAGTGTTAGCATCAAAGAAAAAACGAAATGGTTAATGTACATGCACAAGACAAGACATCGTATAGCAATGGAATATCTCTTCTTCCTTGACGATCGTGTAATGTCCTTCATCCGGGTAATTGACGTTCTACTTCATCCTGCGTGCGGAACAAAATTTGATTATATATTTTAAATAGAAAAAATAGGAACTGTGGACGTGTCAATACCATTATCTATAATTCGAGTCGAGTGTGTATGGATATTTCCTTATAAAGGAATTAGATACACACAGAACACAATCAAAATGCAGAATATTCATGTTCGTGCTCTTTAAACCTAAATAAGACTAGTGAAATAGTCATTAAATGCTTTTATTTTTTAATTTTGTTAGTCAATGAGTAAATTATACGGGATCAAAATCGCTTTTGCTCATTTTCCACTTAATCATTATTTCGTTTATAAAGATTAGCAAAGAGTATAAGTGTTAATCCCGTGGATTCTCTTCACTACTACTGCACATAATCAAGCAATATTGACCACCCCTTGGTAATCATTGTGACAGGGATGCCTACATTGTGACGTCCCATTCATATCCCTGTATTACATCATTTTATGCCATTTCTTCATTGTTTTACACTTATTATTATATTTTTTATTGCATGGCTTCCTCAAGCTTACATTTGTACATGTCCTCCACACTGCGCCCTATGTTGTCCTCAGCTACGCCTCTTTCTAAGGAGTTCATTCTCGGTGTCACTGAATAAGGAACAACATTTTGTTCATATGTCACTTTAAAAGAAACGCTTTTAAAATGGTCAATAGATTTCAACCTTTAAAGAGGGTATTTAAGCTATAGGTAAGGCATAGTGACCAATAATTTTAGAGAAAGGTGGATATCTTACAAAAAGTAATAAAATGTTACTAATTGCAACAAACGATACAGCTTTACTGAGCCATAAGAATAATAGAAAAAGTTTTTAAGATGTTCACACTAACAATATCCGCCAGCTATCTCTTTGATTTCTATGTATGTTGGTCTTTTTAGTCTTTACTGGCGTTGTAATGGTTATGCTTTATAGTTTTGTATTTTGAAGCTGATTGTTGGTTGTCAAATATATTCTGTATCAGTGGCATGGGATACATTTCCCAATGAATGGATAGTGAGTTCATTCAATCATATCAGCTACTAAATATTTACCTTTTCTTGGAGGTGGCCTAGGGGGCTTTCTGAAACTGTAATATTAGAAACATTTAATTGAGATCAAAATTATAAAAAATTATTTAAAACACATATAATTGTCGTATGATTAATGAAGTTAACGAATATCCTATTTACTTATCAACAATCCGTTTTGGCATTATAAAACTACATTGTATATTCATGCACGAGGGCGCAGATACATATATATATATTGAGAGGGTGAGGTGTTTGAGAAAATCATTCGATAATCTCCCCTCTCAATGATTCCCACAAGATTCAATAATTCATACTATTGTAGACAATGCTGTCCACAAAACACAATTCAACACTAGCTTCTTTGGTTTGTTTATTATGTTACCATCCTGCCTCAGGGTAAAACGTATACGCTGACGCTCCACTTTCATACCCTGGGTGAAGACCCTACTGAAAGCTGCGCGTTGTGACCTCTGACCTATGAACTATCTAATTATACTCAACCAATGACAGCGTCTGAAAGGCGAGTCGGTATTAGCAAAAACTGCGTTGCTAAGAACGCCTTTGTGCTTTGTCTTACTTTAAAACAAATGATCATTTATGAATCAAGACAACACTGAAGCTAATAGAAACGACATATCAACTCCGACAATTATTTTTAATTTTTTTTTTGTCAACGATCTTAAAAGTTGTCAATAAAACATCATATGTTTGATTATAATATTACACGTTTTAAGATCGCTCTATATAATGTTCCATATAATGTTCCAAAAGAAACTGTACTTGTGGTTTCAACCAAGCAAAAGTTGTAAACGATATTTAAAAAAAAAAAAACATTTAAAAAAAAACTCACGGTAGCGCAGATGAGAAGGGTTCTATCAAAACTAAAAAGGTTAAAATAAAATCATATTTTCAAAAACAACATCCAGTGAATAGACACCTAATTTATACCAAACACATTGTCTCGTATCAATATGAATATTGCAAACAAGAAATGAAAACTAATCGGTCCTTCCTAAGATGTAAATGTAAGTATATGGTTTGTGATGTTTTTTCTACCACCTCTAAACAGTGAAATGTAAATAGAGATGGTTTCTTTAACAACATTATTTTGTTTATTGTTGATGAATAAAATATTCAACAATTGTCCTATTCAACATGTCTTTCTATTAACGTTTTTGTTGTTTTAATCTTTTTACGTTAATTTGCTTTAGGGTTAAATCATATTTCATGGGGGTAGGCCTACATGTGTGAATCATTACGGAATTTCCAAAATTAACTGCAAATATTTTAATAGAATATGAACTTCATTTGAATGTAAGATCATATTGTTGCAAAGACTGTAAGTCAAATGTTGTTTATAAGGCATTCCGTGATTGGCTGAAATTTTATCGCGAACCATCGCGATAAAACTATATCATTGGCTGGATCAGAGGTCACAACGCGCAGCTTTCAGTGGGGTTTTCACCCAGGGTATGAAAGTGGAGCGTCAGCGTATACGTTTTACCCTGAGACAGGATGTCATGTTACATACCAGCGTGCTTATGTGTTCCATACTTACGTAATGATTACCGAGTTAGACCTCTGGTACAAGTAAGATGAACCCTC
Organism: Steromphala cineraria; assembly: GCA_916613615.1. Lineage (NCBI taxonomy): Eukaryota > Metazoa > Mollusca > Gastropoda > Trochida > Trochidae > Steromphala > Steromphala cineraria. The sequence continues at coordinate 6,513,254 of OU744736.1, read as the reverse complement.
GGCCACTTGAATCATGAACGCCGAGGCCGTTAAATTCATCTGACTTGAAACTTCTCGTTCTAAATCGGTACCTATTACATAACAGGCACATAGCACCGATTTAAGATTCATGAGTGTCGTGAATGTGTTATCATTTTGAGCTGCGAGGGTACCAATTCAGTTAAACGCCCCTTATGAGTGTAAAATGATAACATTTCCATGATTGTTTTACAGGACATATGCATGATATAGCACATGTTAACCCGATAAGCAACAGAAGTCAATCCATTTGGTTATGATTTATTCCGACCCTGCAGCCGATACCGAGAGCAGGGATATTTGTTGACGGAAAGCCCGATGTTTGGTGGTCTTTTCTTTCTCTATACCGTAATTTATCACAGGTTTTCATTTTTAGATTAGGTCTCTAAGTCATGTATAACTGGAAAAGAATCACCCCAAAATTAGGAAGTCATCTCCTTTCGTCTAAGCTGTTTTGGCGCAGAGGTGTAATCGTTAGGATCTTCCACGGAGATAAAACGTGACTTGAACGTGAGTTAATACAATGGGGAGGTCAATGGGGAATCAGAATACTTTCCTTTACGCAATTAGTACCTACATCCGAATGTCACTATCAAACAATTCCCTTGTCATGTGAAGTAGACGGAATAAAGTATAGAAAGACCCCAAATAACAATAGAATGACGTCACCAAAGGTTTATAAGGTGACAGTAACACTGATAATTGTGTTTTGATGTGTGTTACGACTTAATCCACCTCTGTGGGACGAGAAGGGGACGTTTGACTCACATGACGTCCTTGACGTGGAAGAAGACGGAGGCGAGCAGCATGATAGACATGGTCATGGCTAGGACCCTCATCCCCCACTTCTCCGCCTCGCTCTCACTGTCCTCCGCGACCACCGTCGTCACGTTACAGGACGTCGTTGTCGTCTCACCTTCAAGAGCAGGGTGGTTTAAAACATTTGTAACAAAACGAAATCGAAATTGTACTGAACATGCAGGAACCGATTGGTTTGTATGTAAAATAATCGAAATGATGCTTAGATTCAGAAATCATTAGAAATAAGTAAGATGAACAGAATACCACAATTTGAAAATGCTTATAGGTTGAATTTACTTGAAACAAGATTGCATTGAAGCAATGGTTGTAGGGAGAGAGATTAACAAATAATGCTAACAATTTGCGTTCATTAGAGCTGAGAAGATGAACAATTTGAAACTACAAAGAGGATAACTTAATCTTAGGCATAACAGTCAATCGGTCAAGTTAACTATTTTTTTAAAAACTATGTTTTGACAATGTTTGGATCTTAATGACCTAAAAGAAATTCTGACACGATGGCACAGAGATTCTCCCTCCCTCAAAACACTAACCTTCAGTTGATGTCGGAGCTGAAAGGAAAGAATGCACTATCTTACATGATGTTATAATTCTATAAAATACTTTTTTGTTTATATGATAAGTATAAAAAAACATATATACATATTTACAGGACAGCAATCAGGTACAACGGTTGATAAGGTGGATGTTTGGAAACCTACCTTGTGTGGTGTTGTTAGGGCATGGTGCGCACTCGGTTGTTGTCGTAGTGGGCGGTGCTGGAATATTCACAACAAAGATGACATGTATGATTGATCATACCATCATACGTCTTGAAGATATATTCAAATATATATAATATAGACATTTGCAAACATCTGGTCTTCCTGTCACCAATTAACTCCTAGCGGTTGGTTACTAAAAACGTAAGCTAGCGTTCAACTGTCCAATTGTCTCATGACCGCTAAAGGTTATAGATTTTTGTGGGTAGTGTTTGCATATGAATGACGTATTTTTGTTTCCTGACCCGAGGGCGCAGAGATTCTCAAAAACTGGGTTCACGCATGAAAGAATTCCAACCAACTAATGCAAATTGTTTTTTTCCTCAAATCAAACATTTAAGTTGTCAAAGAGCAATTGACACCGTATGAGATAAACACAAGCATGGAGGATAAAACATAATTTTGAGGTCTTGATATATTACATTTTCGGTGGAAAATTAATTGAATTTAAATGGAAATGATTTTACTGACTTGAGATAAGGTATAGGTCGTTTTCATTAAATATTGACAAAACATGCTTTTAATCATTATCAACTCTTTATATACATGTACCTCTGTTCAAGTGTGTAATCAATACAGATTGAAAAACAATTACCTTCCGTTGATGTCGTTGTTGTCGTATCTGAAACGAACGAATGCACTCTCTTACATAATTTTATTATTATAAACGAAATGTTATTTTTTAAAGGATGAGAAGTATACAATAAGAACATAAATTCATATAAATAATTGGATTTTTGGAAACCTACCTTGTGTGGTGTTGTTGGGATAATAAGATCATGACTTTATGAAATTCATTAATGTACAGATGATCATAGTACCGTTTTAAAATTATCAAATAAATACAGTATCATGTGTATTGGTTGAAAGCATAACTCAGATGTTGTGAAGCATACACCAACAAATTAAAGGGCACGATACTCCGTGGACCGTTTAAAATGATTGTGAGGGACTAATATGTACTGTACGTACCTGCGGTAGTGATATTCGGACACGTGCATTCTGTTGTCGCCGTTGTTGGGGGTACAGAGAGAGTAAATCAACATTAATATGGAGAAAATGTTGGTTATTAGGATAGGCACTTGTTTAAATCTTAAACATTTACTTCCACAAGATAGAAAAAGATATGATTTTGATAGACATGCACAATGAACATATCGTACATGGACTTACATTTAAATAAGTTCTCCTGACAACGATGGCATGTGAAAAATAATTCCATAAAAAGCTTTAAAATGCATAAACAAATATATCACACTACAAACGAATAATACAATAGAATAAATGTATTCTAACAACCATATACGTTTTATTATCAGAGTAAGAGCACCTGCTAGTTGATCTGTATGGGCAATATCAGAGGCACTTTTATTGCAAAGGATTAATGTGAACATACCCGTGGTATTGTTGGCACATGTACATGGTGCACACTCTGTGGTTGTCGTGACGGGCGGTGCTGGAAAAATCAAGGACTTAGTGAGTACTTTGTAGTTATGCAACAGGTGTATGTGTTAGGCAAGGAAGAGACACATGATAAAGAAATGGGTCGAAAGGATGAGAAAAAATTCAAATACAACATTTTTTAGAACTTAATCTGGCCAAGGACGTCTATTTTTCTATCTTCTTTTTTTCCTGGATTATACCTAAGACCTGTCCAGTTCGGGTCACCCTACACAGTTCCAGCTGGCGTGACTCGGAGGATTACGGAAGCATCGGAACCACAACACCACGATACTTAAGGGAGGAAGAACCACACCGAAAGGTCAAGAGAAGATGATTTTGTCTCTCTAGCAGTGTTTCGATTTGTTAACGTATTGCTGCAATCTTTCTAGATGACAATATGATATTGTGCTTTGTTAATGTCTTACTACAATATACTTAAATAACAGATGATATTTGTTATAATCAAAAGCATTTATTATCACATACAATGATAGATCCGTATTATTAGTGTTCCCAAAGTATTACCAATGACTATCATATTTACTGACATGAGCAGGGAACATCTGATTACTAATTATTATTATCAAACAACGATTTGTCATGACACGATAAATAATTTTCGAATGACACAGCAAATTACAAATCAAAGCATAATATTGTCATAATGTGATATGTTGTTGCATTCGCATGATGAAGGTTCTGATAATTGTTGAAAATGTATTGACCTTTTTCAGATTCAAGTTTTAAGCAAACTTAACAATGACGCTAAAGACACTAAAGATAGAGGGCACACAGAAAGTAGCTCAGTTTCTATACATTCACCAATAGACATAACGTGATTAAGATATGTGAGACACTCAACATAATTACTAGAACTGTTTTGACCTACATTATGTAAATAAAACGGGATCATAAACCAACAATGTACCGGGTATTTCCACTGTAAGAATGTTATGATCTGAAGCAACAGATTTGATATTGAAAATCGCCGTTGTTACATTATATTTTGAACTTTTTTTGCATAACTTACTGTTATCCTCTATTTACAGTGGATGTATGGGCAAAGTACAAACTAAAACTAATAATTAGGGAGATATTTTCTAAAGTTTTAATTCAACTGTTTAAGTACCTGCGGTAGTTGTCACTCCTGTCTCATTACAGGTTGTGTTGGGGCTTGCACAGTTGTCGAAATGAATCAGGAGGCTCGTGTGTCCCTGCATTTCTGGATTTCCCATGTCAGTAGCATGTATCCCCATTATCAGGACAAGCTCGGCTGGATCGCTTCCAGAAGGTATCGATGAGAGCGTAACGTCACCGGAGATATCATCGAGACTGATGAAAGCGTTGACGTCACCTGTCTTGTAGTTCACGGTTGGTCCATCTTCATCGTCAGCTGTCAGTGTCAAGAGTGTTGTTCCAATAACTGCATCACATGGCACTGATACGCTATAGGACGATTCAGTAAATTTTGGTGCGATGTCGTTGACGTTATCGACGTTCAGACGTAACGTCGCAGTAACGGATAACGAGTCATTGCCTTTGTCTGAAGCTCTGATTGTTAAGTCGTAGAATGTATTGCCTCCAGTGGATGCGTCGTGGTCCAGAGGGTGCAGTGTCTGCACCTGTCCGGTGTTGGTATCTATCATAAACTGGTCTTCAGCTGCTGAACCATCATCTGCCAAGTTAGAATTTAAATGCTCATTTGATGCATTAATTTCATGTTTCAATCAGTTTTTACATTATGTTTGTAAACTGTTTAACTAAAAAATAGCGCACAAATAATTTTGATAATCATACGACTGCTTAACAAAAGTACACTGGCACACAAGGTACACTGTTAATAAATTTCTATGTAATATCAATTTGTTGGGGAATTTTGAATTGGGTACCACTGCTTTCCACAATACTTTGTCAAACGGTTTGGAAATGGATCATATTTACATTACATATGCAAAGGACAGATGTGTGGCGTGGTAGAAACAACTTTGGCATTCCCCAATCGTGGCATATAAGATGTGGATATTCAAATGAGTTTTTAGAAGTATCAGTATCATATTCAATTATGTGATTGGAAACGATGTTTTTGTGATTTTAGTGATTGAATAAGTTAAATATAAACGGACATTACATAAAATGATATATGTTGTCTTTTAAATTACTGTCATAATCTCATTTCTTTTAAATGTAGTTTATTTGTATTCAATTGGTTAATGTGGTAACCAGGTCTTACATTAAAGAATTCAAGGATGGGTGAAAGACCAACTTCTGTGTCTTTGAGCCTTTACGTGATAAAGGAAAAGTGTTTACCATCAACTATGGAGTCGATGCTATAGGTCACTAGACCATCTTCGCCAAAGTCATCATCACTAGCAGAAATAAGAATGACGTCATATCCTGGCATTACATCTTCTTTCACATAGACCTCTGAAAAGCTCCCATCGGCATTTACTGCAGGAGACTCCCACATAGGAGTGAATTCATTTTGTGGTAGTACCTGACAAGGACGCATAACCAATTTAACTTATATCGAGCAAGTACTATTTCGGTAGAGTGTTGACAAACAGCATTATATATCAAATAAGGTTAAAATGTTTGAAAACGGTTCAATCTTTATATATACTTTGCGGACAGATGATATGGACTTTGTTGAAAAATTAATCAAAATCTGAAACTTTCATGTTTTTAAAAATCTAGGATTTAAACAATATTAATCATTATATGTAAAATTCAACATGGTTGTATTATCTTACATATATATGTTGCATGCAATTATTAAACTAAAAAGTAACTTCAACAAAGAACAAAAAGTAGTAAGTTAAGGAAATATGTTTTAATTTTTTAAAATAGGATTTCTTCATTGATACATGGACAGACTAAGAATTACTCTGTAGATATCTTCAATATAAACAAAAACAATCATATGTACAGCTAGACCAACTGATTATGGAGCATTGGATTTTAGTAGGTGTTTAACGATAGATCAAACTGTCGACTTATCACGATAGTTGCTGTGTCGATAGTACTTACTTGATAGTCATTTTTAGAAATGAAAAATAGTATGGATAGCAAATGTAACTATCAATAGTATCCACATTTTAGTCAATTCAGTTGAATTCGTCAATTGAGCTGAAACTTTGAACCCTCTTGGTGTCAGTTTAACATTAACTTCCACGTCTGCTTTTCCATTAATGATAATTTTAAAACTATTGCAAAAGTACCAAGCAATAAACTATTGTTATTGCAGTAGTTACTCACAAAAGATTATCTCTATCGGTCAATAGTCACCCCTCATACATAGTCCTTCTGAATCTTGCATTGTTATACATTCAAGGAAGTTGCAGTGTGAGTTAGTCTACGAAACAATTATGACATACAAATCCGAATTTCATGACACTTTGCCGTTTGTCATAAAGGTAATGACATTAAGCTCATTGTCAGTTAGATAAAAGTTTGATTATAAAGAAAGTATAAGAAATTTCGTTAAAAAGGAATATATTTTAAAATACACAAACATTTGACAAAATGAAGCAAATGGCTCTGCAGCTGATGTAGGGGGCACAGAGACATTAAATCTATATTCAAGAATCCTAATTACCAAAGAAATCTCTTCAAACTATGTCAGCATTCTACAAATTAATAAAGCAAATGGGATTTTCAATACAGCCAAACAGATAAAATACAAAAGTGAAAAATTTATCAATAATTCTACATGGTAATAAGACACACATCTTAATTTTCTGTGGACTAGATAAATAGGAGAACAGCTTACCTTGACAATGATCACTGCAATAGCAGTTTTGGCAGCTTCTGTCGTTGGAACATCTACAGCTTGAACACTCAAACTGTACTGAAAGTTGTTTGCAGCGAGTGACTCGTAATCAACAGACTTTACCATTTTTAGATTCAAACCATCCATTTCGAATTTGTTGTCAGGACTTGCATCATCACCAGAAATGATTGAAACTACAACATCAGCATTGACGCCCTCGTCTACATCAGTCACTGCTACAGATGCCACAACATCACCTTTGAAGATAACAAGAGCTGATTGTTGAAAATGAAACAGCTTTAAAAAAGTGTTTGTTGATGTTGAACAATAAACCAGTATTTCAGTCATGAAAGCTTTTATTGATTAAATAAACCTTCCTCATTAATATATGATGTGTATTATACCCGAACTGAACAAACCTGCAGCACTGTTTTCTATCATGGTATAGAAGATGACGTCACTAGCAAACTTGGGGCTGTTGTCATTTATGTCCAAAATGACAAAGGAGACATCACTAGCTACAGAGTTGCCACCTGCATCGGTTACCCTGATAGTTAATTGATTGAGTGTTGTAAGGCCTGCATCTCTGTCAATTCTCTGAGCAACAGTTATCAAGCCCGTTTCAGAGTCAATGTTGAAGTACGAACTGTCAACACCTGTTAACACAAGTAAACTTTCTGATTATAGAGGTCAGAATAAGCGCCTTGAGCAACCACTAGTGGATGGATATGTGCGCTATATAAATATCCTAATAATAATAATAATAATGTACAATTCTGAAACACATTTATAAAATTGTCAGAAGGAAAATATAGAGAAGAAAGTAATGTACAAAAAACTAAAGCTTATCATAATACATTCGTCACAAAATTACCTTCTAATGAATAAGTTAGTGAATCGCCCTCCTCTATTTCAGTAACTTGATAGATGCCTCCAAGAGGCGTGCCATCTGGAAGTTCCTCTAAAAGCTTCACTGGATTGTCCACACTGAGCGACGGAGCTTCATCAAAGACATTAGTGATGTTAACATTAACGGTGGTTTTGGCTTTATGTACGCCATCGTCGGCACTGAAATGGAGACATTTGAAACAGTGAATTCATTAAACATGACCGTAGAATAAGACGGTAAAGACGGTTGGCCAAAATGTCCTTACCTCAAGGTGAAAGTGTAACATTTTCTTGTTTCATAGTCCAGTTTCTTAATGGATATCACTTCCGTGTCTATGTGCATAAAGACGCCTTCACCTTCTCCCTCAATGGAATATGAAATAGCATCTCCATCTGCGTCTGTGGCTGACAAAGTTGCTACAACTGTGTCAATATCTGCATTTTCTGGGAGAACAAACTGAACTAAAGAATATTCAAATACTGGTGGATTGTCATTTTCAGGTTGGATTGATACCACAAAGGTAGTTTCAACACTTTTCGGCGTCACTCCTCCATCGACTGCTTTCACTGTTACTGAATAAGAACTCGTGCCTCCTGTTGTTGTATCAAAGTCTAGTGCTGCTGCAAGGATCAGGTCGCCAGTGCCCGTATCAAGGTGAAATTTGCTCAGTCCATCAGCTCCAGAATCTGAGAAATAAACAACGTGAGATATTATCAAAACAAGCATTGTCCAAACTGTTCACTATATGCACATTTGTACTTGCAAATTATCTAACTACTTATTTCATGTCATTTGTCATAGGAGAGCAGGTTTTTCTATGTGACAATAATACTATTGTTCATAAACTCACCATCCACAACAGACACAATCTCATACGCAACATCCCCATCTTGACCATGGTCTTCATCGCTTGCTGTGTACTGAGCCAGTATTTCGCCAGGTTCCATAGTTTCACTCACAGACAGTGCTGCTGGTTCAGTCTCCCAGGAAGGAGCAAACTCATTTTCTCCAGTAATCTGACAACAATGACAAAAGGTTATATCATTTCAACATTTTGCACCTTGAATCAAACACAGTCAAACAGATAAAATACAAAAGTGAACAATTTATCAATAATTCTACATGGTAATAAGACACACGTCTTAATTTTCTATGGACTAGATAAATAGGAGAACAGCTTACCGTGACAATGATCACTGCAATAGCAGTTTTGGCAGCTTCTGTCGTTGGAACATCTACAGCTTGAACACTCAAACTGTACTGAAAGTTGTTTGCAGCGAGTGACTCGTAATCAACAGACTTAACCATTTTCAGATTCAAACCATCCATTTCGAATTTGTTGTCAGGACTTGCATCATCACCAGCAATGATTGAAACTACAACATCAGCATTGACGCCCTCGTCTACATCAGTCACTGCTACAGATGCCACAATATCACCTTTGAAGATAACAAGAGCTGATTGTTGAAAATGAAACAGCTTTAAAGCAGTGTTTGTTGATGTTGAACAATAAACCAGTATTTCAGTCATGAAAGCTTTTATTGATTAAATAAACCTTCCTCATTAATATATGATGTGTATTATAACTCGAACTGAACAAACCTGCAGCACTGTTTTCTATCATGGTATAGAAGATGACGTCACTAGCAAACTTGGGGCTGTTGTCATTTATGTCCAAAATGACAAAGGAGACATCACTAGCTACAGAGTTGCCACCTGCATCCGTTACCCTGATAGTTAATTGATTGAGTGTTGTAAGGCCTGCATCTCTGTCAATTCTCTGAGCTACAGTTATCAAGCCCGTTTCAGAGTCAATGTTGAAGTACGAACTGTCCACACCTGTTAACACAAGTAAACCTTCTGATTATAGAGGTCAGAATAATGTTCAATTCTGCAACACATTGATAAAATTGTCAGAAGGAACATATAGAGAACATAGTAATTTACAAAAAGCTGAAGCTTATCATAATGCATTAGGCACAAAGTTACCTTCTAATGAATAAGCTAGTGAATCGCCCTCCTCTATTTCAGTAACTTGGTAGATGCCTCCAAGAGGCGTGCCATCTGGGAGTTCCTCTAAAAGCTTCACTGGATTGTCCACACTGAGCGACGGAGCTTCATCAAAGACATTAGTGATGTTAACATTAACGGTGGTTTTGGCTTTATGTACGCCATCGTCGGCACTGAAATGGAGACATTTGAAACAGTTATTCATTTAAAGATGCTATATCATACTTGCAATATTTTAAAAGTATTATTAAGGTATACGTTGTATTTTTAGAAAAATTTAGCGACCAACCTTGAGAAAATCGGACCAAAATTCATCAAACAGGAGATAATTTACCAAAAACAACCGAAACGGCAGTCGACATAAGGGCGAATCAAGTGTGGCCATTTCACAACTTCCGGTTTCTAAATGTACGCTTGAAAACCGTCTTTGTCGCGCTCTACTAGATTTTATATTCTTTTTCTCCAAATTAGGTATTCGTTGCTGTCAAAGTTGATGCCCATAAAACGCAATTACGGTAGTTGAGACACGATGTAAATCCTACAAGCATAATGATTGCGTCACCGAAAGCGGGTTCGTTAAATGACATGCCCTTTCAACGAGGGGTACTGTGCCTGAAGCGTCGAAATAAGTATGTTATTGTTGATTAAACAATCTAAATATGATATCAAAATTTCGACGAAAGATTTTTCTACAAAGTGATGTATTTCATTTCTCAATAGCTAAGTTTCATCCTGAATCGCTTGAAAGTATGATACAGCATCTTTAACATGACCGTAGAATAAGACAGTAAAGACGGTTGGTCAAAATGTCCTTACCTCAAGGTGAAAGTGTAACATTTTCTTGTTTCATAGTCCAGTTTCTTAATGGATATCACTTCCGTGTCTATGTGCATAAAGACGCCTTCACCTTCTCCTTCAATGGAATATGAAATAGCATCTCCATCTGCGTCTGTGGCTGACAAAGTTGCTACAACTGTGTCAATATCTGCATTTTCTGGGAGAACAAACTGAACTAAAGAATATTCAAATACTGGTGGATTGTCATTTTCAGGTTGGATTGATACCACAAAGGTAGTTTCAACACTTTTCGGCGTCGCTCCTCCATCGACTGCTTTCACTGTTACTGAATAAGAACTCGTGCCTCCTGTTGTTGTATCAAAGTCTAGTGCTGCTGCAAGGATCAGGTCGCCAGTGCCCGTATCAAGGTGAAATTTGCTCAGTCCATCAGCTCCAGAATCTGAGAAAATAACAACGCCAGATATTATAAAAACAAGCATTGTCAAAACTGTTCAATATATGCACATTTGTACTTGCAAATTATCGAACTACTTATTTCATGTAATTTGTCATAGGAGAGCAGGTATTTCTATGTGACAATAATACTATTGTTCATAAACTCACCATCCACAACAGACACAATCTCATACGCAACATCCCCATCTTGACCAAGGTCTTCATCGCTTGCTGTGTACTGAGCCAGTATTTCGCCAGGTTCCATAGTTTCACTCACAGACAGTGCTGCTGGTTCAGTCTCCCAGGAAGGAGCAAACTCATTTTCTCCAGTAATCTGACAACAATGACAAAAGGTTATGTTTTTCAAAATTTTGTACCTGAAATTAAACACAGTCAAACAGATAAAAATACAAAAGTGAACAATTTATCAATAATTCTACATGGTAATAAGAAACACATCTTAATTTTCTATGGACTAGATAAATAGGAGAACAGCTTACCGTGACAATGATCACTGCAATAGCAGTTTTGGCAGCTTCTGTCGTTGGAACATCTACAGCTTGAACACTCAAACTGTACTGAAAGTTGTTTGCAGCGAGTGACTCATAATCAACAGACTTTACCATTTTTAGATTCAAACCATCCATTTCGAATTTGTTGTCAGGACTTGCATCATCACCAGAAATGATTGAAACTACAACATCAGCATTGACGCCCTCGTCTACATCAGTCACTGCTACAGATGCCACAACATCACCTTTGAAGATAACAAGAGCTGATTGTTGAAAATGAAACAGCTTTAAAGTAGTGTTGTTGATATTTGAACAATAAAACAGTATTTCAGTCATGAAAGCTTTTATTGATTAAATAAACCTTCCTCATTAATATATTATGTGTATTATAACTCGAACTGAACAAACCTGCAGCACTGTTTTCTATCATGGTATAGAAGATGACGTCACTAGCAAACTTGGGGCTGTTGTCATTTATGTCCAAAATGACAAAGGAGACATCACTAGCTACAGAGTTGCCACCTGCATCCGTTACCCTGATAGTTAATTGATTGAGTGTTGTAAGGCCTGCATCTCTGTCAATTCTCTGAGCTACAGTTATCAAGCCCGTTTCAGAGTCAATGTTGAAGTACGAACTGTCCACACCTGTTAACACAAGTAAACCTTCTAATTATAGAGGTCAGAATAATGTTCAATTCTGCAACACATTGATAAAATTGTCAGAAGGAACATATAGAGAACATAGTAATTTACAAAAAGCTAAAGCTTATCATAATGCATTAGGCACAAAGTTACCTTCTAATGAATAAGCTAGTGAATCGCCCTCCTCTATTTCAGTAACTTGGTAGATGCCTCCAAGAGGCGTGCCATCTGGGAGTTCCTCTAAAAGCTTCACTGTTTTGTCCACACTGAGCGACGGAGCTTCATCAAAGACATTAGTGATGTTAACATTAACGGTGGTTTTGGCTTTATGTACGCCATCGTCGGCACTGAAATGGAGACATTTGAAACAGTTAGTTCATTTAACATGATCGTAGAATAAGACGGTAAAGAAATGTTGGCCAAAATGTCCTTACCTCAAGGTGAAAGTGTAACATTTTCTTGTTTCATAGTCCAGTTTCTTAATGGATATCACTTCCGTGTCTATGTGCATAAAGACGCCTTCACCTTCTCCTTCAATGGAATATGAAATAGCATCTCCATCTGCGTCTGTGGCTGACAAAGTTGCTACAACTGTGTCAATATCTGCATTTTCTGGGAGAACAAACTGAACTAAAGAATATTCAAATACTGGTGGATTGTCATTTTCAGGTTGGATTGATACCACAAAGGTAGTTTCAACACTTTTCGGCGTCGCTCCTCCATCGACTGCTTTCACTGTTACTGAATAAGAACTCGTGCCTCCTGTTGTTGTATCAAAGTCTAGTGCTGCTGCAAGGATCAGGTCGCCAGTGCCCGTATCAAGGTGAAATTTGCTTATTCCATCAGCTCCAGAATCTGAGAAAATAACAACGCCAGATATTATAAAAACAAGCATTGTCAAAACTGTTCAATATATGCACATTTGTACTTGCAAATTACGAACTACTTATTTCATGTAATTTGTCATAGGAGAGCAGGTATTTCTATGTGACAATAATACTATTGTTCATAAACTCACCATCCACAACAGACACAATCTCATACGCAACATCCCCATCTTGACCAAGGTCTTCATCGCTTGCTGTGTACTGAGCCAGTATTTCGCCAGGTTCCATAGTTTCACTCACAGACAGTGCTGCTGGTTCAGTCTCCCAGGAAGGAGCAAACTCATTTTCTCCAGTAATCTGACAACAATGACAAAAGGTTATGTTTTTTCAACATTTTGTACCTGACATTAAACACATTCAAACAGATAAAAATACAAAAGTGAACAATTTATCAATAATTCTACATGGTAATAAGACACACATCTTAATTTTCTATGGACTAGATAAATAGGAGAACAGCTTACCGTGACAATGATCACTGCAATAGCAGTTTTGGCAGCTTCTGTCGTTGGAACATCAACAGCTTGAACACTCAAACTGTACTGAAAGTTGTTTGCAGCGAGTGACTCGTAATCAACAGACTTAACCATTTTCAGATTCAAACCATCCATTTCGAATTTGTTGTCAGGACTTGCATCATCACCAGAAATGATTGAAACTACAACATCAGCATTGACGCCCTCGTCTACATCAGTCACTGCTACAGATGCCACAACATCACCTTTGAAGATAACAAGAGCTGATTGTTGAAAATGAAACAGCTTTAAAGTAGTGTTGTTGATATTTGAACAATAAAACAGTATTTCAGTCATGAAAGCTTTTATTGATTAAATAAACCTTCCTCATTAATATATGATGTGTATTATAACTCGAACTGAACAAACCTGCAGCACTGTTTTCTATCATGGTATAGAAGATGACGTCACTAGCAAACTTGGGGCTGTTGTCATTTATGTCCAAAATGACAAAGGAGACATCACTAGCTACAGAGTTGCCACCTGCATCGGTTACCCTGATAGTTAATTGATTGAGTGTTGTAAGGCCTGCATCTCTGTCAATTCTCTGAGCTACAGTTATCAAGTCCGTTTCAGAGTCAATGTTGAAGTACGAACTGTCCACACCTGTTAACACAAGTAAACCTTCTGATTATAGAGGTCAGAATAATGTTCAATTCTGCAACACATTGATAAAATTGCCAGAAGGAACATATAGAGAACATAGTAATTTACAAAAAGCTAAAGCTTATCATAATGCATTAGGTACAAAGTTACCTTCTAATGAATAAGCTAGTGAATCGCCCTCCTCTATTTCAGTAACTTGGTAGATGCCTCCAAGAGGCGTGCCATCTGGGAGTTCCTCTAAAAGCTTCACTGGATTGTCCACACTGAGCGACGGAGCTTCATCAAAGACATTAGTGATGTTAACATTAACGGTGGTTTTGGCTTTATGTACGCCATCGTCGGCACTGAAATGGAGACATTTGAAACAGTTAGTTCATTTAACATGACCGTAGAATAAGACGGTAAAGAAATGTTGGCCAAAATGTCCTTACCTCAAGGTGAAAGTGTAACATTTTCTTGTTTCATAGTCCAGTTTCTTAATGGATATCACTTCCGTGTCTATGTGCATAAAGACGCTTTCACCTTCTCCTTCAATGGAATATGAAATAGCATCTCCATCTGCGTCTGTGGCTGACAAAGTTGCTACAACTGTGTCAATATCTGCATTTTCTGGGAGAACAAACTGAACTAAAGAATATTCAAATACTGGTGGATTGTCATTTTCAGGTTGGATTGATACCACAAAGGTAGTTTCAACACTTTTCGGCGTCGCTCCTCCATCGACTGCTTTCACTGTTACTGAATAAGAACTCGTGCCTCCTGTTGTTGTATCAAAGTCTAGTGCTGCTGCAAGTATCAGGTCGCCAGTGCCCGTATCAAGGTGAAATTTGCTCAGTCCATCAGCTCCAGAATCTGAAAAAATAACAACGTGAGACATTATCAAAACAAGCATTGTCAAAACTGTTCAATATATGCACATTAGTACTTGCAAATTATCCAACTACTTATTTCATGTAATTTGTCATAGGAGAGCAGGTTTTCTATATGACAATTATACCACTGTTCATAAACTCACCATCCACAACAGACACAATCTCATACGCAACATCCCCATCTTGACCAAGGTCTTCATCGCTTGCTGTGTACTGAGCCAGTATTTCGCCAGGTTCTATAGTTTCACTCACAGACAGTGCTGCTGGTTCAGTCTCCCAGGAAGGAGCAAACTCATTTTCTCCAGTAATCTGACAACAATGACAAAAGGTTATGTTTTTTCAACATTTTGTACCTTAAATTAAACACAGTCTAACAGATAAAAATACAAAAGTGAAAAATTTATCAATAATTCTACATGGTAATAAGACACACATCTTAATTTTCTATGGACTAGATAAATAGGAGAACAACTTACCGTGACAATGACCACTGCAATAGCAGTTTTGGCAGCTTCTGTCGTTGGAACATCAACAGCTTGAACGCTCAAACTGTACTGAAAGTTGTTTGCAGCGAGTGACTCGTAATCAACAGACTTAACCATTTTCAGATTCAAACCATCCATTTCGAATTTGTTGTCAGGACTTGCATCATCACCAGAAATGATTGAAACTACAACATCAGCATTGACGCCCTCGTCTACATCAGTCACTGCTACAGATGCCACAACATCACCTTTGAAGATAACAAGAGCTGATTGTTGAAAATGAAACAGCTTTAAAGTAGTGTTGTTGATATTTGAACAATAAAACAGTATTTCAGTCATGAAAGCTTTTATTGATTAAATAAACCTTCCTCATTAATATATGATGTGTATTATAACTCGAACTGAACAAACCTGCAGCACTGTTTTCTATCATGGTATAGAAGATGACGTCACTAGCAAACTTGGGGCTGTTGTCATTTATGTCCAAAATGACAAAGGAGACATCACTAGCTACAGAGTTGCCACCTGCATCCGTTACCCTGATAGTTAATTGATTGAGTGTTGTAAGGCCTGCATCTCTGTCAATTCTCTGAGCTACAGTTATCAAGCCCGTTTCAGAGTCAATGTTGAAGTACGAACTGTCCACACCTGTTAACACAAGTAAACCTTCTGATTATAGAGGTCAGAATAATGTTCAATTCTGCAACACATTGATAAAATTGCCAGAAGGAACATATAGAGAACATAGTAATTTACAAAAAGCTAAAGCTTATCATAATGCATTAGGTACAAAGTTACCTTCTAATGAATAAGCTAGTGAATCGCCCTCCTCTATTTCAGTAACTTGGTAGATGCCTCCAAGAGGCGTGCCATCTGGGAGTTCCTCTAAAAGCTTCACTGGATTGTCCACACTGAGCGACGGAGCTTCATCAAAGACATTAGTGATGTTAACATTAACGGTGGTTTTGGCTTTATGTACGCCATCGTCGGCACTGAAATGGAGACATTTGAAACAGTTAGTTCATTTAACATGACCGTAGAATAAGACGGTAAAGAAATGTTGGCCAAAATGTCCTTACCTCAAGGTGAAAGTGTAACATTTTCTTGTTTCATAGTCCAGTTTCTTAATGGATATCACTTCCGTGTCTATGTGCATAAAGACGCTTTCACCTTCTCCTTCAATGGAATATGAAATAGCATCTCCATCTGCGTCTGTGGCTGACAAAGTTGCTACAACTGTGTCAATATCTGCATTTTCTGGGAGAACAAACTGAACTAAAGAATATTCAAATACTGGTGGATTGTCATTTTCAGGTTGGATTGATACCACAAAGGTAGTTTCAACACTTTTCGGCGTCGCTCCTCCATCGACTGCTTTCACTGTTACTGAATAAGAACTCGTGCCTCCTGTTGTTGTATCAAAGTCTAGTGCTGCTGCAAGTATCAGGTCGCCAGTGCCCGTATCAAGGTGAAATTTGCTCAGTCCATCAGCTCCAGAATCTGAAAAAATAACAACGTGAGACATTATCAAAACAAGCATTGTCAAAACTGTTCAATATATGCACATTAGTACTTGCAAATTATCCAACTACTTATTTCATGTAATTTGTCATAGGAGAGCAGGTTTTCTATATGACAATTATACCACTGTTCATAAACTCACCATCCACAACAGACACAATCTCATACGCAACATCCCCATCTTGACCAAGGTCTTCATCGCTTGCTGTGTACTGAGCCAGTATTTCGCCAGGTTCTATAGTTTCACTCACAGACAGTGCTGCTGGTTCAGTCTCCCAGGAAGGAGCAAACTCATTTTCTCCAGTAATCTGACAACAATGACAAAAGGTTATGTTTTTTCAACATTTTGTACCTTAAATTAAACACAGTCTAACAGATAAAAATACAAAAGTGAAAAATTTATCAATAATTCTACATGGTAATAAGACACACATCTTAATTTTCTATGGACTAGATAAATAGGAGAACAACTTACCGTGACAATGACCACTGCAATAGCAGTTTTGGCAGCTTCTGTCGTTGGAACATCAACAGCTTGAACGCTCAAACTGTACTGAAAGTTGTTTGCAGCGAGTGACTCGTAATCAACAGACTTAACCATTTTCAGATTCAAACCATCCATTTCGAATTTGTTGTCAGGACTTGCATCATCACCAGAAATGATTGAAACTACAACATCAGCATTGACGCCCTCGTCTACATCAGTCACTGCTACAGATGCCACAACATCACCTTTGAAGATAACAAGAGCTGATTGTTGAAAATGAAACAGCTTTAAAGCAGTGTTTGTTGATGTTGAACAATAAAACAATATTTCAGTCATGAAAGCTTGTATTGATTAAATAAACCTTCCTCATTAATATATGATGTGTATTATAACTCGAACTGAACAAACCTGCAGCACTGTTTTCTATCATGGTATAGAAGATGACGTCACTAGCAAACTTGGGGTTGTTGTCATTTATGTCCAAAATGACAAAGGAGACATCACTAGCTACAGAGTTGCCACCTGCATCCGTTACCCTGATAGTTAATTGATTGAGTGTTGTAAGGTCTGTATCTCTGTCAATTCTCTGAGCTACAGTTATCAAGCCCGTTTCAAAGTCAATGTTGAAGTACGAACTGTCCACACCTGTTAACACAAGTAAACCTTCTGATTATAGAGGTCAGAATAATGTTCAATTCTGGAACACATTGATAAAATTGTCAGAAGGAACATATAGAGAACATAGTAATGTACAAAAAGCTAAAGCTTATCATAATGCATTAGGCACAAAGTTACCTTCTAATGAATAAGCTAGTGAATCGCCCTCCTCTATTTCAGTAACTTGGTAGATGCCTCCAAGAGGCGTGCCATCTGGGAGTTCCTCTAAAAGCTTCACTGGATTGTCCACACTGAGCGACGGAGCTTCATCAAAGACATTAGTGATGTTAACATTAACGGTGGTTTTGGCTTTATGTACGCCATCGTCGGCACTGAAATGGAGACATTTGAAACAGTTAGTTCATTTAACATGACCGTAGAATAAGACGGTAAAGAAATGTTGGCCAAAATGTCCTTACCTCAAGGTGAAAGTGTAACATTTTCTTGTTTCATAGTCCAGTTTCTTAATGGATATCACTTCCGTGTCTATGTGCATAAAGACGCCTTCACCTTCTCCCTCAATGGAATATGAAATAGCATCTCCATCTGCGTCTGTGGCTGACAAAGTTGCTACAACTGTGTCAATATCTGCATTTTCTGGGAGAACAAACTGAACTAAAGAATATTCAAATACTGGTGGATTGTCATTTTCAGGTTGGATTGATACCACAAAGGTAGTTTCAACACTTTTCGGCGTCACTCCTCCATCGACTGCTTTCACTGTTACTGAATAAGAACTCGTGCCTCCTGTTGTTGTATCAAAGTCTAGTGCTGCTGCAAGGATCAGGTCGCCAGTGCCCGTATCAAGGTGAAATTTGCTCAGTCCATCAGCTCCAGAATCTGAGAAATAAACAACGTGAGATATTATCAAAACAAGCATTGTCAAAACTGTTCAATATATGCACATTAGTACTTGCAAATTATCCAACTACTTATTTCATGTAATTTGACATAGGAGAGCAGGTTTTCTATGTGACAATTATACCATTGTTCATAAACTCACCATCCACAACAGACACAATCTCATACGCAACATCCCCATCTTGACCAAGGTCTTCATCGCTTGCTGTGTACTGAGCCAATATTTCGCCAGGTTCCATAGTTTCACTCACAGACAGTGCTGCTGGTTCAGTCTCCCAGGAAGGAGCAAACTCATTTTCTCCGGTAATCTGACAACAATGACAAAAGGTTATATCATTTCAACATTTTGTACCTTAAATTAAACACAGTCTAACAGATAAAAATACAAAAGTGAAAAATTTATCAATAATTCTACATGGTAATAAGACACACATCTTAATTTTCTATGGACTAGATAAATAGGAGAACAGCTTACCGTGACAATGACCACTGCAATAGCAGTTTTGGCAGCTTCTGTCGTTGGAACATCAACAGCTTGAACGCTCAAACTGTACTGAAAGTTGTTTGCAGCGAGTGACTCGTAATCAACAGACTTAACCATTTTCAGATTCAAACCATCCATTTCGAATTTGTTGTCAGGACTTGCATCATCACCAGAAATGATTGAAACTACAACATCAGCATTGACGCCCTCGTCTACATCAGTCACTGCTACAGATGCCACAACATCACCTTTGAAGATAACAAGAGCTGATTGTTGAAAATGAAACAGCTTTAAAGCAGTGTTTGTTGATGTTGAACAATAAAACAATATTTCAGTCATGAAAGCTTGTATTGATTAAATAAACCTTCCTCATTAATATATGATGTGTATTATAACTCGAACTGAACAAACCTGCAGCACTGTTTTCTATCATGGTATAGAAGATGACGTCACTAGCAAACTTGGGGCTGTTGTCATTTATGTCCAAAATGACAAAGGAGACATCACTAGCTACAGAGTTGCCACCTGCATCCGTTACCCTGATAGTTAATTGATTGAGTGTTGTAAGGCCTGCATCTCTGTCAATTCTCTGAGCTACAGTTATCAAGCCCGTTTCAGAGTCAATGTTGAAGTACGAACTGTCCACACCTGTTAACACAAGTAAACCTTCTGATTATAGAGGTCAGAATAATGTTCAATTCTGGAACACATTGATAAAATTGTCAGAAGGAACATATAGAGAACATAGTAATGTACAAAAAGCTAAAGCTTATCATAATGCATTAGGCACAAAGTTACCTTCTAATGAATAAGCTAGTGAATCGCCCTCCTCTATTTCAGTAACTTGGTAGATGCCTCCAAGAGGCGTGCCATCTGGGAGTTCCTCTAAAAGCTTCACTGGATTGTCCACACTGAGCGACGGAGCTTCATCAAAGACATTAGTGATGTTAACATTAACGGTGGTTTTGGCTTTATGTACGCCATCGTCGGCACTGAAATGGAGACATTTGAAACAGTTAGTTCATTTAACATGACCGTAGAATAAGACGGTAAAGAAATGTTGGCCAAAATGTCCTTACCTCAAGGTGAAAGTGTAACATTTTCTTGTTTCATAGTCCAGTTTCTTAATGGATATCACTTCCGTGTCTATGTGCATAAAGACGCCTTCACCTTCTCCCTCAATGGAATATGAAATAGCATCTCCATCTGCGTCTGTGGCTGACAAAGTTGCTACAACTGTGTCAATATCTGCATTTTCTGGGAGAACAAACTGAACTAAAGAATATTCAAATACTGGTGGATTGTCATTTTCAGGTTGGATTGATACCACAAAGGTAGTTTCAACACTTTTCGGCGTCGCTCCTCCATCGACTGCTTTCACTGTTACTGAATAAGAACTCGTGCCTCCTGTTGTTGTATCAAAGTCTAGTGCTGCTGCAAGGATCAGGTCGCCAGTGCCCGTGTCAAGGTGAAATTTGCTTATTCCATCAGCTCCAGAATCTGAGAAAATAACAACGTGAGACATTATCAAAACAAGCATTGTCAAAACTGTTCAATATATGCACATTAGTACTTGCAAATTATCCAACTACTTATTTCATGTAATTTGACATAGGAGAGCAGGTTTTCTATGTGACAATTATACCATTGTTCATAAACTCACCATCCACAACAGATACAATCTCATACGCAACATCCCCATCTTGACCAAGGTCTTCATCGCTTGCTGTGTACTGAGCCAGTATTTCGCCAGGTTCCATAGTTTCACTCACAGACAGTGCTGCTGGTTCAGTCTCCCAGGAAGGAGCAAACTCATTTTCTCCGGTAATCTGACAACAATGACAAAAGGTTATATCATTTCAACATTTTGTACCTTAAATTAAACACAGTCAAACAGATAAAATACAAAAGTGAAATTTTTTTAAATAATTCTACATGGTAATAAGACACACGTCTTAATTTTCTATGGACTAGATAAATAGGAGAACAGCTTACCGTGACAATGACCACTGCAATAGCAGTTTTGGCAGCTTCTGTCGTTGGAACATCAACAGCTTGAACACTCAAACTGTACTGAAAGTTGTTTGCAGCGAGTGACTCGTAATCAACAGACTTAACCATTTTCAGATTCAAACCATCCATTTCGAATTTGTTGTCAGGACTTGCATCATCACCAGAAATGATTGAAACTACAACATCAGCATTGACGCCCTCGTCTACATCAGTCACTGCTACAGATGCCACAACATCACCTTTGAAGATAACAAGAGCTGATTGTTGAAAATGAAACAGCTTTAAAGCAGTGTTTGTTGATGTTGAACAATAAAACAGTATTTCAGTCATGAAAGCTTTTATTGATTAAATAAACCTTCCTCATTAATATATGATGTGTATTATAACTCGAACTGAACAAACCTGCAGCACTGTTTTCTATCATGGTATAGAAGATGACGTCACTAGCAAACTTGGGGCTGTTGTCATTTATGTCCAAAATGACAAAGGAGACATCACTAGCTACAGAGTTGCCACCTGCATCCGTTACCCTGATAGTTAATTGATTGAGTGTTGTAAGGTCTGTATCTCTGTCAATTCTCTGAGCTACAGTTATCAAGCCCGTTTCAGAGTCAATGTTGAAGTACGAACTGTCCACACCTGTTAACACAAGTAAACCTTCTGATTATAGAGGTCAGAATAATGTTCAATTCTGAAACACATTGATAAAATTGTCAGAAGGAACATATAGAGAAACTAGTAATGTACAAAAAGCTAAAGCTTATCATAATGCATTAGGCACAAAGTTACCTTCTAATGAATAAGCTAGTGAATCGCCCTCCTCTATTTCAGTAACTTGGTAGATGCCTCCAAGAGGCGTGCCATCTGGGAGTTCCTCTAAAAGCTTCACTGGATTGTCCACACTGAGCGACGGAGCTTCATCAAAGACATTAGTGATGTTAACATTAACGGTGGTTTTGGCTTTATGTACGCCATCCTCGGCACTGAAATGGAGACATTTGAAACAGTTAGTTCATTTAACATGACCGTAGAATAAGACGGTAAAGAAATGTTGGCCAAAATGTCCTTACCTCAAGGTGAAAGTGTAACATTTTCTTGTTTCATAGTCCAGTTTCTTAATGGATATCACTTCCGTGTCTATGTGCATAAAGACGCCTTCACCTTCTCCCTCAATGGAATATGAAATAGCATCTCCATCTGCGTCTGTGGCTGACAAAGTTGCTACAACTGTGTCAATATCTGCATTTTCTGGGAGAACAAACTGAACTAAAGAATATTCAAATACTGTTGGATTGTCATTTTCAGGTTGGATTGATACCACAAAGGTAGTTTCAACACTTTTCGGCGTCGCTCCTCCATCGACTGCTTTCACTGTTACTGAATAAGAACTCGTGCCTCCTGTTGTTGTATCAAAGTCTAGTGCTGCTGCAAGGATCAGGTCGCCAGTGCCCGTGTCAAGGTGAAATTTGCTTAGTCCATCAGCTCCAGAATCTGAGAAAATAACAACGCCAGATATTATAAAAACAAGCATTGTCAAAACTGTTCAATATATGCACATTAGTACTTGCAAATTATCCAACTACTTATTTCATGTAATTTGACATAGGAGAGCAGGTTTTCTATGTGACATTTATACCATTGTTCATAAACTCACCATCCACAACAGATACAATCTCATACGCAACATCCCCATCTTGACCAAGGTCTTCATCGCTTGCTGTGTACTGAGCCAGTATTTCGCCAGGTTCCATAGTTTCACTCACAGACAGTGCTGCTGGTTCAGTCTCCCAGGAAGGAGCAAACTCATTTTCTCCGGTAATCTGACAACAATGACAAAAGGTTATATCATTTCAACATTTTGTACCTTAAATTAAACACAGTCAAACAGATAAAATACAAAAGTGAAATTTTTAAAAATAATTCTACATGGTAATAAGACACACGTCTTAATTTTCTATGGACTAGATAAATAGGAGAACAGCTTACCGTGACAATGACCACTGCAATAGCAGTTTTGGCAGCTTCTGTCGTTGGAACATCAACAGCTTGAACACTCAAACTGTACTGAAAGTTGTTTGCAGCGAGTGACTCGTAATCAACAGACTTAACCATTTTCAGATTCAAACCATCCATTTCGAATTTGTTGTCAGGACTTGCATCATCACCAGAAATGATTGAAACTACAACATCAGCATTGACGCCCTCGTCTACATCAGTCACTGCTACAGATGCCACAACATCACCTTTGAAGATAACAAGAGCTGATTGTTGAAAATGAAACAGCTTTAAAACAGTGTTTGTTGATGTTGAACAATAAAACAATATTTCAGTCATGAAAGCTTTTATTGATTAAATAAACCTTCCTCATTAATATATGATGTGTATTATAACTCGAACTGAACAAACCTGCAGCACTGTTTTCTATCATGGTATAGAAGATGACGTCACTAGCAAACTTGGGGCTGTTGTCATTTATGTCCAAAATGACAAAGGAGACATCACTAGCTACAGAGTTGCCACCTGCATCCGTTACCCTGATAGTTAATTGATTGAGTGCTGTAAGGCCTGCATCTCTGTCAATTCTCTGAGCTACAGTTATCAAGCCCGTTTCAGAGTCAATGTTGAAGTACGAACTGTCCACACCTGTTAACACAAGTAAACCTTCTGATTATAGAGGTCAGAATAATGTTCAATTCTGGAACACATTGATAAAATTGTCAGAAGGAACATATAGAGAACATAGTAATGTACAAAAAGCTAAAGCTTATCATAATGCATTAGGCACAAAGTTACCTTCTAATGAATAAGCTAGTGAATCGCCCTCCTCTATTTCAGTAACTTGGTAGATGCCTCCAAGAGGCGTGCCATCTGGAAGTTCCTCTAAAAGCTTCACTGGATTGTCCACACTGAGCGACGGAGCTTCATCAAAGACATTAGTGATGTTAACATTAACGGTGGTTTTGGCTTTATGTACGCCATCGTCGGCACTGAAATGGAGACATTTGAAACAGTTAATTCATTTAACATAACTGTAGAATAAGACGGTAAAGAAATGTTGGCCAAAATGTCCTTACCTCAAGGTGAAAGTGTAACATTTTCTTGTTTCATAGTCCAGTTTCTTAATGGATATCACTTCCGTGTCTATGTGCATAAAGACGCCTTCACCTTCTCCTTCAATGGAATATGAAATAGCATCTCCATCTGCGTCTGTGGCTGACAAAGTTGCTACAACTGTGTCAATATCTGCATTTTCTGGGAGAACAAACTGAACTAAAGAATATTCAAATACTGGTGGATTGTCATTTTCAGGTTGGATTGATACCACAAAGGTAGTTTCAACACTTTTCGGCGTCGCTCCTCCATCGACTGCTTTCACTGTTACTGAATAAGAACTCGTGCCTCCTGTTGTTGTATCAAAGTCTAGTGCTGCTGCAAGGATCAGGTCGCCAGTGCCCGTATCAAGGTGAAATTTGCTTAGTCCATCAGCTCCAGAATCTGAGAAAATAACAACGTGAGACATTATCAAAACAAGCATTGTCAAAACTGTTCACTATATGCACATTTGTACTTGCACATTATCATACTACTTATTTCATGTAATATGTCATAGGAGAGCAGGTTTTCTATGTGACAATTATACCATTGCTCATAAACTCACCATCCACAACAGACACAATCTCATACGCAACATCCCCATCTTGACCAAGGTCTTCATCGCTTGCTGTGTACTGAGCCAGTATTTCGCCAGGTTCCATAGTTTCACTCACAGACAGTGCTGCTGGTTCAGTCTCCCAGGAAGGAGCAAACTCATTTTCTCCAGTAATCTGACAACAATGACAAAAGGTTATATCATTTCAACATTTTGTACCTTAACCCTTACGATGCGGCTATATATTTTTGCTCTACAAGCCCACGTGGCGGAATTGTTTTGTCCGGTGCCAGCCACCGTTATATCCTGATTAACCGCTTCTTTATTTTTGTGCGCGGATATACATATGATACATGGAAAAAAAGACAATTCTCTCTTCTATACGATGATGTAAAAATTATAAAATTATCTCTAATGGTTTGTGAGATATGAATGCCGCAAGGTGGGTACCCTCAATCATTTTTGAGAAAAGGTTTGATATTTTATATCCGGGAGCAGCCAAGACTGCTTGCAGTCAATATATAGCCTTATCCTGAAAGTTACGGATTTCGCCAAGAGGGCTTACGTGCCATTTTATATTTGGCCCGTAAATATCACGCGCCCCGCATCGTAAGGGTTAAATTAAACACAGTCAAACAGATAAAATACAAAAGTGAAACATTTATCAATAATTCTACATGGTAATAAGACACACATCTTAATTTTCTGTGGACTAGATAAATAGGAGAACAGCTTACCGTGACAATGATCACTGCAATAGCAGTTTTGGCAGCTTCTGTCGTTGGAACATCTACAGCTTGAACACTCAAACTGTACTGAAAGTTGTTTGCAGCGAGTGACTCATAATCAACAGACTTAACGATTTTCAGATTCAAACCATCCATTTCGAATTTGTTGTCAGGACTTGCATCATCACCAGAAATGATTGAAACTACAACATCAGCATTGACGCCCTCGTCTACATCAGTCACTGCTACAGATGCCACAACATCACCTTTGAAGATATCAAGAGCTGATTGTTGAAAATGTAACTGCTTTAAAGCAGGGCTTGTTCATTTTGAACAGTCAAACAGAATTTCAGTCATAAAAGCTTTTATTGATTAAATAAACCTTCCTCCTTATTATGTGATGTGTATTATAACTCGAACTGAACAAACCTGGAGCACTGTTTTCTATCATGGTATAGAAGATGACGTCACTAGCAAACTTGGGACTGTTGTCATTTATGTCCAAAATGACAAAGGAGACATCACTAGCTACAGAGTTGCCACCTGCATCGGTTACCCTGATAGTTAATTGATTGAGTGTTGTAAGGCCTGCATCTCTGTCAATTCTCTGAGCAACAGTTATCAAGCCCGTTTCAGAATCAATGTTGAAGTATGAAGTGTCAACACCTGTTAAAAGAAAGCCAGTACATTTCAATAAACGCTCAAATTGATTAAACAAAATTCAGATCTATTAAAATGCAAATTGAAACATAATTAATATCAAATAATCTTTCTAAAAGGAGGTTTTCAAAGATGCATTCAACATAGATAAAAATTACCTTCATGTATTAAGTTTTTAGTTGATTTTTCAGTTCCATAATAAACTAGTGTCCAAAAGAAACGATACCGATTTTTCAACGTCCTCTTGAACAAAATTCTATTACCTGACAGAGTCGAATTTAAGTGTGCCTAACAGGCATACGTCTTGTAAAGAAGTATGCACATTTTCATTCTTCATGAAAAGATACTTTTGATTTTGTGTCTCTGCAAACGCACATGGGGTGTATAAATCGAAATTTCAAGTTGTTTTATGCACATTACTTTTGTCATTTCACTATAAACTTAACTTCTTTAAGAGGCATTTAGAAGTTGGTAAGATGAATGAGAACAAGTTCTATGGATTTACAACTTCTTTATTGCAGGAGTGCGACGTTTCGGTGTAGGTACTAACACTTGCTTGAAAACGGTGTGAGTACATACACCGAAACGTCGCACTCCTGCAATAAAGAAGTTGTAAATCCATAGAACTTGTTCTCATTCACTATAAACTTGATAAAGTATTGAATTTAGGTAAGAAAACAATGTTGTTGATTTAATGCACTTTATTTGACATAAATTTGTTGACGCGTCATTGCACTAGAACGTTTTAAAACAAGCAAAAGTGTCCAATTTCTCCCTGCTATCTCGCCTAGTTAAGGAGATTCCAGATTGATGATTTTGTTAAATGCATGTTTCTCGCAAACATGAAAAGATAATGTTTCAAAATTTTGCATAGAAGTAAGCTGACTACTGAGGAAATGATATAACTATGTCTTTAGTCTTATCAATCTGCAGTGGATTGAGTTATTTAGCAAATTGTATGGTAACGTTTCTTTTGGACACTAGTTTATAAAAGAGTTAATTTTGAACGGGATTTGAAACACGAGAATAAGGTTTTAAGATGATAGTCATTTGTTGCTTAGAATTAACCTCAACCTTACCTTCTAAGGAAAAGGAAAGGATGTCATTTTCGTCGATGTCAGTCATATTATATAACCCGCCCAATGGCGTCCCAATTGGCAGTTCCTCTACAAGCTCATATGGATTGTTCACTGTCAGCTCGGGGGTTTCATCGAAAACGTTTGTTACCTTAACGTTGACTGTAACCTCCGTCTCATGGACACCATCCTCTACTCTGGAACACAAGTTTGTTTGAATATCTATATCGAATAATGGTTGTTTAAGTGGATTAGAATAAGCTTGAATTACTGGTTCAAACATTAAGCAAAGTCAAACGAAAGATGAATGAGAGACATCAACTAGAAACCTTTGAGTCATCTTTACCTTTAAAAATGTTATCTCCTGGCTGCTTTATAAGTATTGTGATGTTGTCCTGTAACTTTACTTGATTTATTTATGAGATTATTTGTTATTACAGGTAACACCAATCTCGTTGAAATTGTATCAAAGTCAAAAGAAGTTTACTTACTTGAGGCCTCTAACCCATATACAATGATATACACATATATATATGTATATATACAATATACATATTTACAGAGATGCGCATGGATATAACAATGGAATTGGCAATTACAGATATGTAGGATTTAACTTAACACCTGTTCCCAAGCTTTTTTATCTGAGTACGCTTTCACAGAGTTGGTATCTGGTAACCTCTGGAAGGTCACCATATTCGACCCCTATATAGCAATAGTCAGATCAGAAATCCGGTGAGGTACGAGTGGTAAGTTGTTTAATCTTGGTGATTGGAATTACACAGGTTTTCTTCAACATACCTTATATTGAAAGTGTAAGATCGCTTCGCTTCATAATCTAGCAGCTGAATGAGTATAATATCCATGTCAAGCGCTTTAAAAACTCCTACTCCTTCCCCCATGACCGTGTATGTTAAGAGATCGTTATCAGCATCTGTTGCATCAGCCATCAAAACAAGATGGTCGAAACTGCTGTCTTCAGCAACAACGACCTCATACAATGTTTTGGAAAAAACGGGGGCGTTATCGTTTGCAGGTTCAACAGTGATCCTCATATCTCCCACGACGTGTTTTGGAGTTGTGCCTCCATCCACAGCCTTCAATTCGACATCATAGAACTGGGTTCCACCAGTGGCTTGGTCAAAGTCTAGTTTGGAGGATAAGATGAACGCACCACTCCTGGAATCGATGGAGAAAAGGTCTGGATGCTGGACCCCATGTTCTGACAATAAATATAAATTCATCAATTCATTTATGTTAATCACGCTCCAAAAATGCATTTGGAAATCACAAAAACATGCAGCGTATTTCCCAAATAAGAAAGTTAGGCGCTGAAAAATTGTTATTTATTATTACGTTTTTGTCTTAACCCTTACGATGCGGGGAGCGGTATATTTCCGTGCCAAATATAAACTGGCGCGCAAGCCCTCTAGGCGAAATCCGGAGTCCGGACTCTAACTTTCACGAGAAGGCAAAAATTTACTGCAAGCAGTTTTGGCGGCTCCCGGATTGCTCGTAATTATTTTCCGCGCCTCGCTAAACGCCGTTGTTTTATGAAAATTGGTTTAACAGGCGCAGACAGCGAGCCCCGTGAAAACATGTATTTTCTCTGTTGAATTGTTGACAAAAAGCAGACAAAATGTGTTCTTTCGCGCTTGATATTTCACTAACCAAGTGGCGCGCTCTAACACATGATATATCGATGGAAAGAGAATAAAATTGTCTTCAATTTGGTGTATAATTTGTATATGCGCAGTTGCAAATAATTGTACTATAAAGGCCGTAAAAGGCCGCAAAAGCAGACAAAATGTGTTCTTTCGCGCTTGATATTTCACTAACCAAGTGGCGCGCTCTACCACATGATATATCGATGGAAAGAGAATAAAATTGTCTTCAATTTGGTGTATAATTTGTATATGCGCAGTTTTCAAATAATTGTACTAAAAAATATTTCAAAATGTGTTCTTTCGCGCTTGATATTTCACTAACCAAGTGGCGCGCTCTACCACATGATATATCGATGGAAAGAGAATAAAATTGTCTTCAATTTGGTGTATAATTTGCATATGCGCAGTTTCAAATAATTGCACTATAAAGGCCGCAAAATGCCGTAAAAGGCCGCAAAAGCAGACAAAATGTGTTCTTTCGCGCTTGATATTTCACTAACCAAGTGGCGCGCTCTACCACATGATATATCGATGGAAAGAGAATAAAATTGTCTTCAATTTGGTGTATAATTTGTATATGCGCAGTTTTCAAATAATTGTACTAAAAAATATTTCAAAATGTGTTCTTTCGCGCTTGATATTTCACTAACCAAGTGGCGCGCTCTACCACATGATATATCGATGGAAAGAGAATAAAATTGTCTTCAATTTGGTGTATAATTTGCATATGCGCAGTTTCAAATAATTGCACTATAAAGGCCGCAAAATGCCGCAAAAGGCCGCAAAAACAGCCAAAATGTGTTCTTTCGCGCTTGATATTTCACTAACCAAGTGGCGCGCTCTACCACATGATATATCGATGGAAAGAGAATAAAATTGTCTTCAATTTGGTGTATAATTTGTATATGCGCAGTTGCAAATAATTGTACTATAAAGGCCGTAAAAGGCCGCAAAAGCAGACAAAATGTGTTCTTTCGCGCTTGATATTTCACTAACCAAGTGGCGCGCTCTACCACATGATATATCGATGGAAAGAGAATAAAATTGTCTTCAATTTGGTGTATAATTTGTATATGCGCAGTTTTCAAATAATTGTACTAAAAAATATTTCAAAATGTGTTCTTTCGCGCTTGATATTTCACTAACCAAGTGGCGCGCTCTACCACATGATATATCGATGGAAAGAGAATAAAATTGTCTTCAATTTGGTGTATAATTTGCATATGCGCAGTTTCAAATAATTGCACTATAAAGGCCACAAAAGGCCGCAAAAGGCCGCAAAAGCAGACAAAATGTGTTGTTTCACGCTCGATATTTCACTAACCAAGTGGCGCGCTCTACCACATGATATATCGATGGAAAGAGAATAAAATTGTCTTCAATTTGGTGTATAATTTGTATATGCGCAGTTGCAAATAATTGCACTATAAAGGCCGCAAAAAGCCGCAAAAGCAAACAAAATGTGTTCTTTCGCGCTCGATATTTCACTAACCAAGTGGCGCGCTCTACCACATGATATATCGATGGAAAGAGAATAAAATTGTCTTCAATTTGGTGTATAATTTGTATATGCGCAGTTGCAAATAATTGTACTAAAAATATTTAAAAGTTTTCGACTTTCGTGCATGATATTTCAATAACAAATTGGCGCGCTATAAAACATGATATATCGATGGAAAGAGAATAAAATTGTCTTCAATTTGGTGTATAATTTGTATATGCGCAGTTGCAAATAATTGTACTATGAAGGCCGCAAAAAAAAAGCTTTTGCGCTTGATATTTTACTAACCAAGTGGCGCGCTATAAAGCAAGATATATCGATGGAAAGAGAATAAAAGTGCCATCATTTTGGTATATGATATGTATATGCGCAAAGAGAAATAAAGATGCAAGAAGCCCCGCAAAATGTGTGTAGGTCTTTTTGACATAAAACATTTTTTCCGGTTTTTAGTCATGACGTAATGGGAAACTTGTCCCATTACCAAACTTACATGATCGGGTTGCGATGACGTCAGAGGTTCCGAACCACTTCCGGGCATCGAAATTTTTTTCCGGGTCTCGGCATGAGGTAATGGGAACGTTTTCCCATGACGAAAGGGACGTCCGAGTGTTCTGACCACTTCCGGCCATCGGAAATTTTGTCCCGGGTCTCGCCATGATGTAATGGGAAAGTTGTCCCATGACCACATTCACACTATCGGGTTTTGAGCACGATCGTGCTTTTGTTCTACTTTTCCGAGACCACCCGGCGGTATGGGCTTTTTTTGGGCCACTTTCACTCTCGGGTTATGACGAAGGCCGGAGATTTTGACCACTTCCGAGCTTCGCCGTGAGGTATGGACTTTTTTCCCATGAAAAATCGAGCGTACTCGGAGTTTTCTTTCGAGGATTTTCAATATTTTTAGTGCGGGCCTCGCCACGAGACATGGTACAAATTTACCCTTAGCCCCCAAAGCTAAAAACTGTCGAAGCGAAAGTTTGCTTCCAGTTCTGCCTAAAAAGTTATAACTCGGAAACAGAAATATTGTCATGATCGAGACGCTTTTTCCGACTGTAGTCGTTTTTGTGAGAAAAATTTCCCACTAAATTTCGGCTGCACTCGGGTTTTTTAGAACTGCGTGAACATTTTTGTTTGTGATGCCATTTGCTGAAACTGCACATGTCCAAACTTTGAGTGTCAATGTCTACCCTTTCACGTCCCTGGAAGAAAGGAGAAGTTACTAATTATTGAAATATTTACATAAAACCGTTTTCGTCAATAACAAAATAAAAAAAATTTATTTGTGAAAAGTGACTTATTGGAGAGGTGGAAAAGTCGGGGCTCTATCTGCGGTATAAATGTTGTTGACGCGAAGCAATCGGTTTTTGACTTATTCAACTTTTTCGGAGACCGAGAATTTTCTCCCGAGAGGGACGGAACGTTTGTGGGAATTTTTCCCATGAAAAATCGAGGGTGCTCGGAACATTCATTCGAGAATTTTCACTATTTCTAGTGCGGGCCTCGTAGCAAACCATGGGAAAAATTGACCCTTAGCACCCAAACTTTCAAAATCAATATCATGTTTAGTGAAATTCAAAAACTATTTTCGGTGTTATTCCGAGGTCTGAAACATTTTCCTTATATGTCGGGCGAGGTCCTTCCATTCGAGAACAACCAATTTCATGGGCAACGTTGCCCAGTGCCTCGGATTTCAGAACACAAAGTCCGAGAGATTGCTTTCGCGCTTGATATTTCACTAACCAAGCGGCGCGCTCTAACACATGAGATATCGTTGGAAAGAGGATGAAATTGCCTTCATTTTGGCATATCATTTGTATGTCCGCCCATGCAAATAATTATACTATAAAGGCCGCAAAAGTATGTACTTTCGCGCTTGATATTTCACTAACCAAGCGGCGCGCTCTAACACACGATATATCGTTGGAAAGAGAATAAAAGTGCCATCATTTTGGTATATCATATGTATATGCGCAAAGAGAAATAAAGATGCAAGAAGCCCCGCAAAATGTGTTGATGTCCTTTTTTTGACATCGGCAATTTTGTTTGGGTTTCGCCGCGACGCTGCGGCGGTTAGGTCCGTGGAACCTATCAAAAGTTGCAAAACTTTTGTAATCCACAACTGACAATCAGAGCTTCCCTGACGTAGATGGTTGTTTCGTTCGCGACTCGCCAACTCGTCGCCTAGGAAGTCAGAAGAAAGCCCAGGTTTTCGACTTTTGGGGAGTCGTATGAATAAAAGAACCGGGGTTAGCCGGGACAGTCATGAAACGTCCAAATATGTGAATTTTACCATTGCCTTTGGTGCCGTCGGCGCCGATGGTGTGATTGTTTCAAATACTTTGGAATGACGGCAAATGAATGTCCATGAGGCTCACACTGATTTTCTCTGTAAAATGCTCCTGAGTTGTTCTTACTTGCACATGTCTAAATCTGTTTCAATCTATTACAGATGATATAGAAGATGCCAAGATTTAGAGGAAGGAGACCGAGGACTCGGAACTATGGGGGGCCGTATGCTTCAGACGACGAGTTCTCTTCCGAAGTCCATGCTGATGAAACTTCTGATATGGAAACTACTGATGATAGTGATGTGAATAGTGATAGTGATGGATTGGTATCGGACATGGACAGTGATCCAGACATAAGGAACATTGCAAGACGTATACTAGCTGCTACGGCGAGCGCAGCTTCTGCTGGTTCTTCCACTGACGAGTTCGTTGACTTGGATGATCAAGACAGTGACACCTCTGATACAGGGGAGGGGGATTTTGCGGCAAACTGGAAGGACGGGCCGAGGCCACGTGGACGTGTTGATCTGCCTTTTACGGGACAGACTGGGCTGGGACAGTTCAAAGAATTGCCTGAGCAACCAAAACCTATTGACTATTTCGAAATGTTCTTACAAGAAGATGATTACGGATTAATGGCAACGGAAACCAATAGATACTTTCACCAAGAATGCGACGACGAGGTCCTCCCGCCCAAGTCAAGAATGCGCCAGTGGAAGGATACGAATGCTGAGGAAATGAAAGTATTCGTAGCGATGACTATCGCCATGTCCTTAGTTGTACAGAGGAACTTTTCAGAGTATTGGTCGACTAGTGATGTTACCTCGACGCCTTTCTTCCCAAAGTGTATGCCTAGAGACAGGTTTTGGTTGTTGCTCACGTTTCTTCACTTATCTGATAACAGTACAATGCCAGGACGAAACACACCACAGTTTTCCCCACTCAATAAACTTGGAATATTGTATAACCGCATCATACATCGGTTCTCAAGAGTTTATATACCGCATCAACATATCTCAGTTGATGAGGGATTGGTGCCTTGGAAAGGCAACCTCAGCTTCAAGGTTTACAACCCTGACAAACCTAAGAAGTATGGCATCAAGGCTTACATGTTGTGTGACTCGCACAATGGATACGTCTGTAAATTCAAACTCTACACTGGAAGAACCAACGAAGTTTCTATTGGAGGGAAAACGTATGATTTGGTCATGGATTTGGTCAAAGATTACTCTCGGAAGGGATATCATGTTTACATGGACAATTTCTATTCATCTGTGACATTGTACATCAATCTGTGGAAGTGTGGTTTCGGTGCGACGGGGACTTTGCGAGGAAATAGGAGCGGAATCCCAGTCAAACTGAAGAGAAAAACGAAGAAACCAGAGAAAGGTTCTATGTTGCAGCAACACAACAAAGAACTTCTGATCGTCAGGTATGAGGACAGAAAGTCAGTCTTGCTTATGTCCACTGTTGAGGACACGGAAGATGTCGAGTCGGGAAGGAAGAACAGGGTGACTGGAGAACCAATTACAAAACCTCGGATCGTTCATGAATACAACAAGTACATGGGTGGCGTCGACCGGGCCGGTCAGATGTTGTCGTACACACCGTTCAAGATGAAAACTCTAAAGTGGTGGAAGCGTGTGTGGTTTCATATCCTCAACGTTGCTCTTTTGAATGCCTACGTTCTGTACAAAGAACTCTCCAAAGATAAAACACTAAAGACAAACAGAGAATTTAGAAAAGAAATAGTTCAACACATCATAACATTTGCCGACAGAGATAAGGTTGCATCTCTCGGCAGACGTCCCCGGGGTCGGCGATGTACGACCGACGACAGTATTGTACGCCTGCATGGCCGTCACTTTCCTTCAAAGATCGAGCCTGTAGGAAGAAAGAAGAATTTGTCACGCACCTGTGTTGTATGTTCTAAAGCCAGACGTGAACTCTTGCGGCGTGGAGCGGCAGCTGCCAACCAGCCAGCAAGAAAGAAGAAAAGAGTAGGAAGAGAGTCTTGTTTCGAGTGTCTAGACTGCAATGTTGCTTTGTGTGTAGAACCATGTTTCCGCCTATACCACACATCACAAGATTTCTGTAAAGCCTATATCAGTATGATAGAGAGGGAAGAGGAAGATGGGGATGAAGATAATTGAAGAAAGAAAAAAGAAGTAGAAGTGTGGACTGAACTCTAGACCTTGTTAGGTTCTATAAAGCTGTTATTCGCACCTTTGAAGGTGATTATTGTTATACTTATATATTTGTTGATTATATTGTACAAGCATTTATAAAAATAAATTTTTCTTTTTTTATTTCGTAACAGAGACAGAGAAAGTCAATGTGAGCTGTCCGTGGAAGTTCAACTGAAGCCGCATCATGAACCCCCACCCCTTCTTTGGCACTATATACAATTTTGGAAGGGGGTGGGGATCAAATCATTTACATGATTGTAAAGAGCGAAGAACGAGCTTCAGTCCAATGTGTCATTTGTAAATGCGCACGAAAAACTAAAGAAACTGCAAGCTATCTGTCGGAAATATCAAACCTTTTCTCAAAAATGATTGGGGTTACCCACCTTGCGGCATTCATATCTCACGGAACGTTTGAGATAATTTCAAATTTTTTTCTCCATTTTGTAGAGGAGTAAATTGTCTTCATTTCAATGTATCATTTGTCTATGCGCGCACAATGATAAAGAAGCGGCAGCGATGCACGGAATAAATGACATCGTCCACCCGCGCTACTTGCGCGCCGGCGTTCGCTAATTGAACTTGTATTTAACTCCCGCACCTTGTGGCACTCATATCTCACGAACCATTAGAGATATTTTTATAACTTTTATATCAACTTGTAGAGAAAAGAATTGTCTTCATTTCCATGTATCATATGTCTATGCGCGGACAGGAATAAAGAAGCGGCAAGCGAAAGACAAGTGATCGTTCACACGCGCTACTTGCGCTCCGGCGTTCGCTAATTGAACTTGTGTTAACTCGCGCACCTTGCGGCACTCATATCTCACGAACCATTAGAGATATTTTTATAATTTTTATATCAACTTGTAGAGAAAAGAATTGTCTTTTTTTCCATGTATCATATGTCTATGCGCGCAATGAAGAAGCGGTGCGCGCTCTACTTGCGCTCCGGCGTTCGCTAATTGAACTTGTATTTAACTCCCGCACCTTGCGGCACTCATATCTCACGAACCATTAGAGATATTTTTATAATTTTTATATCAACTTGTAGAGAAAAGAATTGTCTTTTTTTCCATGTATCATATGTCTATGCGCGCACAAAAATAAAGAAGCGGCAAGCGAAAGATAAGTGATCGTTCACACGCGCTACTTCCGCTCCGGCGTTCGCTAATTGAACTTGTATTTAACTCCCGCACCTTGTGGCACTCATATCTCACGAACCATTAGAGATATTTTTATAATTTTTATATCAACTTGTAGAGAAAAGAATTGTCTTTTTTTCCATGTATCATATGTCTATGCGCGCAATGAAGAAGCGGTGCGCGCTCTACTTGCGCTCCGGCGTTCGCTAATTGAACTTGTATTTAACTCCCGCACCTTGCGGCACTCATATCTCACGAACCATTAGAGATATTTTTATAATTTTTATATCAACTTGTAGAGAAAAGAATTGTCTTTTTTTCCATGTATCATATGTCTATGCGCGCACAAAAATAAAGAAGCGGCAAGCGAAAGATAAGTGATCGTTCACACGCGCTACTTCCGCTCCGGCGTTCGCTAATTGAACTTGTATTTAACTCCCGCACCTTGTGGCACTCATATCTCACGAACCATTAGAGATATTTTTATAATTTTTATATCAACTTGTAGAGAAAAGAATTGTCTTTTTTTCCATGTATCATATGTCTATGCGCGCAATGAAGAAGCGGTGCGCGCTCTACTTGCGCTCCGGCGTTCGCTAATTGAACTTGTATTTAACTCCCGCACCTTGCGGCACTCATATCTCACGAACCATTAGAGATATTTTTATAATTTTTATATCAACTTGTAGAGAAAAGAATTGTCTTTTTTTCCATGTATCATATGTCTATGCGCGCACAAAAATAAAGAAGCGGCAAGCGAAAGATAAGTGATCGTTCACACGCGCTACTTCCGCTCCGGCGTTCGCTAATTGAACTTGTATTTAACTCCCGCACCTTGCGGCACTCATATCTCACGAACCATTAGAGATATTTTTATAATTTTTATATCAACTTGTAGAGAAAAGAATTGTCTTTTTTTCCATGTATCATATGTCTATGCGCGCACAAAAATAAAGAAGCGGCAAGCGAAAGATAAGTGATCGTTCACACGCGCTACTTGCGCTCCGGCGTTCGCTAATTGAACTTGTGTTAACTCGCGCACCTTGCGGCACTCATATCTCACGAA
This sequence comes from Steromphala cineraria, assembly GCA_916613615.1. NCBI lineage: Eukaryota > Metazoa > Mollusca > Gastropoda > Trochida > Trochidae > Steromphala > Steromphala cineraria. Next base: position 6,475,801 of record OU744736.1, on the reverse strand, counting down.
CCATTAGAGATATTTTTATAATTTTTATATCAACTTGTAGAGAAAAGAATTGTCTTTTTTTCCATGTATCATATGTCTATGCGCGCAATGAAGAAGCGGTGCGCGCTCTACTTGCGCTCCGGCGTTCGCTAATTAAACTTGTATTTAACTCCCGCACCTTGCGGCACTCATATCTCACGAACCATTAGAGATATTTTTATAATTTTTATATCAACTTGTAGAGAAAAGAATTGTCTTTTTTTCCATGTATCATATGTCTATGCGCGGACAGGAATAAAGAAGCGGCAAGCGAAAGATAAGTGATCGTTCACACGCGCTACTTGCGCGCCGGCGTTCGCTAATTGAACTTGTATTTAACTCGCGCATCTTGCGGCACTCATATCTCACGAACCATTAGAGATATTTTTATAATTTTTATATCAACTTGTAGATAAAAGAATTGTCTTTTTTTCCATGTATCATATGTCTATGCACGCACAAAAATAAAGAAGCGGCAAGCGGAATTAAAGACTTTCTTTTGATGACTGTGGGAAAAAAAATATGAGGCGCATCGTAATGTTTTTTTATATATTTATAAAGAGGCACAGTGTATCTAGAAGTCCATGTAAAAAGAATTATTCTGTGTGCATAAATAAACATTTTACAAGGCTCTAAATAAAAATCCGGGATCCGCGAAATAGATACACCAATTGTTGTAAAAGACCCGGGACTCGCTACATAAACATATTCAGTGGGCGGTGCAATCAGGATATAACGGTGGCTGGCACCGGACAAAACAATGTCGCCACGGGGGCTAGTTGAGCAAAAATATATAGCCGCATCGTAAGGGTTAATGCGTTTAAAAGAACTTAAAGTATATACAAAGCCGGAAATTGACTATAGGATATGTATTTAACCCTTACGATGCGGGGCGCGTGATATTTACGGGCCAAATATAAAATGGCACGTAAGCCCTCTTGGCGAAATCCGTAACTTTCAGGATAAGGCTATATATTGACTGCAAGCAGTCTTGGCTGCTCCCGGATATAAAATATCAAACCTTTTCTCAAAAATGATTGAGGGTACCCACCTTGCGGCATTCATATCTCACAAACCAATAGAGATAATTCTATAATTTTTACATCATCGTGTAGAAGAGAGAATTGTCTTTATTTCCATGTATCATATGTATATCCGCGCACAAAAATAAAGAAGCGGCAAAGCGTTGCGACAAGTGCCGCAAAAAAATTGTTTACCTCAAAATGATTGAGGGTACCCACCTTGCGGCATTTATATCTCACGAACCATTAGAGATAATTTTATAATTTTTACATCATCGTATAGAAGAGAGAATTGTCTTTATTTCCATGTATCATATGTATATCCGCGCACAAAAATAAAGAAGCGGTTAATCAGGATATAACGGTGGCTGGCACCGGACAAAACAATTCCGCCACGTGGGCTTGTAGAGCAAAAATATATAGCCGCATCGTAAGGGTTAACATGGCATATTGAACAATTGAAACTTCTTGAGTGATGTACTAGAAGTTAATGGTATAACAAAAGCAAAGGCAATTCTCTGATTCTTAAAAAGGCATATGAATATTTGTCAAAACGTCGCTCCTACAGTTGTTCGCCCATTAGATTCGATAAAGCTTGCCAAGGAATACGTTTTGTTGCCTCAGTATTACGATTTCCAGCAATCGTTCTGATACAAATCATGTCATATGCACAGAGCTTACGATGAAGACCTGGACACTCACCATCCTGAATATGAGTAATTTCATACGTGACATCACCATCTTTGTTCAGGTCGTCATCAGTTGCTGTGTAGATAGAGATTAGAGAACCCGGGTTGATAGCCTCGCTGACACTGATATCGGCTGGCCCCGTCGTCCACACTGGGGGATGCTCGTTCTCTGGCAAAACCTATGTTCAGAATGATATTTTATTCCTATCATCATGTGTATCCTTTTTAGAAACTACAACAACATTTTTAGTATTATGTGTATTTTGGAAGTAATAATACTGCACAACAAATCAATAGTTTTGCGACACGATTATTTCAGCAGCAATTCCAATACTAGCCTAAGAAATAGGTGACATTACAGATTTATCCTTAAAATACTAATGTTGCTGAAATCTAATGTTTCTTCCCTAACCTCATGATCAGTTTATCAAATCTTTTACATTTTATCTTTTGCAGTATGTATTAGAAAAATAAGTTTTTGTAGGATCAGGTTGCGATATTTGAAATATGTTTATCTTTTCCGATTTGAACAAGTTTACTTACACGTGGATGTTCGATAATCTTCGTACGACTACAATTTAGGTTAATCATAGGAAAAAGGAAGCCATTTCATCATTATGTAACATTTCCAATTGTCATGAACAATGTCTTTCATGACTTTTCCCTTAATGTTACAGATTCGTAAATGTGAAATCAAAACTTTATGAGAACAAATGATAAAAAATACAGTACAATACAATATAGTATTCTTTCATTAATGATTCAAACGAGCATCAGATATACCTTGATAATTGCAATTGCTGTTTGAGCTCTTGCCCGAAAGTCCACAGCGTTATCCCTAGCCAGGAATGTAAGTTTGTACTGGAATCCTTCTGATTCTAGACCCTCGTAATCAAGTTTACTTCCATCAACCGACAACTCCATACTTCCAGAGTCCAGAGTAAACTTGGGGTCACCTGCATCGTCACCCGTCATTTCTACTTCATAATCGCCGTTAACACCTGAATCCTCATCCCAGATAACCAGCGTGAAGAGAACAACTGGAATGCAAGAACAAGTTGTAGGAAATTAATCATCTATCATCATAAATAGAGGTTATCATGAGAGTGTGTTTTGGGATCGTACATTACCTGCATTAGGAATAAACATTGTATTTTGCGAGCCTTGGCGAGTTAAATACATATTAGTGTATTATCCTAATGCAGGATATTTACGATCTCAAAACACACGAGCATGATAACTTCTTTATCATACAATATCATTTTAGATTTTTATTCGAAAATTGTTTTTGATAACACTATGTTGATAGTTCATATTGTCGTAAAAGATGCGCGCATTAATATATGCAAATGAACAGCGCATATGCAAATGAAAGGTGTACATGTAATGACTGCGACAGTGAACGTACAAAATATAATTCCTCCTTATTAATGCACTTGTATGCCGTTTCAGTCATTTCGTCACAACTCAAAAGTTTAAAAACATAAAAAACTATGATTTTCAAATGAAAGACATTTCAACGTGTCCTTAACGGATTCGAACACGCGTTCTATCACCTTACGGTAAAAAGAGGGCAAGAGTTGCTTCCCTTCGGCTAAGTTGCAATGGCAGCTTACTTCGAAACAACGAATATTTAGCTTACTAGAAGATACGCTGCTCAATCTCTAATTCAAATTAACCCTTACGATGCGGGGCGCGTGATATTTACGGGCCAAATATAAAATGGCACGTAAGCCCTCTTGGCGAAATCCGTAACTTTCAGGATAAGGCTATATATTGACTGCAAGCAGTCTTGGCTGCTCCCGGATATAAAATATCAAACCTTTTCTCAAAAATGATTGAGGGTACCCACCTTGCGGCATTCATATCTCACAAACCAATAGAGATAATTCTATAATTTTTACATCATCGTGTAGAAGAGAGAATTGTCTTCATTTCCATGTATAATATGTATATCCGCGCACAAAAATAAAGAAGCGGCAAAGCGTTGCGACAAGTGCCGCAAAAAATTTGTTTACCTCAAAATGATTGAGGGTACCCACCTTGCGGCATTTATATCTCACGAACCATTAGAGATAATTTTATAATTTTTACATCATCGTATAGAAGAGAGAATTGTCTTTATTTCCATGTATCATATGTATATCCGCGCACAAAAATAAAGAAGCGGTTAATCAGGATATAACGGTGGCTGGCACCGGACAAAACAATTCCGCCACGTGGGCTTGTAGAGCAAAAATATATAGCCGCATCGTAAGGGTTAAACAAGCCTAAAGTAAAGAACACTGAAGATAAATGATAAATGGGGGTTTTAACCCTTACGATGCGGGGAGCGTTATATTTCCGTGCCAAATATAAACTGGCGCGCAAGCCCTCTAGGCGAAATCCGGAGTCCGGACTCTAACTTTCACGAGAAGGCAAAAATTTACTGCAAGCAGTTTTGGCGGCTCCCGGATTGCTCGTAATTATTTTCCGCGCCTCGCTAAACGCCGTTGTTTTATGAAAATTGGTTTAACTGGCGCAGACAGCGAGCCCCGTGAAAACATGTATTTTCTCTGTTGAATTGTTGACAAAAAGCAGACAAAATGTGTTCTTTCGCGCTTGATATTTCACTAACCAAGTGGCGCGCTCTAACACATGATATATCGACGGAAAGAGAATACAATTGTCTTCAATTTGGTGTATAATTTGTATATGCGCAGTTGCAAATAATTGTACTATAAAGGCCGTAAAAGGCCGCAAAAGCAGACAAAATGTGTTCTTTCGCGCTTGATATTTCACTAACCAAGTGGCGCGCTCTAACACATGATATATCGATGGAAAGAGAATAAAATTGTCTTCAATTTGGTGTATAATTTGTATATGCGCAGTTGCAAATAATTGTACTAAAAATATTTAAAAGTTTTCGACTTTCGTGCATGATATTTCAATAACAAATTGGCGCGCTATAAAACATGATATATCGATGGAAAGAGAATAAAATTGTCTTCAATTTGGTGTATAATTTGTATATGCGCAGTTGCAAATAATTGTACTATGAAGGCCGCAAAAAAAAAGCTTTTGCGCTTGATATTTTACTAACCAAGTGGCGCGCTATAAAGCAAGATATATCGATGGAAAGAGAATAAAAGTGCCATCATTTTGGTATATGATATGTATATGCGCAAAGAGAAATAAAGATGCAAGAAGCCCCGCAAAATGTGTGTAGGTCTTTTTGACATAAAACATTTTTTCCGGTTTTTAGTCATGACGTAATGGGAAACTTGTCCCATTACCAAACTTACATGATCGGGTTGCGATGACGTCAGAGGTTCCGAACCACTTCCGGGCATCGAAAATTTTTTCCGGGTCTCGGCATGAGGTAATGGGAACGTTTTCCCATGACGAAAGGGACGTCCGAGTGTTCTGACCACTTCCGGCCATCGGAAATTTTGTCCCGGGTCTCGCCATGATGTAATGGGAAAGTTGTCCCATGACCACATTCACACTATCGGGTTTTGAGCACGATCGTGCTTTTGTTCTACTTTTCCGAGACCACCCGGCGGTATGGGCTTTTTTTGGGCCACTTTCACTCTCGGGTTATGACGAAGGCCGGAGATTTTGACCACTTCCGAGCTTCGCCGTGAGGTATGGACTTTTTTCCCATGAAAAATCAAGCGTACTCGGAGTTTTCTTTCGAGGATTTTCAATATTTTTAGTGCGGGCCTCGCCACGAGACATGGTACAAATTTACCCTTAGCCCCCCAAGCTAAAAACTGTCGAAGCGAAAGTTTGCTTCCAGTTCTGCCTAAAAAGTTATAACTCGGAAACAGAAATATTGTCATGATCGAGACGCTTTTTCCGACTATAGTCGTTTTTGTGAGAAAAATTTCCCACTAAATTTCGGCTGCACTCGGGTTTTTTAGAACTGCGTGAACATTTTTGTTTGTGATGCCATTTGCTGAAACTGCACATGTCCAAACTTTGAGTGTCAATGTCTACCCTTTCACGTCCCTGGAAGAAAGGAGAAGTTACTAATTATTGAAATATTTACATAAAACCGTTTTCGTCAATAACAAAATAAAAAAAATTTATTTGTGAAAAGTGACTTATTGGAGAGGTGGAAAAGTCGGGGCTCTATCTGCGGTATAAATGTTGTTGACGCGAAGCAATCGGTTTTTGACTTATTCAACTTTTTCGGAGACCGAGAATTTTCTCCCGAGAGGGACGGAACGTTTGTGGGAATTTTTCCCATGAAAAATCGAGGGTGCTCGGAACATTCATTCGAGAATTTTCACTATTTCTAGTGCGGGCCTCGCCGCAAACCATGGGAAAAATTGACCCTTAGCACCCAAACTTTCAAAATCAATATCATGTTTAGTGAAATTCAAAAACTATTTTCGGTGTTATTCCGAGGTCTGAAACATTTTCCTTATATGTCGGGCGAGGTCCTTCCATTCGAGAACAACCAATTTCATGGGCAACGTTGCCCAGTGCCTCGGATTTCAGAACACAAAGTCCGAGAGATTGCTTTCGCGCTTGATATTTCACTAACCAAGCGGCGCGCTCTAACACATGAGATATCGTTGGAAAGAGGATGAAATTGCCTTCATTTTGGCATATCATTTGTATGTCCGCCCATGCAAATAATTATACTATAAAGGCCGCAAAAGTATGTACTTTCGCGCTTGATATTTCACTAACCAAGCGGCGCGCTCTAACACACGATATATCGTTGGAAAGAGAATAAAAGTGCCATCATTTTGGTATATCATATGTATATGCGCAAAGAGAAATAAAGATGCAAGAAGCCCCGCAAAATGTGTTGATGTCCTTTTTTTGACATCGGCAATTTTGTTCGGGTTTCGCCGCGACGCTGCGGCGGTTAGGTCCGTGGAACCTATCAAAAGTTGCAAAACTTTTGTAATCCACAACTGACAATCAGAGCTTCCCTGACGTAGATGGTTGTTTCGTTCGCGACTCGCCAACTCGTCGCCTAGGAAGTCAGAAGAATGCCCAGGTTTTCGACTTTTGGGGAGTCGTATGAATAAAAGAACCGGGGTTAGCCGGGACAGTCATGAAACGTCCAAATATGTGAATTTTACCATTGCCTTTGGTGCCGTCGGCGCCGATGGTGTGATTGTTTCAAATACTTTGGAATGACGGCAAATGAATGTCCATGAGGCTCACACTGATTTTCTCTGTAAAATGCTCCTGAGTTGTTCTTACTTGCACATGTCTAAATCTGTTTCAATCTATTACAGATGATATAGAAGATGCCAAGATTTAGAGGAAGGAGACCGAGGACTCGGAACTATGGGGGGCCGTATGCTTCAGACGACGTATACTAGCTGCTACGGCGTGGGCAGCTTCTGCTGGTTCTTCCACTGACGAGTTCGTTGACTTGGATGATCAAGACAGTGACACCTCTGATACAGGGGAGGGGGATTTTGCGGCAAACTGGAAGGACGGGCCGAGGCCACGTGGACGTGTTGATCTGCCTTTTACGGGACAGACTGGGCTGGGACAGTTCAAAGAATTGCCTGAGCAACCAAAACCTATTGACTATTTCGAAATGTTCTTACAAGAAGATGATTACGGATTAATGGCAACGGAAACCAATAGATACTTTCACCAAGAATGCGACGACGAGGTCCTCCCGCCCAAGTCAAGAATGCGCCAGTGGAAGGATACGAATGCTGAGGAAATGAAAGTATTCGTAGCGATGACTATCGCCATGTCCTTAGTTGTACAGAGGAACTTTTCAGAGTATTGGTCGACTAGTGATGTTACCTCGACGCCTTTCTTCCCAAAGTGTATGCCTAGAGACAGGTTTTGGTTGTTGCTCACGTTTCTTCACTTATCTGATAACAGTACAATGCCAGGACGAAACACACCACAGTTTTCCCCACTCAATAAACTTGGAATATTGTATAACCGCATCATACATCGGTTCTCAAGAGTTTATATACCGCATCAACATATCTCAGTTGATGAGGGATTGGTGCCTTGGAAAGGCAACCTCAGCTTCAAGGTTTACAACCCTGACAAACCTAAGAAGTATGGCATCAAGGCTTACATGTTGTGTGACTCGCACAATGGATACGTCTGTAAATTCAAACTCTACACTGGAAGAACCAACGAAGTTTCTATTGGAGGGAAAACGTATGATTTGGTCATGGATTTGGTCAAAGATTACTCTCGGAAGGGATATCATGTTTACATGGACAATTTCTATTCATCTGTGACATTGTACATCAATCTGTGGAAGTGTGGTTTCGGTGCGACGGGGACGTTGCGAGGAAATAGGAGCGGAATCCCAATCAAACTGAAGAGAAAAACGAAGAAACCAGAGAAAGGTTCTATGTTGCAGCAACACAACAAAGAACTTCTGATCGTCAGGTATGAGGACAGAAAGTCAGTCTTGCTTATGTCCACTGTTGAGGACACGGAAGATGTCGAGTCGGGAAGGAAGAACAGGGTGACTGGAGAACCAATTACAAAACCTCGGATCGTTCATGAATACAACAAGTACATGGGTGGCGTCGACCGGGCCGGTCAGATGTTGTCGTACACACCGTTCAAGATGAAAACTCTAAAGTGGTGGAAGCGTGTGTGGTTTCATATCCTCAACGTTGCTCTTTTGAATGCCTACGTTCTGTACAAAGAACTCTCCAAAGATAAAACACTAAAGACAAACAGAGAATTTAGGAAAGAAATAGTTCAACACATCATAACCTTTGCCGACAGAGATAAGGTTGCATCTCTCGGCAGACGTCCCCGGGGTCGGCGATGTACGACCGACGACAGTATTGTACGCCTGCATGGCCGTCACTTTCCTTCAAAGATCGAGCCTGTAGGAAGAAAGAAGAATTTGTCACGCACCTGTGTTGTATGTTCTAAAGCCAGACGTGAACTCTTGCGGCGTGGAGCGGCAGCTGCCAACCAGCCAGCAAGAAAGAAGAAAAGAGTAGGAAGAGAATCTTGTTTCGAGTGTCTAGACTGCAATGTTGCTTTGTGTGTAGAACCATGTTTCCGCCTATACCACACATCACAAGATTTCTGTAAAGCCTATATCAGTATGATAGAGAGGGAAGAGGAAGATGGGGATGAAGATAATTGAAGAAAGAAAAAAGAAGTAGAAGTGTGGACTGAACTCTAGACCTTGTTAGGTTCTATAAAGCTGTTATTCGCACCTTTGAAGGTGATTATTGTTATACTTATATATTTGTTGATTATATTGTACAAGCATTTATAAAAATAAATTTTTCTTTTTTTATTTCGTAACAGAGACAGAGAAAGTCAATGTGAGCTGTCCGTGGAAGTTCAACTGAAGCCGCATCATGAACCCCCACCCCTTCTTTGGCACTATATACAATTTTGGAAGGGGGTGGGGATCAAATCATTTACATGATTGTAAAGAGCGAAGAACGAGCTTCAGTCCAATGTGTCATTTGTAAATGCGCACGAAAAACTAAAGAAACTGCAAGCTATCTGTCGGAAATATCAAACCTTTTCTCAAAAATGATTGGGGTTACCCACCTTGCGGCATTCATATCTCACGGAACGTTTGAGATAATTTCAAATTTTTTTCTCCATTTTGTAGAGGAGTAAATTGTCTTCATTTCAATGTATCATTTGTCTATGCGCGCACAATGATAAAGAAGCGGCAGCGATGCACGGAATAAATGACATCGTCCACCCGCGCTACTTGCGCGCCGGCGTTCGCTAATTGAACTTGTATTTAACTCCCGCACCTTGTGGCACTCATATCTCACGAACCATTAGAGATATTTTTATAATTTTTATATCAACTTGTAGAGACAAGAATTGTCTTCATTTCCATGTATCATATGTCTATGCGCGCAATGAAGAAGCGGTGCGCGCTCTACTTGCGCTCCGGCGTTCGCTAATTGAACTTGTATTTAACTCCCGCACCTTGCGGCACTCATATCTCACGAACCATTAGAGATATTTTTATAATTTTTATATCAACTTGTAGAGAAAAGAATTGTCTTTTTTTCCATGTATCATATGTCTATGCGCGCACAAAAATAAAGAAGCGGCAAGCGAAAGATAAGTGATCGTTCACACGCGCTACTTGCGCTCCGGCGTTCGCTAATTGAACTTGTATTTAACTCCCGCACCTTGCGGCACTCATATCTCACGAACCATTAGAGATATTTTTATAATTTTTATATCAACTTGTAGAGAAAAGAATTGTCTTTTTTACCATGTATCATATGTCTATGCGCGCAATGAAGAAGCGGTGCGCGCTCTACTTGCGCTCCGGCGTTCGCTAATTGAACTTGTATTTAACTCCCGCACCTTGCGGCACTCATATCTCACGAACCATTAGAGATATTTTTATAATTTTTATATCAACTTGTAGAGAAAAGAATTGTCTTTTTTTCCATGTATCATATGTCTATGCGCGCACAAAAATAAAGAAGCGGCAAGCGAAAGATAAGTGATCGTTCACACGCGCTACTTGCGCTCCGGCGTTCGCTAATTGAACTTGTATTTAACTCGCGCACCTTGCGGCACTCATATCTCACGAACCATTAGAGATATTTTTATAATTTTTATATCAACTTGTAGAGACAAGAATTGTCTTTTTTTCCATGTATCATATGTCTATGCGCGCAATGAAGAAGCGGTGCGCGCTCTACTTGCGCTCCGGCGTTCGCTAATTGAACTTGTATTCAACTCCCGCACCTTGCGGCACTCATATCTCACGAACCATTAGAGATATTTTTATAATTTTTATATCAACTTGTAGAGAAAAGAATTGTCTTTTTTTCCATGTATCATATGTCTATGCGCGGACAGGAATAAAGAAGCGGCAAGCGAAAGATAAGTGATCGTTCACACGCGCTACTTGCGCGCCGGCGTTCGCTAATTGAACTTGTATTTAACTCCCGCACCTTGCGGCACTCATATCTCACGAACCATTAGAGATATTTTTATAATTTTTATATCAACTTGTAGATAAAAGAATTGTCTTTTTTTCCATGTATCATATGTCTATGCACGCACAAAAATAAAGAAGCGGCAAGCGGAATTAAAGACTTTCTTTTGATGACTGTGGGAAAAAAAATATGAGGCGCATCGTAATGTTTTTTTATATATTTATAAAGAGGCACAGTGTATCTAGAAGTCCATGTAAAAAGAATTATTCTGTGTGCATAAATAAACATTTTACAAGGCTCTAAATAAAAATCCGGGATCCGCGAAATAGATACACCAATTGTTGTAAAAGACCCGGGACTCGCTACATAAACATATTCAGTGGGCGGTGCAATCAGGATATAACGGTGGCTGGCACCGGACAAAACAATGTCGCCACGGGGGCTAGTTGAGCAAAAATATATAGCCGCATCGTAAGGGTTAATGTACTAAAATCAATGAGCAGATATCTCACACAAGTTCGCCGCATCCGGAATTTAAAGGTATAAACGTTAAATGAATTACCAGCATGTACATTTTTTACTTTCTCAAATTTTCATTGTATTATGGGCCTGAGGGCTTAACTACTGAATAAATATGTCTGTCTGTCTGTCTGTCTGTCTGTCTATCTGATTATTTAAACCAGTCATACATATAAGCATTGTCCATTTTCCTTGGGCCAGGGAGCATATTTCTTAATTTTCTGACAATATTTATAGAAAATTATTATAATTTTTCGATAATGCAAAGAACAAGTTTGAGTAATTTGCATATGTCCATTCGACCAGTAAACAATGTTGAATTAAGTAATAATATCTCGGCCTTTAACGAAAAGAAGAACTTTCTAATTTGCATAACAATTTTGACAATAAGAGAAATATCATCTTCAATGTTTTTTTAGAATTTTTTTTTTCACCTTTAACCATTACGATGCGGCTAGATATTTTTGCTCAACTAGCCCCCGTGGCGACATTGTTTTGTCCGGTGCCAGCCACCGTTATATCCTGATTGCACCGCCCACTGAATATGTTTATGTAGCGAGTCCCGGGTCTTTTACAACAATTGGTGTATCTATTTCGCGGATCCCGGATTTTTATTTAGAGCCTTGTAAAATGTTTATTTATGCACACACAATAATTCTTTTAACATGGACTTCTAGATACACTGTGCCTCTTTATAAATATATAAAAAAACATTACGATGCGCCTCATATTTTTTTTCCCACAGTCATCAAAAGAAAGTCTTTAATTCCGCTTGCCGCTTCTTTATTTTTGTGCGCGCATAGACATATGATACATGGAAAAAAAGACAATTCTTTTCTCTACAAGTTGATATAAAAATTATAAAAATATCTCTAATGGTTCGTGAGATATGAGTGCCGCAAGGTGCGCGAGTTAAATACAAGTTCAATTGGCGAACGCCGGAGCGCAAGTAGAGCGCGCACCGCTTCTTCATTGCGCGCATAGACATATGATACATGGAAAAGAAGACAATTCTTTTCTCTACAAGTTGATATAAAAATTATAAAAATATCTCTAATGGTTCGTGAGATATGAGTGCCGCAAGGTGCGCGAGTTAACACAAGTTCAATTAGCGAACGCCGGCGGGCAAGTAGCGCGTGTGAACGATCACTTATCTTTCGCTTGCCGCTTCTTTATTTTTGTGCGCGCATAGACATTTGATACATGGAAAAAAAGACAATTCTTTTCTCTACAAGTTGATATAAAAATTATAAAAATATCTCTAATGGTTCGTGAGATATGAGTGCCGCAAGATGCGCGAGTTAAATACAAGTTCAATTGGCGAACGCCGGAGCGCAAGTAGAGCGCGCATCGCTTCTTCATCGCGCGCATAGACATATGATACATGGAAATGAAGACAATTCTTTTCTCTACAAGTTGATATAAAAATTATAAAAATATCTCTAATGGTTCGTGAGATATGAGTGCCGCAAGGTGCGCGAGTTAACACAAGTTCAATTAGCGAAGGCCGGCGGGCAAGTAGCGCGTGTGAACGATCACTTATCTTTCGCTTGCCGCTTCTTTATTTTTGTGCGCGCATAGACATATGATACATGGAGAAAAAGACAATTCTTTTCTCTACAAGTTGATATAAAAATTATAAAAATATCTCTAATGGTTCGTGAGATATGAGTGCCGCAAGATGCGCGAGTTAAATACAAGTTCAATTGGCGAACGCCGGAGCGCAAGTAGAGCGCGCATCGCTTCTTCATCGCGCGCATAGACATATGATACATGGAAATAAAGACAATTCTTTTCTCCACAAGTTGATATAAAAATTATAAAAATATCTCTAATGGTTCGTGAGATATGAGTGCCGCAAGGTGCGGGAGTTAAATACAAGTTCAATTAGCGAACGCCGGCGCGCAAGTAGCGCGGGTGGACGATGTCATTTATTCCGTGCATCGCTGCCGCTTCTTTATCATTGTGCGCGCATAGACAAATGATACATTGAAATGAAGACAATTTACTCCTCTACAAAATGGAGAAAAAAATTTGAAATTATCTCAAACGTTCCTTGAGATATGAATGCCGCAAGGTGGGTAACCCCAATCATTTTTGAGAAAAGGTTTGATATTTCCGACAGATAGCTTGCAGTTTCTTTAGTTTTTCGTGCGCATTTACAAATGACACATTGGACTGAAGCTCGTTCTTCGCTCTTTACAATGATGTAAATGATTTGATCCCCACCCCCTTCCAAAATTGTATATAGTGCCAAAGAAGGGGTGGGGGTTCATGATGCGGCTTCAGTTGAACTTCCACGGACAGCTCACATTGACTTTCTCTGTCTCTGTTACGAAATAAAAAGGGAAAAATTTATTTTTATAAATGCTTGTACAATATAATCAACAAATATATAAGTATAACAATAATCACCTTCAAAGGTGCGAATAACAGCTTTATAGAACCTAACAAGGTCTAGAGTTCAGTCCATACTTCTACTTCTTTTTTCTTTCTTCAATTATCTTCATCCCCATCTTCGTCTTCCCTCTCTATCATACTGATATAGGCTTTACAGAAATCTTGTGATGTGTGGTATAGGCGGAAACATGGTTCTACACACAAAGCAACATTGCAGTCTAGACACTCGAAACAAGATTCTCTTCCTACTCTTTTCTTCTTTTTTGCTGGCTGGTTGGCAGCTGCCGCTCCACGCCGCATGAGTTCACGTCTGGCTTTAGAACATACAACACAGGTGCGTGACAAATTCTTCTTTCTTCCTACAGGCTCGATCTTTGAAGGAAAGTGACGGCCATGCAGGCGTACAATACTGTCGTCGGTCGTACATCGCCGACCCCGGGGACGTCTGCCGAGAGATGCAACCTTCTCTCTGTCGGCAAAGGTTATGATGTGTTGAACTATTTCTTTCCTAAATTCTCTGTTTGTCTTCAGACTTTTATCTTTGGAGAGTTCTTTGTACAGAACGTAGGCATTCAAAAGAGCAACGTTGAGGATATGAAACCACACACGCTTCCACCACTTTAGAGTTTTCATTTTGAACGGTGTGTACGACAACATCTGACCGGCCCTGTCGACGCCACCCATGTACTTGTTGTATTCATGAACGATCCGAGGTTTTGTAATTGGTTCTCCAGTCACCCTGTTCTTCCTTCCCGACTCGACATCTTCCGTGTCCTCAACAGTGAACATAAGCAAGACTGACTTTCTGTCCTCATACCTGACGATCAGAAGTTCTTTGTTGTGTTGCTGCAACATAGAACCTTTCTCTGGTTTCTTCGTTTTTCTCTTCAGTTTGACTGGGATTCCGCTCCTATTTCCTCGCAACGTCCCCGTCGCACCGAAACCACACTTCCACAGATTGATGTACAATGTCACAGATGAATAGAAATTGTCCATGTAAACATGATATCCCTTTCGAGAGTAATCTTTGACCAAATCCATGACCAAATCATACGTTTTCCCTCCAATAGAAACTTCGTTGGTTCTTCCAGTGTAGAGTTTGAATTTACAGACGTATCCATTGTGCGAGTCACACAACATGTAAGCCTTGATGCCATACTTCTTAGGTTTGTCAGGGTTGTAAACCTTGAAGCTGAGGTTGCCTTTCCAAGGCACCAATCCCTCATCAACTGAGATATGTTGATGCGGTATATAAACTCTTGAGAACCGATGTATGATGCGGTTATACAATATTCCAAGTTTATTGAGTGGGGAAAACTGTGGTGTGTTTCGTCCTGGCATTGTACTGTTATCAGATAAGTGAAGAAACGTGAGCAACAACCAAAACCTGTCTCTAGGCATACACTTTGGGAAGAAAGGCGTCGAGGTAACATCACTAGTCGACCAATACTCTGAAAAGTTCCTCTGTACAACTAAGGACATGGCGATAGTCATCGCTACGAATACTTTCATTTCCTCAGCATTCGTATCCTTCCACTGGCGCATTCTTGACTTGGGCGGGAGGACCTCGTCGTCGCATTCTTGGTGAAAGTATCTATTGGTTTCCGTTGCCATTAATCCGTAATCATCTTCTTGTAAGAACATTTCGAAATAGTCAATAGGTTTTGGTTGCTCAGGCAATTCTTTGAACTGTCCCAGCCCAGTCTGTCCCGTAAAAGGCAGATCAACACGTCCACGTGGCCTCGGCCCGTCCTTCCAGTTTGCCGCAAAATCCCCCTCCCCTGTATCAGAGGTGTCACTGTCTTGATCATCCAAGTCAACGAACTCGTCAGTGGAAGAACCAGCAGAAGCTGCTCCCGCCGTAGCAGCTAGTATACGTCTTGCAATGTTCCTTATGTCTGGATCACTGTCCATGTCCGATACCAATCCATCACTATCACTATTCACATCACTATCATCAGTAGTTTCCATATCAGAAGTTTCATCAGCATGGACTTCGGAAGAGAACTCGTCGTCTGAAGCATACGGCCCCCCATAGTTCCGAGTCCTCGGTCTCCTTCCTCTAAATCTTGGCATCTTCTATATCATCTGTAATAGATTGAAACAGATTTAGACATGTGCAAGTAAGGAGCATTTTACAGAGAAAATCAGTGTGAGCCTCATGGACATTCATTTGCCGTCATTCCAAAGTATTTGAAACAATCACACCATCGGCGCCGACGGCACCAAAGGCAATGGTAAAATTCACATATTTGGACGTTTCATGACTGTCCCGGCTAACCCCGGTTCTTTTATTCATACGACTCCCCCAAAGTCGAAAACCTGGGCTTTCTTCTGACTTCCTAGGCGACGAGTTGGCGAGTCGCGAACGAAACAACCATCTACGTCAGGGAAGCTCTGATTGTCAGTTGTGGATTACAAAAGTTTTGCAACTTTTGATAGGTTCCACGGACCTAACCGCCGCAGCGTCACGGCGAAACCCGAACAAAATTGCCGATGTCAAAAAAAGGACATCAACACATTTTGCGGGGCTACTTGCATCTTTATTTCTCTTTGCGCATATACATATGATATACCAAAATGATGGCACTTTTATTCTCTTTCCAACGATATATCGTGTGTTAGAGCGCGCCGCTTGGTTAGTGAAATATCAAGCGCGAAAGTACATACTTTTGCGGCCTTTATAGTATAATTATTTGCATGGGCGGACATACATATGATATACCAAAATGATGGCACTTTTATTCTCTTTCCAACGATATATCGTGTGTTAGAGCGCGCCGCTTGGTTAGTGAAATATCAAGCGCGAAAGTACATACTTTTGCGGCCTTTATAGTATAATTATTTGCATGGGCGGACATACAAATGATATGCCAAAATGAAGGCAATTTCATCCTCTTTCCAACGATATCTCATGTGTTAGAGCGCGCCGCTTGGTTAGTGAAATATCAAGCGCGAAAGCAATCTCTCGGACTTTGTGTTCTGAAATCCGAGGCACTGGGCAACGTTGCCCATGAAATTGGTTGTTCTCGAATGGAAGGACCTCGCCCGACATATAAGGAAAATGTTTCAGACCTCGGAATAACACCGAAAATAGTTTTTGAATTTGACTAAACATGATATTGATTTTGAAAGTTTGGGTGCTAAGGGTCAATTTTTCCCATGGTTCGCGGCGAGGCCCGCACTAGAAATAGTGAAAATTCTCGAATGAATGTTCCGAGCACCCTCGATTTTTCATGGGAAAAATTCCCACAAACGTTCCGTCCCTCTCGGGAGAAAATTCTCGGTCTCCGAAAAAGTTGAATAAGTCAAAAACCGATTGCTTCGCGTCAACAACATTTATACCGCAGATAGAGCCCCGACTTTTCCACCTCTCCAATTAGTCACTTTTCACAAATAAATTTTTTTTATTTTGTTATTGACGAAAACGGTTTTATGTAAATATTTCAATAATTAGTAACTTCTCCTTTCTTCCAGGGACGTGAAAGGGTAGACATTGACACTCAAAGTTTGGACATGTGCAGTTTCAGCAAATGGCATCACAAAAAAAAATGTTCACGCAGTTCTAAAAAACCCGAGTGCAGCCGAAATTTAGTGGTAAATTTTTCTCACAAAAACGACTATAGTCGGAAAAAGCGTCTCGATCTTGACAGTATTTCTGTTTCCGAGTTATAACTTTTTAGGCCGAACTGGAAGCAAACTTCTGTTATTGAATGTTGAAGCTTGGGGGGCTAAGGGTAAATTTGTACCATGTCTCGTGGCGAGGCCCGCACTAAAAATATTGAAAATCCTCGAAAGAAAACTCCGAGTACGCTCGATTTTTCATGGGAAAAAAGTCCATACCTCACGGCGAAGCTCGGAAGTGGTCAAAATCTCCGGGCTTCGTCATAACCCGAGAGTGAAAGTGGCCCAAAAAAAGCCCATATCGCCGGGTGGTCTCGGAAAAGTAGAACAAAAGTACGATCGTGCTCAAAACCCGATAGTGTGAATGTGGTCATGGGACAACTTTCCCATTACATCATGGCGAGACCCGGGACAAAATTTCCGATGGCCGGAAGTGGTCAGAACACTCGGACGTCCCTTTCGTCATGGGAAAACGTTCCCATTACCTCATGCCGAGACCCGGAAAAAAATTTCGATGCCCGGAAGTGGTTCGGAACCTCTGACGTCATCGCAACCCGATCATGTAAGTTTGGTAATGGGACAAGTTTCCCATTACGTCATGACTAAAAACCGGAAAAAATGTTTTATGTCAAAAAGACCTACAAACATTTTGCGGGGCTTCTTGCATCTTTATTTCTCTTTGCGCAAATACATATCATATACCAAAATGATGGCACTTTTATTCTCTTTCCATCGATATATCTTGCTTTATAGCGCGCCACTTGGTTAGTAAAATATCAAGCGCAAAAGCTTTTTTTTTGCGGCCTTCATAGTACAATTATTTGCAACTGCGCATATACAAATTATACACCAAATTGAAGACAATTTTATTCTCTTTCCATCGATATATCATGTTTTATAGCGCGCCAATTTGTTATTGAAATATCATGCACGAAAGTCGAAAACTTTTAAATATTTTTAGTACAATTATTTGCAACTGCGCATATACAAATTATACACCAAATTGAAGACAATTTTATTCTCTTTCCATCGATATATCATGTGGTAGAGCGCGCCACTTGGTTAGTGAAATATCGAGCGCGAAAGAACACATTTTGTTTGCTTTTGCGGCTTTTTGCGGCCTTTATAGTGCAATTATTTGCAACTGCGCATATACAAATTATACACCAAATTGAAGACAATTTTATTCTCTTTCCATCGATATATCATGTGTTAGAGCGCGCCACTTGGTTAGTGAAATATCAAGCGCGAAAGAACACATTTTGTCTGCTTTTTGTCAACAATTCAACAGAGAAAATACATGTTTTCACGGGGCTCGCTGTCTGCGCCAGTTAAACCAATTTTCATAAAACAACGGCGTTTAGCGAGGCGCGGAAAATAATTACGAGCAATCCGGGAGCCGCCAAAACTGCTTGCAGTAAATTTTTGCCTTCTCGTGAAAGTTAGAGTCCGGACTCCGGATTTCGCCTAGAGGGCTTGCGCGCCAGTTTATATTTGGCACGGAAATATAACGCTCCCCGCATCGTAAGGGTTAACCCTTACGATGCGGCTAGATATTTTTGCTCAACTAGCCCCCGTGGCGACATTGTTTTGTCCGGTGCCAGCCACCGTTATATCCTGATTGCACCGCCCACTGAATATGTTTATGTAGCGAGTCCCGGGTCTTTTACAACAATTGGTGTATCTATTTCGCGGATCCCGGATTTTTATTTAGAGCCTTGTAAAATGTTTATTTATGCACACACAATAATTCTTTTAACATGGACTTCTAGATACACTGTGCCTCTTTATAAATATATAAAAAAACATTACGATGCGCCTCATATTTTTTTTCCCACAGTCATCAAAAGAAAGTCTTTAATTCCGCTTGCCGCTTCTTTATTTTTGTGCGCGCATAGACATATGATACATGGAAAAAAAGACAATTCTTTTCTCTACAAGTTGATATAAAAATTATAAAAATATCTCTAATGGTTCGTGAGATATGAGTGCCGCAAGGTGCGCGAGTTAACACAAGTTCAATTAGCGAACGCCGGCGGGCAAGTAGCGCGTGTGAACGATCACTTATCTTTCGCTTGCCGCTTCTTTATTTTTGTGCGCGCATAGACATATGATACATGGAAAAAAAGACAATTCTTTTCTCTACAAGTTGATATAAAAATTATAAAAATATCTCTAATGGTTCGTGAGATATGAGTGCCGCAAGGTGCGGGAGTTAAATACAAGTTCAATTAGCGAACGCCGGAGCGCAAGTACCAAAGAAGGGGTGGGGGTTCATGATGCGGCTTCAGTTGAACTTCCACGGACAGCTCACATTGACTTTCTCTGTCTCTGTTACGAAATAAAAAAAGAAAAATTTATTTTTATAAATGCTTGTACAATATAATCAACAAATATATAAGTATAACAATAATCACCTTCAAAGGTGCGAATAACAGCTTTATAGAACCTAACAAGGTCTAGAGTTCAGTCCATACTTCTACTTCTTTTTTCTTTCTTCAATTATCTTCATCCCCATCTTCGTCTTCCCTCTCTATCATACTGATATAGGCTTTACAGAAATCTTGTGATGTGTGGTATAGGCGGAAACATGGTTCTACACACAAAGCAACATTGCAGTCTAGACACTCGAAACAAGATTCTCTTCCTACTCTTTTCTTCTTTCTTGCTGGCTGGTTGGCAGCTGCCTCTCCACGCCGCATGAGTTCACGTCTGGCTTTAGAACATACAACACAGGTGCGTGACAAATTCTTCTTTCTTCCTACAGGCTCGATCTTTGAAGGAAAGTGACGGCCATGCAGGCGTACAATACTGTCGTCGGTCGTACATCGCCGACCCCGGGGACGTCTGCCGAGAGATGCAACCTTATATCTGTCGGCAAAGGTTATGATGTGTTGAACTATTTCTTTCCTAAATTCTCTGTTTGTCTTCAGTGTTTTATCTTTGGAGAGTTCTTTGTACAGAACGTAGGCATTCAAAAGAGCAACGTTGAGGATATGAAACCACACACGCTTCCACCACTTTAGAGTTTTCATCTTGAACGGTGTGTACGACAACATCTGACCGGCCCGGTCGACGCCACCCATGTACTTGTTGTATTCATGAACGATCCGAGGTTTTGTAATTGGTTCTCCAGTCACCCTGTTCTTCCTTCCCGACTCGACATCTTCCGTGTCCTCAACAGTGGACATAAGCAAGACTGACTTTCTGTCCTCATACCTGACGATCAGAAGTTCTTTGTTGTGTTGCTGCAACATAGAACCTTTCACTGGTTTCTTCGTTTTTCTCTTCAGTTTGACTGGGATTCCGCTCCTATTTCCTCGCAACGTCCCCGTCGCACCGAAACCACACTTCCACAGATTGATGTACAATGTCACAGATGAATAGAAATTGTCCATGTAAACATGATATCCCTTTCGAGAGTAATCTTTGACCAAATCCATGACCAAATCATACGTTTTCCCTCCAATAGAAACTTCGTTGGTTCTTCCAGTGTAGAGTTTGAATTTACAGACGTATCCATTGTGCGAGTCACACAACATGTAAGCCTTGATGCCATACTTCTTAGGTTTGTCAGGGTTGTAAACCTTGAAGCTGAGGTTGCCTTTCCAAGGCACCAATCCCTCATCAACTGAGATATGTTGATGCGGTATATAAACTCTTGAGAACCGATGTATGATGCGGTTATACAATATTCCAAGTTTATTGAGTGGGGAAAACTGTGGTGTGTTTCGTCCTGGCATTGTACTGTTATCAGATAAGTGAAGAAACGTGAGCAACAACCAAAACCTGTCTCTAGGCATACACTTTGGGAAGAAAGGCGTCGAGGTAACATCACTAGTCGACCAATACTCTGAAAAGTTCCTCTGTACAACTAAGGACATGGCGATAGTCATCGCTACGAATACTTTCATTTCCTCAGCATTCGTATCCTTCCACTGGCGCATTCTTGACTTGGGCGGGAGGACCTCGTCGTCGCATTCTTGGTGAAAGTATCTATTGGTTTCCGTTGCCATTAATCCGTAATCATCTTCTTGTAAGAACATTTCGAAATAGTCAATAGGTTTTGGTTGCTCAGGCAATTCTTTGAACTGTCCCAGCCCAGTCTGTCCCGTAAAAGGCAGATCAACACGTCCACGTGGCCTCGGCCCGTCCTTCCAGTTTGCCGCAAAATCACCCTCCCCTGTATCAGAGGTGTCACTGTCTTGATCATCCAAGTCAACGAACTCGTCAGTGGAAGAACCAGCAGAAGCTGCCCACGCCGTAGCAGCTAGTATACGTCTTGCAATGTTCCTTATGTCTGGATCACTGTCCATGTCCGATACCAATCCATCACTATCACTATTCACATCACTATCATCAGTAGTTTCCATATCAGAAGTTTCATCAGCATGGACTTCGGAAGAGAACTCGTCGTCTGAAGCATACGGCCCCCCATAGTTCCGAGTCCTCGGTCTCCTTCCTCTAAATCTTGGCATCTTCTATATCATCTGTAATAGATTGAAACAGATTTAGACATGTGCAAGTAAGAACAACTCAGGAGCATTTTACAGAGAAAATCAGTGTGAGCCTCATGGACATTCATTTGCCGTCATTCCAAAGTATTTGAAACAATCACACCATCGGCGCCGACGGCACCAAAGGCAATGGTAAAATTCACATATTTGGACGTTTCATGACTGTCCCGGCTAACCCCGGTTCTTTTATTCATACGACTCCCCCAAAGTCGAAAACCTGGGCTTTCTTCTGACTTCCTAGGCGACGAGTTGGCGAGTCGCGAACGAAACAACCATCTACGTCAGGGAAGCTCTGATTGTCAGTTGTGGATTACAAAAGTTTTGCAACTTTTGATAGGTTCCACGGACCTAACCGCCGCAGCGTCGCGGCGAAACCCGAACAAAATTGCCGATGTCAAAAAAAGGACATCAACACATTTTGCGGGGCTTCTTGCATCTTTATTTCTCTTTGCGCATATACATATGATATACCAAAATGATGGCACTTTTATTCTCTTTCCAACGATATATCGTGTGTTAGAGCGCGCCGCTTGGTTAGTGAAATATCAAGCGCGAAAGTACATACTTTTGCGGCCTTTATAGTATAATTATTTGCATGGGCGGACATACAAATGATATGCCAAAATGAAGGCAATTTCATCCTCTTTCCAACGATATCTCATGTGTTAGAGCGCGCCGCTTGGTTAGTGAAATATCAAGCGCGAAAGCAATCTCTCGGACTTTGTGTTCTGAAATCCGAGGCACTGGGCAACGTTGCCCATGAAATTGGTTGTTCTCGAATGGAAGGACCTCGCCCGACATATAAGGAAAATGTTTCAGACCTCGGAATAACACCGAAAATAGTTTTTGAATTTCACTAAACATGATATTGATTTTGAAAGTTTGGGTGCTAAGGGTCAATTTTTCCCATGGTTTGCGGCGAGGCCCGCACTAGAAATAGTGAAAATTCTCGAATGAATGTTCCGAGCACCCTCGATTTTTCATGGGAAAAATTCCCACAAACGTTCCGTCCCTCTCGGGAGAAAATTCTCGGTCTCCGAAAAAGTTGAATAAGTCAAAAACCGATTGCTTCGCGTCAACAACATTTATACCGCAGATAGAGCCCCGACTTTTCCACCTCTCCAATTAGTCACTTTTCACAAATAAATTTTTTTTATTTTGTTATTGACGAAAACGGTTTTATGTAAATATTTCAATAATTAGTAACTTCTCCTTTCTTCCAGGGACGTGAAAGGGTAGACATTGACACTCAAAGTTTGGACATGTGCAGTTTCAGCAAATGGCATCACAAACAAAAATGTTCATGCAGTTCTAAAAAACCCGAGTGCAGCCGAAATTTAGTGGGAAATTTTTCTCACAAAAACGACTATAGTCGGAAAAAGCGTCTCGATCTTGACAGTATTTCTGTTTCCGAGTTATAACTTTTTAGGCCGAACTGGAAGCAAACTTCTGATATTGAATGTTGAAGCTTGGGGGGCTAAGGGTAAATTTGTACCATGTCTCGTGGCGAGGCCCGCACTAAAAATATTGAAAATCCTCGAAAGAAAACTCCGAGTACGCTCGATTTTTCATGGGAAAAAATTACATACCTCACGGCGAAGCTCAGAAGTGGTCAAAATCTCCGGCCTTCGTCATAACCCGAGAGTGAAAGTGGCCCAAAAAAAGCCCATACCGCCGGGTGGTCTCGGAAAAGTAGAACAAAAGCACGATCGTGCTCAAAACCCGATAGTGTGAATGTGGTCATGGGACAACTTTCCCATTACATCATGGCGAGACCCGGGACAAAATTTCCGATGGCCGGAAGTGGTCAGAACACTCGGACGTCCCTTTCGTCATGGGAAAACGTTCCCATTACCTCATGCCGAGACCCGGAAAAAATTTTGATGCCCGGAAGTGGTTCGGAACCTCTGACGTCATCGCAACCCGATCATGTAAGTTTGGTAATGGGACAAGTTTCCCATTACGTCATGACTAAAAATCGGAAAGAATGTTTTATGTCAAAAAGACCTACACACATTTTGCGGGGCTTCTTGCATCTTTATTTCTCTTTGTGCATATACATATCATATACCAAAATGATGGCACTTTTATTCTCTTTCCATCGATATATCTTGCTTTATAGCGCGCCACTTGGTTAGTAAAATATCAAGCGCAAAAGCTTTTTTTTTGCGGCCTTCATAGTACAATTATTTGCAACTGCGCATATACAAATTATACACCAAATTGAAGACAATTTTATTCTCTTTCCATCGATACATCATGTTTTATAGCGCGCCAATTTGTTATTGAAATATCATGCACGAAAGTCGAAAACTTTTAAATATTTTTAGTACAATTATTTGCAACTGCGCATATACAAATTATACACCAAATTGAAGACAATTTTATTCTCTTTCCATCGATATATCATGTGGTAGAGCGCGCCACTTGGTTAGTGAAATATCGAGCGCGAAAGAACACATTTTGTTTGCTTTTGCGGCTTTTTGCAGCCTTTATAGTGCAATTATTTGCAACTGCGCATATACAAATTATACACCAAATTGAAGACAATTTTATTCTCTTTCCATCGATATATCATGTGGTAGAGCGCGCCACTTGGTTAGTGAAATATCGAGCGTGAAAGAACACATTTTGTCTGCTTTTGCGGCCTTTTGCGGCCTTTTGCGGCCTTTTGTGGCCTTTATAGTGCAATTATTTGAAACTGCGTATATACAAATTATACACCAAATTGAAGACAATTTTATTCTCTTTCCATCGATATATCATGTGTTAGAGCGCGCCACTTGGTTAGTGAAATATCAAGCGCGAAAGAACACATTTTGTCTGCTTTTGCGGCCTTTTACGGCCTTTATAGTACAATTATTTGCAACTGCGCATATACAAATTATACACCAAATTGAAGACAATTTTATTCTCTTTCCATCGATATATCATGTGTTAGAGCGCGCCACTTGGTTAGTGAAATATCAACGCGAAAGAACACATTTTGTCTGCTTTTTGTCAACAATTCAACAGAGAAAATACATGTTTTCACGGGGCTCGCTGTCTGCGCCAGTTAAACCAATTTTCATAAAACAACGGCGTTTAGCGAGGCGCGGAAAATAATTACGAGCAATCCGGGAGCCGCCAAAACTGCTTGCAGTAAATTTTTGCCTTCTCGTGAAAGTTAGAGTCCGGACTCCGGATTTCGCCTAGAGGGCTTGCGCGCCAGTTTATATTTGGCACGGAAATATACCGCTCCCCGCATCGTAAGGGTTAATATGTTCTTGGTTTCAACATAGTTGTGGTGAAAACATTTTTCACAAGTTCGAAGAGGATAAATATATCCGTTGCCTTTATTATGTCGAGAACACTATCTATTGTATGATAAAAAATTATATTATGTTCTCTGTACATTTGAAAAGGGACGATGCGGCAACTTGAACGTACAATACAGTCACAAATTCAGATGTTAGATCCGATGACTGATTCCCTCGACCTACTGAAGAATCTACAAAGCGTTTACATCTATCAGATGCATAAGACGCTTTGTAGATTCTTCAGTAGGGCGACGGAATCAGTCATCTGATAGATGTAAACGCTTTGTAGAACCTACTGAAGATCTATCAGATGACTGATTCTCTTGCCCTAATGAAGCTTCTACAGAGCGTCTACAGCTATCAGATGACGGATTCCCTCGCCCAACTGAAGATTCTACAGAGCGTCTACATCTTTCAGATGACTGATTCCCTCGCCCTACTGAAGATTCTACAGAGCGTCTACATCTATCAGATGACTGATTCTCTTGCCCTAATGAAGATTCTACAGAGCGTCTACAGCTATCAGATGACGGATTCCCTCGCCCAACTGAAGATTCTACAGAGCGTCTACATCTTTCAGATGACTGATTCCCTCGCCCTACTGAAGATTCTACAGAGCGTCTACATCTATCAGATGACTGATTCCCTCGCCCTACTGAAGAGTCTACAGAGCTTCTACATCTATCAGATTACTGATTCCCTAGCCCAACTGAAGAGACTACAGAGCGTCTTCATCTTTCAGATGACTGATTCCCTCGCCCAACTGAAGAGTCTACAGAGCGTCTACATCTATCAGATGACTGATTCCCTAGCCCAACTGAATATTCTACAGAGCGTCTACATCTATCAGATGACTGATTCCCTCGCCCTACTGAAGATTCTACAGAGCGTCTACATCTATCAGATGACTGATTCCCTCGCCCTAGTGAAGATTCTACAGAGCGTCTACATCTATCAGATGACTGATTCCCTCGCCCTACTGAAGAGACTACAGAGCGTCTACATCTATCAGATGACTGATTCCCTCGCCCTACTGAAGAGACTACAGAGCGTCTACATCTATAAGATAACTGATTCCCTCGCCCTAGTGAAGATTCTACAGAGCGTCTACATCTATCAGATGACTGATTCCCTCGCCCTACTGAAGAGACTACAGAGCGTCTACATCTATCAGATGACTGATTCCCTCGCCCTACTGAAGATTCTACAGAGCGTCTACATCTATAATGTGACAGGGTTAGATATAAGCATTCCTATTGGCTTTGGCTAGAGTGATATCTCTTTTGTCGAACAGGTAGAGTGCAGGACCCTCAACTCGGAGGTCCAGGGTTCGAATCCCGGTGCAGGTGGTTTCAAAATCACTTCTGTTACAATCAGATGACTGATTCCCTCGCCCTACTGAAGATTCTACAGAGCGTTTACATCTTTCAGATGACTGATTCCCTCGCCCTAGTGAAGATTCTGCAAAGCGTCTACGTCTATCAGAGATATTATAGCATTATTAGATATTCACGATAATGGTTTGACATTGTTAATATTGCATTTGGTAAACAGACCAAGGCGATGTTAAAGGCAATTGGTCACTCATTTCCATTACAGAACGAACTGTCATCTCTTCTACAAAGGTTATATGCTGAGATACCTAATGAAAGGAAGCTGACCTAGATGCAATTAAGAGGCTTTTAAAGAGACACAGAGTATGTTGATAGGATCACATATGTCAAATTTTGAAATCGATGTAATTACATCGGGAACCACTCATTGTTACTGAAAATAACAAGTTAAAGGTCTATCAGTACATTAGAACGAAAATACGGCCATTCAAAGTCGGGATTTTGATCGAAATCCGGACAATGTGGCTCGAGTGGCGCGCGCAAATTCGCCAAACGTAATTTTGAAACCTTGTCATGAGCTGTCAGGAAGATATATTCGATTCGATAGTGTTTATCAGGTATTGTAATTAATAGGTAGATTAATTAAATGCATAATTTCGAATATTAAACGTATTTGAGATGTTTACTTGCTTTTTCCATAAAATCAAGCATTTTAGAGATATTATGCATAAATGGATATATTTGCAAGTCCAGTGATGAGATATGTACTTCAATCAGCATATTAGAAATTTTGTAGCTTATCAAAACCAAATAAAATTTTAAGAAAGATACTCTGTGTCACTTTAAGAATTCAACAATTTGCTGCATTAGAATTCCATTTTACTTCGGACAAACTATATATTTTTAATTATCATCAACTGCAATCAAGATTCAAATAATCACAAATAAAGGAATTTGGAATGCTGTCGTTACCTGAGCACATTGTGCATTGTCAATATAAAGTTCTTGTGAAAGTGTGTGTCGATCAAGAAAGGCCACCATTATCAGCTTAAACTAGATTTATGTGCATGTGATGCACTGTACTATCCTCCGTCCCAACTCGTATTCAGAAAGTTGCTCTATCCACATAAATACTAAGTTCACATTGTTTCCATGAAAACCAGAAAAAGTACCAAAGTAGCAAAAGGCACAACTCCACCACTAAGTCTAACCACATACAAAGTTTAGTAAATAACATATTTGATATTGTTTTATCTATTGCCTGGAAATTGTTTTACCTCCAATATTCAGTTTAAAGTTAAAATTGTTTACATGGACACCAGCAAAAAAATCAGAATAACCAAAATAGCAAAGAGCACCAAATCCACCACTACATGTAGGTCTTACCTAATAGCAAGTTTCCTACAAAAATATTGAATAGTTTTTGCGCTATGGCCCGGAAACAGTCCCTACCCCCAAAATGCACTAAGTTCACTAAATGCACTTGTTTCCATAGGAACCAGAAAAAGAAAAAAAAAAGAATAACCAAAATAGCAAAAGGCGTCACTCCACCATAGGGTCTAACTAAGGACACATACCAAGTTTGGTAAAAAAGTATTGAAATGATTTTTTTTATATCGCCCGGAAACGAAAGCATTACGTAACCGATGGAACCACGAAACCACGGATGGAACTGAAAAAAATATGTCTCCCCCAAAGCTTTGCGGGGATATTATTAACGAAGTGAAAAAAACACATTTTTTGAAAACCGGAGATATAAAAATTAATAGTATGCGATGATCTAATAAACGTACCCGAAGCGGACCCTTCCTTTACTTCAGCTTCGTAGAGAGATTGGGAAAATTCAGGTGCGAAGTCATTGATGTCAGTGACAGTAAAGACCAGAACTGTTGAGTTTGAGTTTCCTCCCAAGTCTGTCACTGTCAATGTCACCTGGTCCAGTGTTGTGATGCTGTTGGGTGGGTCGAAATCAATGGTGTCGGCAATCTTCAACCTTCCATCATTTGTTATCTCAAAGTAACTTGCATGGGCACCTGCAGGAAAAGTGGTGTTTTTAATAGAATTAGTACCACAGAATTTAGGTGTTAAGAAAAATGGTAACGACATATCATATTTAGGGATGATATTTTTTTCAAGATAAGTACTTACTTCAACCTCAGTTTGCGAATTTTCTTATTTATAGTTAACAAATCGTTTGAGTGTGAAAACTAACTCTGCCTACGATTCATCAAGAGATTTCAACTGCATTGCAAAATCAGGTTCTCTCTACCTCAAGTATGCGGTAGCTCCAATCTTTAGGGAATAAGATCGTCCAAGTCATGAGCGAGCACCTAACAGCTACATAATTATTGATTGTGTTTGTTTCAAAATTTTTACAAACCTGTTAAGGAATAAGTCAACTGGTCTCCTTTATCCAGATCGTCAACTGTGTATCCTCCGTCAATGTAAGTTCCAATTGAGAGTTCTTCTGGTATTGTCACCAATGTCGAGTCAACCATTGGTGTTTCATCAAATATGTCGATTAGTTTCACAGTCAGAGTGGCATTAACGATGTTGAAAGTGTCATGAACCCTATGAAAGACAACGATGAAGGACATCTTAAGAAAAGATTAAGTTTAATCACATCAGCAGCCACATAGAGGTTGTTTGGATAATGTACTAAATTCGGAACATGCTTCAACCAATAGTTTTTCATTGCTGATAATGCTTAGATCCCACGTTCCAACCAGCATTAGACAAAACATCTCGGGATACAATCATGATTTGTTAAACTCTATACCAGCACAATAATATAAGCAATTACGTCAGCATGTGTAGACGTAATAGTATCAGTAGTAGTAGAAGTGATACCATCAGCAGGAATAGAAGTTATACCATCAGATCAGATGGAATAGAAATAATACCATACCAGCAGTAAAAGACGTGATACTATCAGCAGTAGAAGAAGTTATCCCATCATGACGTGTAGTTGTGATACCATTACCACGAGTAGAAGTGATTGTATCAGTAAGAGTAACAGTGATACCGTGAAAGGAAATAGAAATGATACCACAATCAGGAATAGAAGTGATACAATCAGCAGGGGAAGAAGTGATATCATCAGCAGGGATAGAATGATTACCATCAGAAGGAGTAGGAGTAGAAGTGATACCGTGAAAGGAAGTAGAAATGATACCACAATCAGGAATAGAAGTGATACAATTAGCAGGGGAAGAAGTGATATCATCATCAGGGATAGAATGATTACCATCAGCAGGAGTAGAAGTGAATCTTTTACAGATGAAGAAATGATACACCTAGCTGGAATAAAAGTAAACGGATGAAGAAATGATACCACCAGCAGGAGTAGAAGTGATACCATCAGCAGGAGTAGAAGAGATAACATTACCAGGTGTGGAATTCATACCTTTTACAGGAGAAGAAATAAAACCATTTGCTGGAGAAAAGGTGATATCATCAGCAGGGAAAGCAGTGATATGATCATCAGGGATATAACGATAACCATAACCAGGACAAGAAGTGATACCACCAGCAGGAGTAGAAGTGATACCACCAGCAGGAGTAGAAGTGATGTCATCAGCAGGAGTAGATGTGATATTATCAGCGGGAGTAGAAGTGACATCCTAAACAGGAGAGGAAATGAAACTATTAACAGGAGAAGAACGAAAACTCTCAGCCGGAGTAGAACTGATATCATCACCAGATGTAGAAGTGATACCTTTAACAGGAGGAGTAGAAGTGATCATCAGCAGGACTAAAGGTGATATCATCAGCGATAAAAGAAAAAATATCCTTAACAGAAGACGAAGCGAAACCATCAACAGGAGTAAAATGATATCATCAGCAGGAGTAGGAGTGATACCATAAGACGAAGAAAATAACTATTTGCAGGAGTAAAAGTGATACCATCAGCAGGACTAAATGTGATATCATCATCAGAGATAGAATGATTACAATCAGCAGGAGTAGACGTGATATTATCAGCAGGAGTAGACGTGATATTATCAGCAGGGGTAAAAGTGATACCATCCGCAGGAGTAGACGTGATATTATCAGCAGGAGTAAAAGTGATAACCATCCTCAGGAGTAGAAATTATACCATCCTAAGGAGTAGAAGTGATACCATCAGCAGGAGTAGACGTGATAATATCAGCAGGAGTAGACGTGATATTATCAGCAGGAGTAGAAGTGATACCACCAGCAGGAGTAGAAGTGATGTCATCAGCAGGAGTAGATGTGATATTATCAGCGGGAGTAGAAGTGACATCCTAAACAGGAGAGGAAATGAAACTATTAACAGGAGAAGAACGAAAACTCTCAGCCGGAGTAGAACTGATATCATCACCAGATGTAGAAGTGATACCTTTAACAGGAGGAGTAGAAGTGATCATCAGCAGGACTAAAGGTGATATCATCAGCGATAAAAGAAAAAATATCCTTAACAGAAGACGAAGCGAAACCATCAACAGGAGTAAAATTATATCATCAGCAGGAGTAGGAGTGATACCATAAGACGAAGAAAATAACTTTTTGCAGGAGTAAAAGTGATACCATCAGCAGGACTAAATGTGATATCATCATCAGAGATAGAATGATTACCATCAGCAGGAGTAGACGTGATATTATCAGCAGGAGTAGACGTGATATTATCAGCAGGGGTAAAAGTGATACCATCCGCAGGAGTAGACGTGATATTATCAGCAGGAGTAAAAGTGATAACCATCCTCAGGAGTAGAAATTATACCATCCTAAGGAGTAGAAGTGATACCATCAGCAGGAGTAGACGTGATAATATCAGCAGGGGTAAACGTGATATTATCAGCAGGAGTAAAAGTGATACCATCCGCAGGAGTAGACGTGATATTATCAGCAGGAGTAAAAGTGATACCATCCGCAGGAGTAGACGTGATATTATCAGCAGGAGTAAAAGTGATAACCATCCTCAGGAGTAGAAATTATACCATCCTAAGGAGTAGAAGTGATACCATCAGCAGGAGTAGACGTGATAATATCAGCAGGGGTAAACGTGATATTATCAGCAGGAGTAAAAGTGATACAATCCGCAGGAGTAGACGTGATATTATCAGCAGGAGT
The DNA here is from genome assembly GCA_916613615.1 of Steromphala cineraria. Lineage (NCBI taxonomy): Eukaryota > Metazoa > Mollusca > Gastropoda > Trochida > Trochidae > Steromphala > Steromphala cineraria. The sequence goes on along the minus strand of OU744736.1, from coordinate 6,444,394 downwards.
AAAAGTGATACCATCCGCAGGAGTAAACGTTATATTATCAGCAGGAGTAGAGGTGATATCCTAAATAGGAGAGGACGTGAAACCCTCAGCAGGAGTAGAAGTGATATCATCAGCATGAGTAGAAGTGATAGCATCAGCAGGAGTAGAAGTGATAGCATCAGCAGGTATCACTTCTACACCAGCATCATTTTGATCTCTCATCTTGTAAAGTTTGAAAAATGACTTTTTCAAGTCACACAATTAGCTAGAAATGATTTTCGATTAGCTAGAAATGATGTTCGACAACAGCAATGAAACAGTGTTCATATTCGATCACATTAGCAGGAGTGGGAATGATACAATCAACAATAGTAGAATTCTATTTATCAAAAGAAGAAGTAGGCGTAGGATTAATACCTTCAGCTTTATGAGAAGTGTTTAGACCAGTGATTACTATTAAATTTGATATCAAGTAAACAATAAGAACTCCGAAAGAAATAGAACCGAAACCATTAACTGAATAGTAATCGTGATAAAAGACTGTAGAGGACGGATCTCACAAGAGCGTAACCGTGTAGGAACTTTGCGTTTCGAAGTCTAAAGGTGCGATGTTGACGAAGTCGGTCCCAACGACAGCAAAGACATCGAGATTGTCCCAGGTGAAGTACTCCAGGGCTTCGTTCTGAATGTCGAACGCGTACAAGGTGTACAGAACGTTGTTAATGGTTGACGTCTCAGTCAATTCTAGCATTGTTGATCCATCTGGGGCCGGCAACAGCCACTCCGGATTCTCATCTGTTTCAGTAGGGAAATTATGATTAAAACGTTCCTGTTATACAAGTTTGTGGTACCGAAAAAGATGCTACCTATTACCGTAATCGTTGATTACCTCACAGTTAGCGTAAATGTGACTCGATGGGCAATTAAATTGAAACGATTGGCCTATAATGACATTTTCCTTATCTTAACTTTAACCAACCTTAATTTCCAGTGAACAGCATACTAAGTATACTTCCAGTAAATGAAAAATATCTAGATCTTGACTTTGTCGAAGAGTTGTTGAGCGTACAATGTGAAATTGGGCTAACCATTGTACTAAACATAAAACTAAAATAAACTTATCTCCGACTACGAATCGAGGAGGAGGGTACTGTATGTAAATTCAGAATTTTGTTGCAACTTGACAAGTGTTGAATTAGCTAGCAGGCTGGCAGGAATAATGCAGATAAGCATGACTTTATTAACATATGACTGGTCGTTTCCTATCTCAGAAGGCAAAACATTAGCAGTGTCAACGCGGCCGTTATTATTTACAAAGGGGTCGACTTTTGATGCCTGTATAATAGCTGTATGTAAGTACAGTTACTAGTTTCATATTTCACCATGTTCTTATTTCGTTTAGACAAGCTTCTAACACCACCACTATGGCACCGACGTTATGGAAACAGGCTTGTTACTTCACGAATCCCGTATTCGTAAATTTGTGTTTACAACATTGGCACTAGGAAGATCAGAGCCACGACGTCGTGTGGAGTCTGAGGGGCCTATGGTCGGTTCCGATGTGGCTGATGAACAAGTTAGAGGTGGGGCTAAATTTCCAATGACGTTTTGGTTGACATTTTATCTCTAACATGTTGTTGAAGGTTGAATGTATTCGCAAAAATAGAGCAGTTCTAATTAAATATCTTAAAACATCCACTATATTTATTTTAATCTATTAGAAGTTACTTAAAACGTTCGCATTGCGGTCTTCATACCTCCAATGATATAAGCTTAATGTATTTTGGTGTCAATTCTTAATTAAATTTCCATCTGATTGATCTGAAAAAGGTTACCAATCTTCAGCGTATACTCACCCACATACAGATAGAACGATCCTCCACTATCATCGTAGAAAGACACGTCAGCAACCGTTGCTTCAACAAACAAGGCGTTTGTTATGGAAATCAAGACGTCTGTCCCCACGGATGTTCCAAGACCAACCGCAGCGTTCCCAAACGTGTCCCAAGACATCCAGAAAAACACAAAGTCGGTACAGCTGAGATAGGCACCGACAGCGAAGTTGTTGAGAGCGCAGTTACCATCGGCGTCACAATCGGAACTGGGAATCAGGACGAGGTAGTTGTTCTCGTAGTACCCCAGCATGAAGGTCAAGTAGCTGCCACTGGAGTCCGGCGCTTCATTCAGGGTGACCCTGGTGTCGGAGCAACTCTGGACTCCGAACACTATCTGCGTTCGCTTGTATGGCACCCAGCGGAGGTTCTGGAGATCCGTGTAGTCGTACATGCCCCCTTGAGCGAAACGCCATTCGCCTACGATTGATGAAGTTTGTTAGAATTTGTCCTTTGCTGGATGATTGTAAAATGTTTGACCAACGGCTTACATATATAAAGTTGAGAATAACTCGCCCGAATAATCCTTCTCCTTCTATTTGATATTTTTTGATGATATTTACTTAAATTTATCATTCTTATACTTCAATCATTTCGCTTCATGAATAAAAATGCACAATATATTAAAGAGCAGTGGTCAGTTTCTAAATGAATTCGAAGTTCTTGTTTTAAATCAATGAATACTCACCTCAGGCAGATCACTATTAAAAAGTACACATATCATTTCAAGTTTAATTTCTTTAACATATGTTCTTTGTTTAAAAGTTAAAAGAGGATGATTTTAGGAAAATCCTTAAAGCGAAGTTAAAATGCAACTTTTCGTTTTCCTTTGGAACATTGTGATATCAATATTGTTGTAGAAGCAACAATCAACTGCTGTTGTTCCGAATCAGCGAATCTGTTTAGTTGAATATTTCAACAGTATGAGGTTATGTATTATGTACCACATCGCCTTATGAAGAGAAAGCTAAAATCACATGTAAGATTAATGTTAACGTTATAATGCAATTGCTGTAAGTGTAGTAAACGTTATGTTAATCTTAACATAGTATTGCATAGATATTATTATTCAAGAAAAGAACCACAAGAGCCATTTTTCGCAGAATATATTGGTTTTAGTTTCAGTGGAACGAAAGTGAAAATTAACAATGCTGTAGTTCAAGTGTTCGCAAAAAAATCATCATCCGCTTTGTTTCTGTTCTTGTGAATTTATCAGTCCGAAATTTGGCGCCAAAATCATTCGGTTATTTTGCTATCATTTAAAGCAATCCTCTATAGCATCTTTCTGGCCATGAATAGAAAAGGTATACAACTCCTTTTAAAAAGTTCATTGGTGTAAGATTTTAGAAAAGTTTGGATCTTGTGTTTGCAGAAGTTTGTGCAGGACTTTGTCTTGTTTTGGACATTGCAATAGCGCATGTTTCGTGCTGTATGTGAATTGTGCTTGAAAACTTCCCGTTTCTGGCCATAATTGGAGGTTGCATTTGACGTTCGTGCATATTTTGATGTACAGACTGTCAAATGTTTTTTTAAAGAAAAATGGCTTCCTAAACACTGGGTTCCTTTCCCCCCGAAAAAAAACAAAAAAAATCTGTTGTGTAATATTTATGGATGTGACAAGTCGATGACGCAAGTAATTGACCAGGATGATTTTTGGCGCTTATTTTTTGCACAAATATTGGCATCCTTTTGTCTAAAATTGGTCTGGGAGAAAGGACCATAATTACCTTAATTTCAAGCAATGGCAGATTTTGAAACTGAAGTTTAATCTGAGGTACGACGATGTTTCCATTTTCGACACCTTTACATTGCATAATCATTATTCCACGCTTAAACAAATAACAAAAATTGAAACAATATTTCCCTTTGTTTGGTTGTCAGTTCCGCATGCTTATGTTATTTCTATATGTTGTTTTTGCTTTACATATTTTCTTTTTTCTTAAATTTTTTGCAAATCTCGAACAAACGCAATGGCTGAAATTTCTCCGTTTTTGTATCGAAACTGTAAATAATTATCCAACAAATATGATAGTTGTATTGTTATATTCGTTTTTACACAAGTCAAAAACAATTTTGAATCATACAATTCGTGCAAGAGTCCGCAATAGATGAAATTTGTTTTGTCTTGTATTTCCCAAATAGCCCTTGATACAGTGCCGTTAAAGGGGAAACGGAAACAATGTTAAAGTAAGAGCTCCTGTTACTCATATTTACGGGAAGAGACCACCTTACCCGTCAAGTTGATAAAGTACCTTCTCATAAACGCCTTAACCCTCGATGAAACCAAAATTCCTTCCAGTGCTTTTTGGTATTATATTTCACTTCCTCCAGGCAAAAAGTCGGGTGAGTGGAAATTTCAGCTTTTTAGACCCATTCTTCGAATGAGAAGGTGATTATTATGCTGTGAAACTTATTTCAATGAGTCGAGTGGTTAATAAGCGTTAAACAGACATGCATTTTGTTGTTGTAAATATACTACCAACCTGGGGCGCCATTTACACTAATGGCATATATCACAACCGATATTATCGGTATCACTCGTTGAAGCATTCTTCACCTTGAATTGAAAAACTAATATGATAAAACAATTATTTTTAACAGTTTTGTAGCAATCAATTATTTTAAGAAATAAGGAGTGAGAGAGGTTATTCAGTAAAAGAGCCACATACCCATTCTTCATAAATTGTAGACATATTGTTAACATTCACGAGAACCATGTTAGAGATAGAGTTTACATACCGTGAGTTGGACATTTTTCAGATTACATTTTGGATGATGTGCAATTGTGTATAAACAATGTGCTGTATGTGTGCTTTTACCTGGAAACGTTAAACAGCAATCAATCGGAAAGAAGAACTTTACACAATTACAAAGTTAAGAGTACTGTCAGAAAGATACGGCCTTGGATTCTTCACCGAGTTGTCAGCAGAGATTTTTTTTATTAAAACAGAGTTTAAAACACACTATAGTAAAGTTAAATATTAGCATCAATGATTTGAAATCAAATGATGAAATAGTTAATTATTTTACAGCAATGTAAAAGAGCCAGTATCAACTTCAGTGATCGTCTAGCAAGACAATAGGACTTTTTAACCTCGTCCAGAAATGATTCATAACAACAGATCGGATAATTTCGAGAATTAACCTCTTTAAGACGAGAGAAATATTTCATGAGGGTGACACTATATTAATATTGGAATACCATTATAACTGACTAAAACATTAGGAAAATATAATCGTGCAATCGCATATCTATATATGTATGTAAAGAAACCTATTAAGGTAGTTAAAGGGAGATAGAGAAAAAGACAGAAGGAAAAAGAAATAGACTAAATGGATATGTTGAATCTTATATGCAACATTGGTTAAGTGTTTTCAACTACTCGGCGGTTTTGCTGGGTTAATTGTTTTGTTAATAATGACTTTCATTCATTGATTTTTACAAATATGACTGTCTGTTTATTGCAATTAAATTTCAAATTAGCATGTTAAAGCTTAATGGCGTTATGATAAGGAAGGCTTTGATTGATGTGTATAAAAAGCATTAGTCGTTACCACTTTATTACAAACTATGTATCTAGATGATTTTATCGAGAGTATGAATGTGACTTACATAATTTGACATTTATACAGAAAACGGTTTCACCACAAAACTATGCATGTACTATCAGTTAAGATAATATGAACACTTAAGACTGCTAATCTGTTCACACTATCCCTTAAATGCGCCATGTGTTCATTATTGACGAGTGTGATTTTTTGCTTATAAGATTATAAGAACACCTCCTTCTAATAGACACGACTGCTATACAAAAACACTCAACAGTGAGGAAGGCTGTCTAAAATCATGAACGATAAAAAATTACCAATGTTCCACTTAGCATACAAATCAAAGGGAAATATGGACAGAGTGTGAATGAAAGGTCAACATTTGATTGAGAAAAGGGCCACTTACCTACTTAAGCGCAAACAACATGTCGTGTGGCGCTTTGATTTTGGAACTAGAAAGTGCCTTCTGGGGGACTGTATACGGATAGCTATATTGATACCCGATACGTGTCACGCGATCGCTAAAGCGCGCCATCTGATCACTTTCTCTGGTATGTGAAATAAAGAAGCTCATAAAGCGGAACCCTGCCTATCTCCTCATCTTCATGTTGCTAGGACACCGTCAAACATTCGGGTGGTTGTTATACTGGAATGTGAAAATTAATATGTTAAATATTACGATTCGATAATCACTATTTTTGAAAATAACGTATGGATCCAGGTAACGTGACATGTGTATGTATTGTTCTATCTTAGTGCCTACATAAATAAGAAAATAATGAGTAAGTAATACATTCATTTTTTTATCAAGCCGTTTTAATAAAAAAAATGGTGGGATGCAACAATAAAATATAAAAAAACAATGATCAAATAAAATATGTTGTATCATACAATGTATATCAGAGACTTGTGAAAACAAAAGCCATTTATTAAAATACACTTTTCATGTTAACTAGCGTATTCAGATTTTCAACATTTAAGAATGCAAGGCGCCAGATATGTTTGCGAATTTACCAATGATCAACTTCTGTGAGCGATCGTATACTATTATTATTATTATTATTATCATTATTAAGAATAATCTCAAAAGAAGTTTAGGCATAAATGATTATTTATTAATTTTTCGATACAATCCGTTTGGTAGAATGTTTCTTGTGTTTGTCATTTCTTACGATTTCTAATTTGCGATTTTCAAGTAGACTGTGTAGATTTATATAATGTTATATTTTGGATAACACTATCTTGAGTACAGATTCTCGTACTTTTTCGGGCCGAGTTCCATACGGGATTCGAACACACACCTTGTTACATTTGTTCACTATCCAAATGGCATATATCTCTTAGACTGTGTAGAGGTCATCTAAGGAATGCAATACCCGATCGCGAACTATTCGAGTAATTAAGGTAAAGTCGTGTTGGGTCTTTGTGAAATGTTATATGATTATAGGGTAATCCATTGCTTTGTTGTGTTTGAATTTGTGTTGTGCCATGGCCATTGATTTATTTTATCAACAACGAACGACAATACTATACATTGTATATGTTTGAAGACAGACAGACAGACAGACAGAAACGTTTATTGACTCAAGCAATCACAAATGGCCTCTGGCCATGTACATAAGGAATATCAAATTTTCAGTGTCAAAACAATATTGGTGTTTATCGTAGTGTTATAACTAAAATATACACAATCGAAAGACGCCGGTTAAATAACAACTCAATTATAAAAGGTCACTTATTTTTACAATTGTACAAATATATAAAATACAATTTCAGTGTCGTCAGTTGAGAATGATACAATTAATTGGTCAAGACTAGAACAGCTTTTGCGGGATTTCGCAATAGCAGAGGAGTTTTGAAACTGAGGCTTTCGTCGTCCTCTGTTACATCTTCTACAAAACCACAAAACAAAACTTTCAAACGTACATGTGTACATACAGATAAAAGTTACATCGTTATTTGTTTACAGAAAAGCTATCTAATTGCAATACCCTCGTCCAAAAAAACACCAGTACAAAAAGTAAACAATATATAAATAATTGCTCAAATCACTGAGACAAGTCATGCTACAGAGGAAAAGATAAGATCAGAAATAGCAAGGTACAAAAATATCTGGAGTTAAATTACACTTGTGACGTCAGCCTATTGTTTTCTCGCTCAATTAATTTTCAGTAATGGAGCGTTGTATTTTACATCAAGTTTTTCACTTGAAATTTCAAATGTTTAAATGTTTTAAGTTATGATTTTGAAAAGGCATTAAGTTGAGTGTACTTTAAGTCGGTTAATATTTTAAGGAATGGAGAGTTACTCGGACAATAACCTATACATACTATTAGTCATTCGCTGTAGACATTCTATAGTCTGACATCAACACCCCGAAAGTGAGCTGGCTGATGTCTGCTTGACATCTACACCCCGAAAGTGAGCTGGCTGGTGTCTGTTTGACATGCTGTCTGTATGGCTTCCACTGTTGCCGGTCCGTCTGCAGGGTATGAAATGTGTACTTAATTTAATTATGTATATTCTCCATATGATAAATATTCGCTGCTGTATGTAACTATTACCCGTCCACTTGTATCAAGTTCATTATATCGTTATGTAACCACCGATACATTGTAACCTTAAAGGGGCAGTAGCACGTTTTAGGGGCTATATAAGGTGATGTCAGGAAAATGAAAATGAATGGTTCCAATTGAAAGACAATGTATTTAAACTAAATGGAGCAGTGATAATTCAAATCTAAAATGTAAAGTTTAGCCATGCGAATCCTTTTTCTTACACAAACTGAATTAAAGGTGTTCACACAAAATGGCCGATATGTATTGTTATTGTAATAAAGAATTGAACCACCGATCAGTTGTATACTTAAGGGTAATAGAAAATAATTGAATTGAATAAACAGCAGTTTGTGCACCATACTTCAGTTATAATATAATATAGGATCGTTAACAATGGACCAAGCCACGTGATACAGAAATATAATGCGACAAACAGTCCAAAGAAAATACTTTAACGCCCTTGAAGATCTAGTGAATATTAATCATCTAACTCAACTAAAGTTGTGCCATTGAAGAACCTTACGCAAAGCTTATATGGCTGTTAATAAAATATATTCTGTATTTACAGATGCAATTTAGTTCACATATCTTTTATCATTCAAGAAAAATATACATCAAATGCTAAAATCCCAATTTATTGGAAGACTGGGTTAATTACCGAGTTCAAAGAAGTCCGCCTTGGCTGCATCCTTTCTAGATGCTTCTATAGCGTGCTTGATTGCGAACACAACTGAGGCTGCCATACACAGTGGGGGTTCGCCTACAGCTGATATAAAACGACAAAGGTTCTAGATTTGATTCATGTCGTGGAAAAGAAGTATAGCACTAAAATATTGAAAAACGAATGGAAACACATTTGGGATTAAATATACTCTTCTTTCCTCAGCGTTATATACGTTAAATTGTTGCTTTTTTCAATCATATTTGTCCAAAGATACATTAAAGATGCTGTGTCATACTTGCATGCGGTTCAGGCTGAAATTTAGCTATTGAGAAAAGAAATACATCACTTTGTAGAAACATCTTTCGTCGAAATTTTGTTATCATATTTAGATTGTTTAATCAACAATAACATACTTATTTCGAAGCCCAAAGCACAGTACCCCTTGTAGAAAGGTCATAGCATTTAACGAACCCGCTTTCGGTGACGTTATCATTACGCGTGTAGGATTTTACACCGTGTCACAACTAGCGTATTTGCGTTCGATGGGTATCAACTTTGGCAGCAACGAATACATTATTCGGAGAAAAAGAAAAGAAAATCTTATCGTTCGCGACAAAGACGATTTTCAAGTTTATATTTAGAGACAGGAAGTTGTAAGATGGCCACACTTGATTCGCCTTTATCTTGGCTGCCGTTTCCGTAATTTTGGTAAATTATCTCATATTGAATGAATTTTGGTCCGATTTTCCCTAGGTTGGTCGCTAAATTTTTCTAAAAATACAACGAATACATTAAAAATACTTATTAAAATATTGCAAGTATTATACAGCATCTTTAATTGTTTTCATATCCTTGTTTAATGAATTACAACTAGTAGTAACCGCTTCACTGTGACCTTACTTTACGGAGTCTGCTGTTCAAACAAAACCACACACGATCTCACACATAATGATGTTCACATTTAGGGCCATACATAGACAATCGATTAAGTTTTTAAATTTTCTTTTGTTATATCGTTATCAAGAACTTAGATCACATATTACCCTTAGATCCCAGCACTCCGTTCTTATTGGGGTGGTTTTTCAACAAACTGACTCGGAAGTCTATTGGTATATCCTTGCCGAGTGGTGGCTTGTACTCCTGCAACAAAACATAAAATGGTCACAGTATCCAACCTCTTTTTATATTTGCTGTTACGTGAATCTCTGGTTGCAAAAACTTCGGTGTTCGCTGACATGAGTAGTACGGTGCCTTTTTGAGAAAATTAGAGTTTACTCACCCATGTTCCGTCAGTCAGATTGGTACCAGTTTCTGCTTCATATATCATCTCTTCGGTCAACCAGTAACCGAGACCCATCACAAAAGCTCCCTCTGCCTGGCCTATGTCTATCTCAGGGTTCATACTGAAACACATGTTTATATCTAGGTCAGGGTAAAACTAACTAAACATCCTATGAGTCAATTCACGACAATTGTAACAAATTGGGACTTTAGATATGTTCTTAAGCCATTTCGTAAGCTAAATTGAGACCAAACTATATGTAGCAGCATGAATAAATGAAGAAGAACAAGTTATTATGGATAGTCATCTTGATTCGATACACCGAAACGTCGCAATTCATGCAATAAAGAGGTTGACTATCCATGATTACTTGTTCTTCTTCATCAACCAGCTTCAAATGCCTCTCAAAGAAGTTATGAATAAATGAACAAATTCAAAATACCAAAATAAGTTTATTACCAGGAAAGGATGCAACACGTATAAAACGACTTTGACCCAGGTGCAAAATTCAATTAAAGCCAAATGGCCATTTAACCCTTGAGAAATAAAGTGTACAAGAAGATTATAGACGACATGTCAATCAGTTACTATACACCCATCCTCACCCACAGTCATACTCTCTCTATACAGACATACAGAATATATCCACAGTCGCACAGGATATCAACTTGTAATACACATCTCTCTCCACAGTCATACAGAATATCAACTTGTTATACACCTACCTCTCTCCACAGTCATACAGAATATCAACTTCTTATACACCTACCTCTCTCCACAGTCATACAGAATATCAACTTGTTATACACCTACCTCTCTCCACAGTCATACAGGATATCAACTTATAATACACATCTCTCTCCACAATCATACAGAATATCAACTTGTTATACACCTACCTCTCGCCACAGTCATACAGGATATCAACTTGTTATACACATACCTCTCTCCACAGTCATACAGAATATTAACTTGTTATACACCTACCTCTCTCCACAGTCATATAGAATATCAACCCGGGTGATCTGGTTTTCCCCCGTCAAGACATCCAGCTCCACCTCTGTACATGTAGCTCCGTAGATGTTGTAACTGTAGCTGTCCGTTGATGGGTCGGGCCTGAAAAAAGGTATTTTTTATCAAAGGGGGTTTAAAACAGGTGATCCATATTGTATAAGAGTTTTGAAAACCTAATGTTTTAACTTGTTATTTAAATTATTAATAACATTTTAACGTTTTTGAGACTGACACGCGTTTACCAAATTCCATTTAACACTAAACATTATTTTAAATTTAGAAAGATATAAAGACTTGTAATTTCGTGTATCGGTACATAGTTTCATCTTGATAAATACACTGTCCGTCATCAACGTACTCTACAGATGCTGAAAGGTCAACTCCATTCTCGAAACACTGTGCTACGAGCTGCTGCCATGTTGGATTGGTCATCTTAGCTCTTACTGGTTTCATCCGGGCCTTCAACTGCTGGCAACACTGTATCAGAGCCTGTTCAAATCCGATATGAAGAAGAATGGTTTCGTTTGATTAAGTTTTACGCTATGTCGGTAATGAAACTCGAGGAAGGACATATGCATAATAAATACGTATACTTGAATGTAGGCTTAGAAAATCAAACTAGTTTGGATTGAAGTAAAAATGCATGTATGTAGACTGACATTCATAATTCGGTCATATCGTAGAAATTCCGTCCTATTGACGCATCTGCAAGATCATAATACAACAATTCTGAGAACAAATTAAGGGCCAGCTATTTGTAGTCCTTTTACGACTGCTTCACTAACCTACCAGCGCATTCCCCCCTGTTGCTTGACTGCCGGCTGTGTTCCGTGAGTTGGCGTTGGTGTGGGAAGTGGTAGGCTTCACTGTGACCATATCTAGGGGTATACCCAGTTCGTATGCAACAACTTGCATCATCTGATCAGCACAAGAAAATATATAATAAAAATATAAATATCTCATCAAAAGCTGTCAAAAGCTTTGTTTCGTTCGAAGGTTACATTTCATAGTTTTAAGATATTAACTACATGATCAAGATGACACGTATATACAAAATTTATTTGTGAATGATTATGTCACACATAGACACAGATCAGAGTTAAAGTAGTTATTTTAAAGAGAGTAATAGAAAACCTACAATTTTAAGAATCAGTACCTTTGCCGTCGCATATATATGCAAAACATGACATGGGACACCTGCTCATTTTATGACATCTAGGTTATTAAGGTGAGACTAACAATGTCGGCGATACGAGTCAGAATCTGTGGAAATTTCCGAAAATCTCATAAAGAGTATAATAAATAGGCCGTAATGCAGATAATTAAGAAGAACAATGCTACCTACACTGATTCACTGTCTAGCCGTGTGTATTTAAGGGGGTCACAGTGAGCTTCAGCTTCCCATAGTAATAATATCTTTACGAATCAAAAAGAGTGGTCCCGTATTAGCACATTTCTCCATCGTCAATGTATTTATAAAAACATTATAACAAAATCTGACTCATCCTGTCTCCGGGCACGAACGTTACGCTAACTCCACTAATCTGTACCCAGGGTTCAGAAGCTAGATTCGGTCGCACGGCCCGACTTGGGATGTAGCCAATCAAATCATTTTCTCGCCACCTTCTCGATAAAATTTGAACGGGAAACTGATTTGATTGGCTATATCTCATGTCAGGCCGCGCGACCGAATCTAGCTTCTGAACCCTGGGTACAGATTAGTGGAGTTAGCGTAACGATCGTGCCCGGAGACAGGATGAATCTGACTATAAACTATAAACATCAAATTATTACCTACCTTGACATAAAGCCCCTGTCCCACTTCGACCCCGCCCATAGAGATGGCGACTGATCCGTCCCTGTGGTAGATGGCGAGGTACACGTTGAACTTGACGTGTGCGAGGTCCTGAGCCCAGCGTAGTGGCATCACTGATATACCTCTCTTCTTCCATCGGTTGCTCTGAGGCAAGTGTATAAGTACAAGTGGTTGATACAATCGTGCCAATAATGATAGCAGATTTAAGTCTTATAGTATGCGTTTGTTTATTTATACATGGGTCATATATGCTAACTTGAAGTCATTGAAGATTGCTGTCGTCGTCGAGATTAATTGTAAAATATGACGAATGACAATCTAGTTAAAAGTAGCTGTAATGTATACGTCCCCTAAGTCCTCGCGTTAGTGGGTTAGTAGCTAGATGTAACGGGGACGTATACATTACAGCTAGTTTTAACTAGATTGGACGAATGATGAAATGTAGAAAAGGTTATTACTAAGTCCTAACATTACTCATTGGAATCACATTCAATTAATAACAAAGCTACAAATTACTTGTTTTGAGCAATAAAAACAGGTTGCTCCAATACAAAATCAATATAAATGACATTTGAGATTTGGCATTTAGTAGAACGTGAACGTTTTTGAATTTAACGTAAAAGGCGTCCTTGCAGAGTAAATTGATTCATAGATTGTGCTTTTTATGTTTACTGCGTACAAACACGACTTACTTAGCAATGATAATGCAGGATAAATTGTCAACAATCTGAAGAGAAATCATCAGCGTCTAAAACATCAAACGTCTTCAGATATGCAATACTTACCTGGAATTTGTGTTATCGACATAGTCAATGGGCACGCACTTTCATAATCGTTAGAAATGATAGGAAACATATTTCTCCAACCAGACCAACCTTATTGAAGGCCTCAACCTGCTGTTTCCTCCTGGCAATGTCTGCAGATGTCTCCAACTGGTTCAGTATGTCACCCAGATCACTGTCCTTGATAACTGTACCCATCGGAGTCTTCTACAAGGTTGAAAACACATTGTGTATTTCATAAATTCATTAATCAATAGGTCACTTAAGTAAGACAATTATTCATAAATCTTATTTGATATGAGCCTATGTCTTATTAATATAAACCATTGTCAATATCATAATCATGTAACGTAAATGTTAATCCAACGTCAAAGACATACTATGACTTTATTGGAACAAAAAATGGACTTTATTTGAAAAACGAAGTAAACTTATTTATACAATACAATACTTTATATACGATGAATGGACAATCGTTTGGGTGACAATGAATAGACCTTTTGGAACAATGAATGGACTTTCATGGATGAACAAATAAATAAACATTATTGGAGCAATGTAAAGGCTTTAATGGAACAATTGGACAATACGAAAAAAACTTAATTGGAACACTTAAAACGACTAAATTTGAACAATGAATTTACTTAAATGGAAAAAAGTAGGGACTTTACTTGACAATAGTATAAACTTGTGTTGGAACAACGAATAACCCTAATATTAATCGTCTATTGACGACATGTACCTGTCCATTCTGGTAGAGGTTCAGTTTGCGTATCTCGAGAGGATCCTTGTCAAGACTTCTGGCAACATGCTCCATCATCGTGTCCATGATGAACATACATTCTGCAGCTCCTGCAGGGCAAACATAAGACAATTTGTCAGTTGTAAATGTTTATCAAAATCATTCTATGTGCATTAATGAAGATGTTTCATACGTCATGTATGTGCCTGTAGTTGTGAATTATATTTTAAAATAAGTGTAGAGTAAAACTACATGTACATTGTATAGAGTATATTATTGGTATGTTTTTGAAATATGACTGTTGTAAATACACAAGCATATAGCTGCGTTCCTTACGTTTATTCACTTACCTGCATGTTTCAGTGCAATTATCATACGTTTTAATGTTTTATGGTATCCTAGTACTGCGAAATAGAAACAGATAATTTTGAAATTTCATTATGTTAGTAAAGAATCGGTTTGCATGTTCTTTGTCATACCCAACAGTTATCCGTAACAATTATCCGACACTGAATTGATTCCTAACATTGCGACTATTTGCGACACTATTTTTCTCTACAAAATCCGTCATAAATGCACTGTTAAAACAAAGTCATTCGATTCGAAATATGGTTTTTAAATGGTTATTTTACACATGGACAATTGGTAATCATTTGGCAGCTCTCCTGGAGTTATCTAAATGACGTCAAAACGACACCTCAATTATATGACATTTGCACTAAGATACATAAGCAAGTGAACAAACTTCAGGGGCCGTATTTATAAAGATTCTTAGAATTTTCTTAGAAAAACTCTTAGAATTCCTAAATTCACACTTAGCTAAAAGTAAGACTTAGGAGTCCATTAATAAACATTCTAAGAGTGACTTTTAACCAAGCATAACTTTTAACTCTTACAATATTCTTAAGTGTTGTTACTAGGGAAAATCGTTCTATTTCAAACATGACTGGATTCACTGGAACTCCCCTGTCAAAAAGGTTGGATCACATGACTGCCATGTGACATAAAAGTATGCCACATTATGAACTAGTAGATCTAAATCCTTTCTTGCAAACTTTATCCTATCTTTTGGAATGCAAGTAAATATCATTGTGATTATGAATTTATGAAAACATCATTATTTTTAATTATTTGATTATTTAACCCTTACGATGCGGCTATATATTTTTGCTCTACAAGCCCACGTGGCTGAATTGTTTTGTCCGGTGCCAGCCACCGTTATATCCTGATTAACCGCTTCTTTATTTTTGTGCGCGGATATACATATGATACATGGAAATAAAGACAATTCTCTCTTCTATACGATGATGTAAAAATTTTAAAATTATCTCTAATGGTTCGTGAGATATAAATGCCGCAAGGTGGGTACCCTCAATCATTTTGAGGTAAACAAATTTTTTGCGGCACTTGTCGCAACGCTTTGCCGCTTCTTTATTTTTGTGCGCGGATATACATATGATACATGGAAATAAAGACAATTCTCTCTTCTACACGATGATGCAAAAATTATAGAATTATCTCTATTGGTTTGTGAGATATGAATGCCGCAAGGTGGGTACCCTCAATCATTTTTGAGAAAAGGTTTGATATTTTATATCCGGGAGCAGCCAAGACTGCTTGCAGTCAATATATAGCCTTATCCTGAAAGTTACGGATTTCGCCAAGAGGGCTTACGTGCCATTTTATATTTGGCCCGTAAATATCACGCGCCCCGCATCGTAAGGGTTAACTGTTTTCAATCCCAACATGAACAGTCAACAAATATTTACAACATAAATTATATGATTTTAAAGGATGATACTGCCTATGTTTTTTTTTTCAAAAATTAATTGTCATTTGATTAAAAAAGTTTCTCTCTTATATTTCTTAATCTCTTAACCCTTACGATGCGGGGCGCGTGATATTTACGGGCCAAATATAAAATGGCACGTAAGCCCTCTTGGCGAAATCCGTAACTTTCAGGATAAGGCTATATATTGACTGCAAGCAGTCTTGGCTGCTCCCGGATATAAAATATCAAACCTTTTCTCAAAAATGATTGAGGGTACCCACCTTGCGGCATTTATATCTCACGAACCATTAGAGATAATTTTAAAATTTTTACATCATCGTATAGAAGAGAGAATTGTCTTTATTTCCATGTATCATATGTATATCCGCGCACAAAAATAAAGAAGCGGTTAATCAGGATATAACGGTGGCTGGCACCGGACAAAACAATTCAGCCACGTGGGCTTGTAGAGCAAAAATATATAGCCGCATCGTAAGGGTTAATCTTAATTTTATTGGGGTTTATTTTCAATTAATTATGTGATCTTAACCCTTACGATGCGGCTATATATTTTTGCTCAACTAGCCCCCGTGGCGACATTGTTTTGTCCGGTGCCAGCCACCGTTATATCCTGATTGCACCGCCCACTGAATATGTTTATGTAGCGAGTCCCGGGTCTTTTACAACAATTGGTGTATCTATTTCGCGGATCCCGGATTTTTATTTAGAGCCTTGTAAAATGTTTATTTATGCACACAGAATAATTCTTTTTACATGGACTTCTAGATACACTGTGCCTCTTTATAAATATATAAAAAAACATTACGATGCGCCTCATATTTTTTTTCCCACAGTCATCAAAAGAAAGTCTTTAATTCCGCTTGCCGCTTCTTTATTTTTGTGCGTGCATAGACATATGATACATGGAAAAAAAGACAATTCTTTTATCTACAAGTTGATATAAAAATTATAAAAATATCTCTAATGGTTCGTGAGATATGAGTGCCGCAAGGTGCGCGAGTTAACACAAGTTCAATTAGCGAACGCCGGAGCGCAAGTAGCGCGTGTGAACGATCACTTATCTTTCGCTTGCCGCTTCTTTATTCCTGTCCGCGCATAGACATATGATACATGGAAAAAAAGACAATTCTTTTCTCTACAAGTTGATATAAAAATTATAAAAATATCTCTAATGGTTCGTGAGATATGAGTGCCGCAAGGTGCGCGAGTTAAATACAAGTTCAATTAGCGAACGCCGGCGCGCAAGTAGCGCGTGTGAACGATCACTTATCTTTCGCTTGCCGCTTCTTTATTCCTGTCCGCGCATAGACATATGATACATGGAAAAAAAGACAATTCTTTTCTCTACAAGTTGATATAAAAATTATAAAAATATCTCTAATGGTTCGTGAGATATGAGTGCCGCAAGGTGCGGGAGTTAAATACAAGTTCAATTAGCGAACGCCGGAGCGCAAGTAGAGCGCGCACCGCTTCTTCATTGCGCGCATAGACATATGATACATGGAAAAAAAGACAATTCTTTTCTCTACAAGTTGATATAAAAATTATAAAAATATCTCTAATGGTTCGTGAGATATGAGTGCCGCAAGGTGCGCGAGTTAACACAAATTCAATTAGCGAACGCCGGAGCGCAAGTAGCGCGTGTGAACGATCACTTATCTTTCGCTTGCCGCTTCTTTATTTTTGGGCGCGCATAGACATATGATACATGGAAAAAAAGACAATTCTTTTCTCTACAAGTTGATATAAAAATTATAAAAATATCTCTAATGGTTCGTGAGATATGAGTGCCGCAAGGTGCGCGAGTTAACACAAGTTCAATTAGCGAACGCCGGAGCGCAAGTAGCGCGTGTGAACGATCACTTATCTTTCGCTTGCCGCTTCTTTATTTTTGTGCGCGCATAGACATATGATACATGGAAATGAAGACAATTCTTTTCTCTACAAGTTGATATAAAAATTATAAAAATATCTCTAATGGTTCGTGAGATATGAGTGCCACAAGGTGCGGGAGTTAAATACAAGTTCAATTAGCGAACGCCGGCGCGCAAGTAGCGCGGGTGGACGATGTCATTTATTCCGTGCATCGCTGCCGCTTCTTTATCATTGTGCGCGCATAGACAAATGATACATTGAATTGAAGACAATTTACTCCTCTACAAAATGGAGAAAAAAATTTGAAATTATCTCAAACGTTCCGTGAGATATGAATGCCGCAAGGTGGGTAACCCCAATCATTTTTGAGAAAAGGTTTGATATTTCCGACAGATAGCTTGCAGTTTCTTTAGTTTTTCGTGCGCATTTACAAATGACACATTGGACTGAAGCTCGTTCTTCGCTCTTTACAATCATGTAAATGATTTGATCCCCACCCCCTTCCAAAATTGTATATAGTGCCAAAGAAGGGGTGGGGGTTCATGATGCGGCTTCAGTTGAACTTCCACGGACAGCTCACATTGACTTTCTCTGTCTCTGTTACGAAATAAAAAAAGAAAAATTTATTTTTATAAATGCTTGTACAATATAATCAACAAATATATAAGTATAACAATAATCACCTTCAAAGGTGCGAATAACAGCTTTATAGAACCTAACAAGGTCTAGAGTTCAGTCCACACTTCTACTTCTTTTTTCTTTCTTCAATTATCTTCATCCCCATCTTCCTCTTCCCTCTCTATCATACTGATATAGGCTTTACAGAAATCTTGTGATGTGTGGTATAGGCGGAAACATGGTTCTACACACAAAGCAACATTGCAGTCTAGACACTCGAAACAAGATTCTCTTCCTACTCTTTTCTTCTTTCTTGCTGGCTGGTTGGCAGCTGCCGCTCCACGCCGCATGAGTTCACGTCTGGCTTTAGAACATACAACACAGGTGCGTGACAAATTCTTCTTTCTTCCTACAGGCTCGATCTTTGAAGGAAAGTGACGGCCATGCAGGCGTACAATACTGTCGTCGGTCGTACATCGCCGACCCCGGGGACGTCTGCCGAGAGATGCAACCTTATCTCTGTCGGCAAATGTTATGATGTGTTGAACTATTTCTTTTCTAAATTCTCTGTTTGTCTTCAGTGTTTTATCTTTGGAGAGTTCTTTGTACAGAACGTAGGCATTCAAAAGAGCAACGTTGAGGATATGAAACCACACACGCTTCCACCACTTTAGAGTTTTCATCTTGAACGGTGTGTACGACAACATCTGACCGGCCCGGTCGACGCCACCCATGTACTTGTTGTATTCATGAACGATCCGAGGTTTTGTAATTGGTTCTCCAGTCACCCTGTTCTTCCTTCCCGACTCGACATCTTCCGTGTCCTCAACAGTGGACATAAGCAAGACTGACTTTCTGTCCTCATACCTGACGATCAGAAGTTCTTTGTTGTGTTGCTGCAACATAGAACCTTTCTCTGGTTTCTTCGTTTTTCTCTTCAGTTTGACTGGGATTCCGCTCCTATTTCCTCGCAAAGTCCCCGTCGCACCGAAACCACACTTCCACAGATTGATGTACAATGTCACAGATGAATAGAAATTGTCCATGTAAACATGATATCCCTTCCGAGAGTAATCTTTGACCAAATCCATGACCAAATCATACGTTTTCCCTCCAATAGAAACTTCGTTGGTTCTTCCAGTGTAGAGTTTGAATTTACAGACGTATCCATTGTGCGAGTCACACAACATGTAAGCCTTGATGCCATACTTCTTAGGTTTGTCAGGGTTGTAAACCTTGAAGCTGAGGTTGCCTTTCCAAGGCACCAATCCCTCATCAACTGAGATATGTTGATGCGGTATATAAACTCTTGAGAACCGATGTATGATGCGGTTATACAATATTCCAAGTTTATTGAGTGGGGAAAACTGTGGTGTGTTTCGTCCTGGCATTGTACTGTTATCAGATAAGTGAAGAAACGTGAGCAACAACCAAAACCTGTCTCTAGGCATACACTTTGGGAAGAAAGGCGTCGAGGTAACATCACTAGTCGACCAATACTCTGAAAAGTTCCTCTGTACAACTAAGGACATGGCGATAGTCATCGCTACGAATACTTTCATTTCCTCAGCATTCGTATCCTTCCACTGGCGCATTCTTGACTTGGGCGGGAGGACCTCGTCGTCGCATTCTTGGTGAAAGTATCTATTGGTTTCCGTTGCCATTAATCCGTAATCATCTTCTTGTAAGAACATTTCGAAACAGTCAATAGGTTTTGGTTGCTCAGGCAATTCTTTGAACTGTCCCAGCCCAGTCTGTCCCGTAAAAGGCAGATCAACACGTCCACGTGGCCTCGGCCCGTCCTTCCAGTTTGCCGCAAAATCCCCCTCCCCTGTATCAGAGGTGTCACTGTCTTGATCATCCAAGTCAACGAACTCGTCAGTGGAAGAACCAGCAGAAGCTGCGCTCGCCGTAGCAGCTAGTATACGTCTTGCAATGTTCCTTATGTCTGGATCACTGTCCATGTCCGATACCAATCCATCACTATCACTATTCACATCACTATCATCAGTAGTTTCCATATCAGAAGTTTCATCAGCATGGACTTCGGAAGAGAACTCGTCGTCTGAAGCATACGGCCCCCCATAGTTCCGAGTCCTCGGTCTCCTTCCTCTAAATCTTGGCATCTTCTATATCATCTGTAATAGATTGAAACAGATTTAGACATGTGCAAGTAAGAACAACTCAGGAGCATTTTACAGAGAAAATCAGTGTGAGCCTCATGGACATTCATTTGCCGTCATTCCAAAGTATTTGAAACAATCACACCATCGGCGCCGACGGCACCAAAGGCAATGGTAAAATTCACATATTTGGACGTTTCATGACTGTCCCGGCTAACCCCGGTTCTTTTATTCATACGACTCCCCAAAAGTCGAAAACCTGGGCTTTCTTCTGACTTCCTAGGCGACGAGTTGGCGAGTCGCGAACGAAACAACCATCTACGTCAGGGAAGCTCTGATTGTCAGTTGTGGATTACAAAAGTTTTGCAACTTTTGATAGGTTCCACGGACCTAACCGCCGCAGCGTCGCGGCGAAACCCAAACAAAATTGCCGATGTCAAAAAAAGGACATCAACACATTTTGCGGGGCTTCTTGCATCTTTATTTCTCTTTGCGCATATACATATGATATACCAAAATGATGGCACTTTTATTCTCTTTCCAACGATATATCGTGTGTTAGAGCGCGCCGCTTGGTTAGTGAAATATCAAGCGCGAAAGTACATACTTTTGCGGCCTTTATAGTATAATTATTTGCATGGGCGGACATACAAATGATATGCCAAAATGAAGGCAATTTCATCCTCTTTCCAACGATATCTCATGTGTTAGAGCGCGCCGCTTGGTTAGTGAAATATCAAGCGCGAAAGCAATCTCTCGGACTTTGTGTTCTGAAATCCGAGGCACTGGGCAACGTTGCCCATGAAATTGGTTGTTCTCGAATGGAAGGACCTCGCCCGACATATAAGGAAAATGTTTCAGACCTCGGAATAACACCGAAAATAGTTTTTGAATTTCACTAAACATGATATTGATTTTGAAAGTTTGGGTGCTAAGGGTCAATTTTTCCCATGGTTTGCGGCGAGGCCCGCACTAGAAATAGTGAAAATTCTCGAATGAATGTTCCGAGCACCCTCGATTTTTCATGGGAAAAATTCCCACAAACGTTCCGTCCCTCTCGGGAGAAAATTCTCGGTCTCCGAAAAAGTTGAATAAGTCAAAAACCGATTGCTTCGCGTCAACAACATTTATACCGCAGATAGAGCCCCGACTTTTCCACCTCTCCAATAAGTCACTTTTCACAAATAAATTTTTTTTATTTTGTTATTGACGAAAACGGTTTTATGTAAATATTTCAATAATTAGTAACTTCTCCTTTCTTCCAGGGACGTGAAAGGGTAGACATTGACACTCAAAGTTTGGACATGTGCAGTTTCAGCAAATGGCATCACAAACAAAAATGTTCACGCAGTTCTAAAAAACCCGAGTGCAGCCGAAATTTAGTGGGAAATTTTTCTCACAAAAACGACTACAGTCGGAAAAAGCGTCTCGATCATGACAATATTTCTGTTTCCGAGTTATAACTTTTTAGGCAGAACTGGAAGCAAACTTTCGCTTCGACAGTTTTTAGCTTTGGGGGCTAAGGGTAAATTTGTACCATGTCTCGTGGCGAGGCCCGCACTAAAAATATTGAAAATCCTCGAAAGAAAACTCCGAGTACGCTCGATTTTTCATGGGAAAAAAGTCCATACCTCACGGCGAAGCTCGGAAGTGGTCAAAATCTCCGCCCTTCGTCATAACCCGAGAGTGAAAGTGGCCCAAAAAAAGCCCATACCGCCGGGTGGTCTCGGAAAAGTAGAACAAAAGCACGATCGTGCTCAAAACCCGATAGTGTGAATGTGGTCATGGGACAACTTTCCCATTACATCATGGCGAGACCCGGGACAAAATTTCCGATGGCCGGAAGTGGTCAGAACACTCGGACGTCCCTTTCGTCATGGGAAAACGTTCCCATTACCTCATGCCGAGACCCGGAAAAAAATTTCGATGCCCGGAAGTGGTTCGGAACCTCTGACGTCATCGCAACCCGATCATGTAAGTTTGGTAATGGGACAAGTTTCCCATTACGTCATGACTAAAAACCGGAAAAAATGTTTTATGTCAAAAAGACCTACACACATTTTGCGGGGCTTCTTGCATCTTTATTTCTCTTTGCGCATATACATATCATATACCAAAATGATGGCACTTTTATTCTCTTTCCATCGATATATCTTGCTTTATAGCGCGCCACTTGGTTAGTAAAATATCAAGCGCAAAAGCTTTTTTTTTGCGGCCTTCATAGTACAATTATTTGCAACTGCGCATATACAAATTATACACCAAATTGAAGACAATTTTATTCTCTTTCCATCGATATATCATGTTTTATAGCGCGCCAATTTGTTATTGAAATATCATGCACGAAAGTCGAAAACTTTTAAATATTTTTAGTACAATTATTTGCAACTGCGCATATACAAATTATACACCAAATTGAAGACAATTTTATTCTCTTTCCATCGATATATCATGTGGTAGAGCGCGCCACTTGGTTAGTGAAATATCGAGCGTGAAAGAACACATTTTGTCTGCTTTTGCGGCCTTTTGCGGCCTTTTGTGGCCTTTATAGTGCAATTATTTGAAACTGCGCATATGCAAATTATACACCAAATTGAAGACAATTTTATTCTCTTTCCATCGATATATCATGTGGTAGAGGGCGCCACTTGGTTAGTGAAATATCAAGCGCGAAAGAACACATTTTGAAATATTTTTTAGTACAATTATTTGAAAACTGCGCATATACAAATTATACACCAAATTGAAGACAATTTTATTCTCTTTCCATCGATATATCATGTGTTAGAGCGCGCCACTTGGTTAGTGAAATATCAAGCGCGAAAGAACACATTTTGTCTGCTTTTGCGGCCTTTTACGGCCTTTATAGTACAATTATTTGCAACTGCGCATATACAAATTATACACCAAATTGAAGACAATTTTATTCTCTTTCCATCGATATATCATGTGGTAGAGCGCGCCACTTGGTTAGTGAAATATCAAGCGCGAAAGAACACATTTTGGCTGTTTTTGCGGCCTTTTACGGCCTTTATAGTACAATTATTTGCAACTGCGCATATACAAATTATACACCAAATTGAAGACAATTTTATTCTCTTTCCATCGATATATCATGTGGTAGAGCGCGCCACTTGGTTAGTGAAATATCATGCACGAAAGTCGAAAACTTTTAAATATTTTTTAGTACAATTATTTGAAAACTGCGTATATACAAATTATACACCAAATTGAAGACAATTTTATTCTCTTTCCATCGATATATCATATGTTAGAGCGCGCCACTTGGTTAGTGAAATATCAAGCGCGAAAGAACACATTTTGTCTGCTTTTGCGGCCTTTTACGGCCTTTATAGTACAATTATTTGCAACTGCGCATATACAAATTATACACCAAATTGAAGACAATTTTATTCTCTTTCCATCGATATATCATGTGTTAGAGCGCGCCACTTGGTTAATGAAATATCAAGCGCAAAAGAACACATTTTGTCTGCTTTTTGTCAACAATTCAACAGAGAAAATACATGTTTTCACGGGGCTCGCTGTCTGCGCCAGTTAAACCAATTTTCATAAAACAACGGCGTTTAGCGAGGCGCGGAAAATAATTACGAGCAATCCGGGAGCCGCCAAAACTGCTTGCAGTAAATTTTTGCCTTCTCGTGAAAGTTAGAGTCCGGACTCCGGATTTCGCCTAGAGGGCTTGCGCGCCAGTTTATATTTGGCACGGAAATATACCGCTCCCCGCATCGTAAGGGTTAAGTAATAGGATTTTATATATATGCACTTATTCATTTAAATAGCACTATGAATTTATGTAACTAAATTATATTATTTAATCAATGAAGATTGGAAAAAGAACTCAAAGCAATAACTTAAATAAATATTGAACATATATTTAAAAATAAGCAATATATATATATTATGGAGGCATAGCATCAAAATCAAATTCAAGTTAATACTAGAGACATGTTTTGGAGTTTACCGAAATGCCAACAAGGGAAACAACTCTCATCTGTTGACGTCGAGTGCTAGTGATAGGACACACAGACACTTCAGTTGATTAGCATTCTATCTGCATACAAGCCTGCTTCAGTCAATATACCTATACCTATACATTATGTTTCTTGCGTGAAGGGATTTTGTAATAGTAAAGTTTATTCTGTCCAAGGTGAGATATATGATAAGGTGACCTGTTTATGTCAACCCAAATGTATTTGCTAGGCATCCATTTCTTTTTACATTTTATGTGCTGAATTTAAGATTGTCAATATCCATCTTTTTGGTTTGAGTTTGCAAAATACTAAGTACTTTAAAAGCTTTGGGTGCAATCTTTTCATGGTTTATTGATTTTGGGTAAATAAAAAACATAGCATAAACATAGTGATTTTGAACAATCGATTTTAGGTTCAAATATACACAAAGAACTTAATTAAGCACCCCTCACTTTTTCAAACAGAAAAACACTGCTGATAACAAACAAAACAAAAGTACAATCAAACAATAAGGATTTTAAAATAGAACGATCATCTAGCATTGTGGGAACGAAAACACCATTCGGTTTACGATTCACTGTCGCTGAATAACTGGTTTAACAAAATCTTGGTATTTTTTAGTCAAAATCCAAGTTACCTTAAAATTGAAAATGAAAGTCAATATTTTTGCCTTCAATGTGATTTTTATTATTCTCTAGAGTGAATTGATGACTTTTTAGTAAATAACCCCATAGCAAAAGTCAATCGTTAAAGCAGTATGAACCTTCAAAATCACAAAATTATCAAAAATCGAATTTAAAGAAAACTGCACAAAGACATTAATTGGCCACTGTCAAAGATAATGGCTTATCTAAAGGAAGAAGAAGTGTTTGATCAACAAGTTCAACTCAAGAAATCTCAAATTTACTCACAGATGTTAAGATTATAGACATTTTATCAATTTTTGATGAAAAAAGTACTGAAAATTCAATGTCTTGCTGGCCTATTATCATGCATGATAAAAAGGGTTTATGTGTATGAATGTCAACTAGGGATCAAAATTGTTATTTTTTATTCATAACATCCAAAGTTTAATGTGTAGTTTTCCCCCTATAACAATAGTTATATTTGGCCAAATTTCAGTAGTCACACAGTTTTTCTCATATTTTCATTATTTTTGCACATTAGCGATATTTTGTTCAATTAAATAGTCAATAAAAAGCAATTGTTCAATCTGGAGTGGTCAATACATCAAATTAATCCAAATAGTCCAAGAACACCCAAATTCATTTTACAAAATAGGGGGGTGCTTAATTAAGTTCTTTGTGTATATTTGGCATGTTTTCATCATCTAGGCCTAGAGTACTCCCAAAAATTATCATAATGCCAAATAATACAGATTAATTGCAATGATGCAAGATCCATTTCAAATCATTTTGTTAGGAAAATGTATGTTAAAATTGCCATATACCTGTAAAAATATTCCAGCTGACACTAGGATCACAACACTTAGACGGCCATTTTGGTGAGTAAAGATAATTCTTAACTCCTTAGGAGTGCTATTGAGGACTCCTAACTTTTACCCAAATTGAGAGTAATTCTATGACCTAAAAGTTTTTATAAATACCACTTAAGAAAAATCTAAGACCTAAGTGTAATTCTTTGAAAATTCTTAGAATGTTTGGCAGTTAAGAGTACATTTGTATAAATACGGCCCCAGGTACGCAGCTATAGATCGCTGAGGACTCACCGGGCGCTCTGCAAGGAGTGTTTGTAGGGAGATTGGTCTTCCAGGCCTGTGCGTTGTACTCCCAGTTGGGACAGAAGTATGCTGAAAATGATACATTTGAATAATTTGAAGCAGTTTTATTATACAATGTTCAAAATAGGCAACCTAAACTTTGACTATCTGCTAAGGCGACAGCTAAACATTTGGCTAAATATATTTAGTTCGTCATGGTATTGTTATTAGATAATATATCTTAAAACACTATGATCCTTACAATTTTACTCAGAAAGTGTTACAATATTAGTATTTACAACAACAAACTCATAGTTTGACGAGTTATATGACGGAGATTCTCATGTTGTTATTAATAATCAGATGTATGTATCCTATTCGAGATAAACATTTCATAATGTCAAGCATACCATTGTCAATCCATTTCGTCATGTAAGCTATTGGCGACTCGTTTGGTGTGCACCCCGCATCCTGGTTTACTGTCAGCTGTATGCCGTTCAGTTTTCCTTCATTTGTAAATCCAACCTGAATACAGCATTCGAATAGTAATAGTATATTATAATATATATTATAGAGACGAGAATGTTATAGGGAATCGAGGTTTATCTCATACATGTCGAAAGACGTTTTACTTAAACCAGTTAGTTATTTGTTATATACAAGGTACATTACATTCCAGGTGATGACGTCACTTTGACTAACCTGGTATTCCGCCAGGTTGGGATATCGTCCTCCTAATGCCTTCATGTTAGTGTGGAAATTCATTGTAAGTCGAACTGGTCTGTATCATAAAACTTAATCAAGTATACTTTATAAATAATTATGATATTTTATAACATAATAAAACTATTCGTAGGATCAGGCATAACGTAAATGTTTCTAGGCTCAATTACTCGCATTCTCTCCCCACAGAGGCAGCTCACGCATACCCGAGTTAGCCTCTGATCTATTACGGCTAATACACGGGACAGAAGGGTAGAAATCTGATATGAGGCAATCGAAGTTAGTTGTGCAATCAGCGACGCCGTTTCAAAAGTGGTCATTCGCAAACGCTCGGCTAATCCCGTGTGGTTCGGCAAAGCTATCGTTGAAATTTAACATCCAGGGGAGATAACCCTTCAATCTACTAAACATCGCTTTTTACCTTCTCAATAGTTTTTATTTGGTACATTTTTAAAATAAAATTTATCATAAAGCAAATCCCAATTTACTCAATTATAAAACAGTATGTTTCTAATGAAAAACCCTATACATATCTGATTTTCAAATATTTTCCCTCTCACACTATTAATGAAAAATAAACTTAAAGGCATGATGCCTTTGCAAGTCACATTACGACCGTTGAGAATTCTCTTAGTCTTGGATATCCAAAATGTGTTTTCGTTGGCTGCAAATAAGGGAGATATCTCAAGTTACAACTTTTTGCCGCTAGGGCAATCTGCCTGAACCCCAGGATCTTGGCGTAATAGAACAGAGGCTAACTCGGGTATGACTGAGCTGCCTCGGTAGGGAGAGAATATGACTGAGCTGCCTCTGTGGGGAGAGAATGAATTACTCGGTGAATCTTAAAAATGACATTATGTCACCAGTTGTTTATAAATTATCATTGATAAACATTTATGTTTATCAAGTGTCTATTCGAATAGAAAAAAAAAATTTCTACTTATTTTATGCATAATATTTCCAGAAGGTCAAGATTCAAGTTTAAGGATTATTTTGAATGAAACATATGAAATAACATACCTCCGAACTTCGAGAGTTGCTAATGCGCATGCGCAAGCAGGTAGAAACGATCGACTTCCTTTTCCTCCGAACGCTCCGCCTGCACGAAATGCCTTCAGGTTGATGCTAAAAGATTCATAAATAATAATCGCTTTGCACAAGACCCTTTAGACCATTGAGATGGAATCACAGACATTATACACATATATACATATCAATATATATTTTGAAAATGAATAAGTTTTGACGTTTGACTGATTGCTAACTCTTGTCTTGAATAGGTTCAGTCTAAGTAAACCAAGCCTCACTATTATCCGTTACACTGCTATACTGAGTCTAAAAAGGTCTGGTTGAGGGTCGCGTCAGCCGACCTTTCTGCGACCTATGACCCTCCAACGTTATACGTGCGAAGGCAGAGTATTGTGGCTTGGTAAGATCAGTTCTGATTGGTCAACTTGGTCACGTGGGCTGACGCGACTCTCAACCAAGCCTTTCTAGACTCAGTATAGCAGTGTAACGGATAATAGTGAGGCTAGGTTTACTTAGACTGGAATAGGTTTTGCATGTAACATTGAAACTTGAATATGTTGATAAGATACATGTGTGGATAAAATGTGATATGGTGAACCAGATTAAAAAAAATTCTGATAAGGTGGCCTATGTGAAACGAGATTTTAACAAGACATCAATATGACTTATCGCGTCTAATCAGCTTCCAAGATATCAAATTCAATATTCATACAAGACTAAATCACAACTCTATAATCTTGACCAATTTGCTTCCGGTGTCCATTATATTTTCGCTTAACAATCAACAATCAACTTGCTTCCAGATATGTTTCTCATACGTTACGTACTAACTGACTTGCCACACCAAACCCAAATGTATAATAATAGCTGGACACGTCAATATGACGTATCGCGTCTAATCAGCATCCAAGATATCAAATTCAATATTCATACAACACTAAAACACAACTCGGTATTATTGTGACCAATTTGCTTCCCGTGTTCATCATATCTTATTCGCTTCGGCTCAGATAGCCAACTTGCTTCCAGACATGCTTCTCATAGGTTACTTGTTTACATTAAGAGTCAGGGATAACAACTTGTCAGTCGAATTTCAGGTTGAAAGATGAAAGAAATAGTCCCGACACATCGTTTAATATGATTGGTTCACAACAACCACACCAAACCCAAATGTTTGATAATGATGGACACAGTTAGTTAACCTGTTCTCCGGTATGTTGAGGAACTGTGCCAGGGCCTCCTGCTCCAAGTCTGCCCATTGAGTGGAGGTGTAGACAGTGATCCCTTTATCTTCCGTTGGGTAACAGAGACTCACCTGTTCATATAAAAACTTTTTGTTGAAGAATGATAAACATATTTTTCTTTTATTGACAAG
The DNA here is from genome assembly GCA_916613615.1 of Steromphala cineraria. Lineage (NCBI taxonomy): Eukaryota > Metazoa > Mollusca > Gastropoda > Trochida > Trochidae > Steromphala > Steromphala cineraria. The sequence continues at coordinate 6,414,866 of OU744736.1, read as the reverse complement.
AAGATGTATCTGCTTATATTCTGTAAGCTTCTAAATATTCACATCAAAAATATGATCGGGGTCAAATTTTACTATATTGCAATGGAAATGTGGGACTTCGGCAGTCACTCAAGTGGGCACTTTAATCTATTGTCATGTCCGTAGACAAGGAGAAGTCACAAGACTCTTTGGTACATTATATGTTGCAGCCAAAGAACCTATATCCATAGTCGATTGCCAATAACATTCGAAGTATGTAACAACCTTATAGATGGGTTTTAAGGAAAACACGAGCGTAATTCAGAAACAACATTCCGTAGTCAAGGAGAAGTCACTCTCACTCTTATCTACTACAATCTGTCCATCTCTTGGCTACATCATATGTTGCAGGCGAAGGTCCTATATCTATAGTCGATTGGCAATAACAATCTGAGTATGTAACAACTTTTTAATAGCTGGGTTTAAGGTAAACAAGATCGTAATTCAGAAACAAAATTTCCGAACAACAGTTTGTTATCAACACGTTATCTCCTCACCTGAGTTTCCAGGTGAAAATGGTACTGATGCCCCACACGCACCTGTCCTGTTATCTTCTTATCAGAGTCAGCGATGGCCGCTTAAATTGAAGTACCAATTACAAACCATGCGAGTTAATAAAAATTTCGACTTTTGATAATTTTTCAGTATCATATAAGTAGAAGTTTCATTATAAGAAGTATCTTTTTTAAACATACCTTATTTTATAACGTTAATACTTATCATTATGTTACAAGATTTGTTTAAAACGAGGACGATTACGTATTCACAAGTTTTGTATAAATTTTGAAAAATGCCTACTTAGTCTGACGTCTTGGCGGTATTACACTTTTCAAATATTCATCTAACTTTACTTTGAGGTGGATCATAAATAGAAAAACGTTGCAACCCGTTCACCACCACATGCATATTTTTGGTGCATGTATTATTCCCAAAACCGTTTACGACATTTTCTCCAAAAACTAATAGCAACGGAATCACCCATTTTGAGAACAACATAGATTTCTAGTGGAAATGTCTTGATATATGGTTATAACAAATATGTCCAATATAGTCCAAGGTTGTTGGTGTATGATGACATCAGCATTCCATTGGTATATATCATTTACGGATCCGTTTGCCTTCTGTACGTGCCTAGACGTATGATCACGGAATTTTGTAATAATTCATGACCATATTGTGAATCAAAACCAGAAAACGTATTAACATTACGAGAGATGATGGTTCAGCTATTCCCTTGTTCACTTACGGATAGGATGTCCTACTCTCAGCTGCTTGGAGGTCTGGGGGAAAATAGAGCCCTTGTTCATGGCATCGTGCACGTCAATGATGGAGTACTTGTCGTTCTTGTAGGTCACCTTCACCATACTGGCTCCCGTGTCTGCCGTCAACTTGTCAACTGCGTAGTTTACATCATAGTCGATTTTAATAACTTGATTTATATATGCTTGAATAGTATGTTGAAAATATTAGTTCCTTTGAAAGTGTGAATATATCTTCCTTCTTTCAGAATTTTTTTTTTGAGAAATAACCTGATTAAAGATAATATATTTTATATTGAATATGGCCTAAAACGTCGTAGTGTTTAGAATTAAAGAATATGAAACTCACAATCACTTGCATATTGAATGATCATGGTATCAGTTAGAGCTTATAGCAATCAAACATTACCTGCGACAATGAGTCCAATGGGCTGACCGCTGTATAACACCTGTCCACTGGAGAACACCTGAACATCAAGCAATTTGCATTCATAATGATGTGCATCACATAAGCAATATATTACAAAAATCAAAAATGACTGACTTACTGGTCTGATTGCGAATCATTATTATGAATTCAAAATGTTATTTTTTTATTGTTGAAGGACATATATTCTCCGCAGATGCATTAAATAGTTTCTTATTTTACCTCTTCAGGGGTACCGAAGAGCATGAAGTTGTTGACGCCTCCTGGAGGGATGTTCTTGTAGGAGATGAACTTCTCTACTCCGGGATAGGCCTGGGCATAACAGTGAGACAATACATTCAAATCATGAAAGTGAAAAGTGTGAAAACAATACTTCACATTACAGGAATATGCATTACTGATTCCAATTCATAATAGAGAAATACATGCCCACATCAAGTTGCTTTTAATCATATCTAAGTGTTTCAGATATGAAGATTTCGCTTTCTGTTTTGTTTTGGAAATGAACATGTTAATGTCAAGAACTTGAGATCCTTGGTTTGTTTGAGTGTTGCATTGGATTACAAATAAATCTTCAAAACGATATAAGTGCCTCGATCACTTCATAAACCAAATTCCGCAATAAGGGCAGCTGGCCGTCCCGCCGTGTCTGTTTCAGCCTTACCATTATAGTTAACGACAATAGTTCGGTCGCAGACCGTGTATCATTCACACAACTACCAAAGTCACCTGGGCCTCCTTTCACTAAGCTCTAAGGTGATAGTAAGTCCTAAGGTAACCTTAGTGCAATGTTAAAGAATGTGAGTTAGGTCAACCTTAGGGAATGTTGTTTTGTGAAAGGAGGCCCTGGCCTGAAAGAATGGGAGGAGATTGAGATGTTAAATCTTACGAGAGCAGCTGAAGGGTCCACTGTATCTATTTCAGCATTACCGATCGAGCTGAGGACGAATGAAGCGTACAACTCATCTGGTCTGGGTGGGACATCGTTCACGAACTGAAGTCGGCCTGATGTCTGTAGGTTAAACACACAAGTGAACATTTGTTCTTAAATATCTCATTGTCAAGTGTTAGAATAGCTACGATACCAATAGCTTACTTGATGATCCGTACATATGGAAATTGTAGATCTAGTATGACGTATATTAGGCCTGTCATTTAGCTCATATATTGCTGAACCTACAACAAAGTGCAATAACAGCAAATTTAAACTATTCGGTTCTGGTTTAAACATATTTTTATTCATAGAAAATGAATTTGGTTCGGTAAACAAGCAAGGCTTTGCTTTTCTGAATACCTCACCAATACAACATAATACAAATAAACATACACAAGAACTAGATACAGAACATAATTAAATACAAGTGAATTGATTACATTGGGTGTGTATTTAAAATGAGAGCGAATTGCTTGCAGTTATATTCCATATATTATCCTATACAATATTTCTTAGAATGTTTTATCAAAGCGTTTCGTTTTGCACAGAAATTGGTGTAAGGACTCTATAATGTTCTTATTTTCATTGCTGGTAGCAGGGGGGATTCCGTATAATACAGTGCGGAGGTTGTGGCCATTTACATAGAAAAGTGCATCGTTTCGAATAGCTGTATATAATTTACAAGTAAAGAGGTAGTGAATGACATCTTCAGTGTGATACCCACATGCACATTCAGCGTTATTTGATATATGTCTACTAACCTTATCAGCATTAAGCTCGCTGCAACCTAGTTTAAGACGACAGTGTAGAATTTGGCAGAATCGACTTCCATAATTCAGATCGAGATAATTATGAGATTCCTTTGTGGTTACTATAGATTTAAACTCACCAATTGTTCTGGCGTTTGTGACGTCGTCGGGTAAGGAATTCCATATTTTAATTGTATCTGGTAAGAATGATGTTTCATAAAGTTTTGTTCTACATTTTATTGTTTGTAGCTTGGTATTATTTCTGATATTGTATTGACTATTTTCGGCGACAGTTTTGGGTACAAGGTCACAGAGGTAGTCCGGCGCGAAATTATTAGTCATTTTGTAAAAAGTTAACAGCTTTGTTTCGCGTCTTCTTTCTTTTAGTGGTTTGAATTCGGTTTCAGAGTAAATTTTGTCATGGCTAGTACCACGAACAGCGCCACATATTGTTCTAAGAGCATCTAGCTGTAACCGCTCAAGAAGAAGAGATTGTTCATTCGTACAATTATCCCATATGTGACAACAGTAATCAAATATCGGCAGAACGTATGACTTGTACATGGTTTCGAGGGTTTTCCTGGAGAGACGATATTTGAAACTTCGCAGACAGTTGATCATGGGACTGACTTTCTCAATAACATTTTCAATATGACTCTTCCATGCACAATCACTTTGGAGAGTAATGCCAAGGTGTTTATGAGTTTGAACTTCTTGTATTTCAGTTTGGTTCATTTTCAAAATAGGTTTTATATTGGTTTTGCGTTTTCGAGAGAAAGTTACAGTTTCTGTTTTGTTAGGATTAAAATTTACCTGCCACTTTTCTGCCCAGTTTGCGATTCGGATAAGATCGTCATTTAAACGAGATGCGGCAACGTCGTGATCATCTACAATTACATATATAGATGTGTCGTCTGCAAAGAGACGTATGTGACTCTCTATACCATCAACTATATCGTTGATATACACAATAAAGAGTAATGGTCCCAACACGGAACCTTGTGGGACTCCAGCCAAAACAGTTTTGTTATCAGAGTTATAGCCGTCAATAACAACTTTTTGTTGTCTTTTGTCTAAGTAACTTTCAAACCAATTCAACAGCGATCCATTGTACCGTAACTTTTTAGTTTTGAAATTATCCCTTTATGCCAAACTTTGTCGAATGCCTTACTTATGTCACAAAATACGGCTCTTACCTCCTTACCTTCGTCGATACCTTTAGCGATAAAATCATACAGATAGGTCAATTGATTAGCTGTAGAATCTCCCGGCATAAATCCTGATTGTAAATTAGTTAAGATATCATTATCTCTAAAGTATTCGGTTCTGTTACCCTCATAGTGTGTATTTCAAAATATGAAAGTATAAGGATGTAGAAGGAATACCAGTTTCAATTTTCCGCAGAAACTCACGTACATGCGTGGTCTTGCAAAAAATTATTCATTGAGTTAGTGTAAGAAAAGGAATTGTGTGATACCTGTAAAGTGGCGTCCTTCTTCGTGATAGGCTGAGTGAGCGGCCACTCGTCCTTGTGAGTGTCGTATGTCTGGGTGCCTGAGGAGAGAGGACGAATCAAGTCGGTCCCTCCACTCCGGAAACTGGGCGCTGTCTTGTCGTTGCACATCCCAAGTACAAACTGCGCGGTTGAGGCAAAACACAAATTTGGATATGTCTTTCTTATTAAGTAGCATTTGGTTGAAGACTTTTTTACATTGATAAATGTTTTTGGAAGTCTCAGAATGACTGGATATACTTTTTAGATGTAATTAAAACAACAGATTCCATTGATTTAGTTATGCTGTTGATAAATAAAATTATAAAAGTTTGAATAGTTTAAATGCACACAACTTCGGTACTTCCCTATGTCGATTTTCCCTATGGTATAAATACAGATGCAGAAAAAAGGTGTTACACATATTGTTCAATTAAATTACCCGTTGATTCGTATGTAATAAAAAAAATTGATAGCATGTCAAAACATTCAACTAATTCAAAATTAACGCAATATTGTCTTTGTACTGCCAAGGCCATTACTCCCTCTTGTAGGCATTCACGTATCTCTCAACAAATACTTGATTTTCCCTGATTAATTACTACTTCGTATACGCTTGTTTTCAATTACTTAAACATTTGTCTTCGTCGAATGTAGATTCTTTATATTGTGAAAATAAAGAGGTGGTTGTACCTTGTAGAAGAGAGATATAGCGAGACTCTTCCTGTACTGCTCACTGGAGAGACCTGTCTTTGTGTCTGGTTGCAGCTCTGATGAGAGGGTGTTCAGTGCACCTATAGACATAACATAGAAGAAGCCATATTTTTCTGGAAAAATGAAATCAATATTCTTAACAATGTAATAAAAGTTCTATCTCAAAATAAATAAAATTCAATTTCAATATTTGTGTATTGTTATCATGACAAGAAACACAGCACTATTACAAAGGATAATTATGATTACAAATACATTCAGTACGATAAAACGGATCTTGGATCTTAAAATGTTCCGAGAAAATCATTTGTTCAAAATGAAAGAAATTACCTGCAAGAACTGTTGAATCTCCAAGTGACTTTCCATTCAGGTATTTTTCAGTGTTTTTCGCATGTACCTAGATCAAATGTTAAAATAATAAAATAGTTCAAAACCATTTGGGAGAGGTATAAAACAGTTTTAACAGTTTGTGGTTTAACACATGGTAAATATATTCTTCAAATTCAGGTTTTCAGATTCTTAAACGGAAATATGAAATGATTATAGTTAAACGTGTTGATGTTAACTTTGTCTTGCCTGCGATTTAAAAGTAAAAACACATTTAGTATACTGAAGGCAGTAACATAAACTGGATGTAATTTATAGCCGCGTCTTTACCCTGAATTTACTGACTCCTCCGTACACAATGGACGGCCGAGTCTTCACCATGTAGTTGTTGCTTCTGTCAACTTGCATTCTGATTCCAGCATTTACATAGGCATGATCGTTCTGCAAAACAGGGAGACAATATTGTCAGCCATTAATGATAACTTAAGAATGTCTCGTGCAAAAAGATATTACAAACGAGATAATGCATGTATAACAAGATCGAGGAGTTTATTGTTTTTGAATACAAAGTTGTACGAGATCGTTTTATCGTGATATATGTTGCTGAATCGTACTTAAAAAGTTAATGTCCACTATCAAAGGCATTAACTCTGTTAACCTGATGAAAATACTCATTCCGCAAAAACTGATTTAAAACACACACTGACTAAAGAAATTCGTTATTGATATTTAGTTCATATTTATGGTAAATCGTCGTCTACCTGATGTCGTTTTGATACTTTGAATATCTTCACGAAAACATCACCGGTGTCAAAGACCGGAAGTGATACAGACACAATGACCTTGCCCTTCAAATCCAGGAGAAGGAAGTCATGAGGCGTGTAATAGGTTTCTGTACCATCGCTCGACGCTGTTCAGACATAGAAACATATATCTTTGGTTTTGTAAAAAATAACAGTGCAACAATGAGCGAATAATGTAAGCTAGCAAAAGAGTCGATAAAAACGTGAGCATATGTACGATGCAGCTCTTATTATGATTTGATTCAGCTGGTAAAGAAATGAGGAAGTATACCTCATGTGATTGTTGTTGCACAAAGAAGAACCTATAAACTATACACATGTGCATGTAGGTAGAAGAGGATGTATTTTGTATGAAAACAACAATTTTTCCAAGCTGGTTTCATTGCTTGTTATATACTGCGATGTCTGAAATTGTATGGCTATGAAAACTCACCAATTATTAACGTGGCCTTGACTGTTTCGAACATGGTGTATATGTCTGATGGGAACTCCCTGTGAGCATGCTTCAGTACAAGGTTGCCGGACCAGCTAGAAAGCTGACAAATTGGAAATGACACAATAACAAAGAAAATTCTTGAAGGGTACGAACAAATAGATAGAATTTGACCAAAAAAATGTCTGGTTAGTTGTCCCGCAATGGGTCTTTACAATGAAACGTGTGTTACATAGATATACCTCTTAGTGTATAGTTAGTTACATTCAGTTATTGTCATTAACTTGAGCAAACAGGATGTTAATTTTAAGCTAAATATTTTACTGTTAAAGACTTGTTAAGAGAAGAACCTTACATTACGAACTCCGATGCTAGCTACTTTCGAAAGAGTTCTGGCAAATTCTCTGAAGTAAGGGAAGTTTGGCTGGTTCGCGTGCTGTTTCAAGACTTCAAGAAGACCAGTGAGAGAAACGTTTGATCCGATGGTAGCTGCTTTGTTAGGATCAACCTAGATGAAGCATTATTAATTAACTATCAATGATATGGCACTTATACAATTCAAATGGCCTGCACTATACGAATCCACAACTGGGCCATTACAGGAAATCTGGGCCAATACGAGCAAAACAGGGCCAATACGAGCAGACTGGGCCAATACAAGTCTGAGAATGCGCATGTACACAAATGGCGAGAGTCCGAAGCTATCGCTTCAAAACTTTCAACATATATGACAGTTCATCAATCTCATTGATAATTTTGATTTCGGTAAAAATTAACTCTCTATTGTTGTGCAAGTAAATTACAGAGACGTTAATTAATAAAAACGTCATTAATCATTTTTTTCGGATTGGCCCAGTTGCAGGCCAAGGGCCAATACAGCAGACCTTTGACCTATTACTGGACCAATACGGAAAAACTTGATTAATAACATTATAGTATAAGATAAGAGCAATACGTCATAAAGGTCCATAAAACAGGCATGTACATTTCGAATAAGAGCAATATATGTTATTCGTCATTTATCGTTCTTTCCGTTTTTGAAAACCTAACAGGAATCTAAATGTCAATAACAATAATGATTTACATCAAAATATGAATCTTGCACAAGAGTTCGATATCATTACTGTCATTCGGTTACATCACATTGAAAAATGCCAATTTCCGTTAAACTATGATAGAAGGACACTCACTGATATATCATAGAAGTCTTTGATGCCTCTGAGGTCAATCAGAACGTCGTAGTTCCACGTGCCAAGCTCTTTGTAGACACCTTGTAGAAATAAGTATAAAAAGAAAAGGACAATTCCCCCAATGATACTTCTATTCACTATCTGTGCAAATTTCGTAAGATACCTTTTGATTGATTGATAGTTTTTCATGAAATATATATTTTGCAGAAAATTCTTTACTACAATATATTAATGTACTTCCTAGAACCTTACAAATACATTAATCAAATCTTAGGATAGTAGTTATTTAGGAAAGTGATTATTCTGACCAATACATATTGTGTAAAGTAAAGAGCAAATAATGGTAGTGCTTGAATATGATGGGGGCATTGCACTGCCAACTCAACTACATGTGTACTGAAAAACTTTGTTCACTACACAAACCGCCATTATTTAGCCTTTCATTTTCTCTTCTAGTTTTTAATTCATATATGCCTAATTTTCATTTCCTAAACGTTTTTCAAAACTATAAGAGCTATATTTAGAAAGGTTTCTATCTCACCATATCCTGAGTTTCCAAAGACGAGCCTGTAGTTATCTCCCTTGTGCTGACCGAGCAAGGAGTACAGTTCCTGTCTGCTGGTTGGTTTGTACCACTGAGCTCCTCGCAACACCATGTGCAGAGGGACATTGTCCAGTTGTCCGTCGGATGAAGAGCAGTGTCCAGTACACGCTTGACCAGTCTTGCTGCATATCTTCCTGTCCAGCTCCTAAACGCGCACATGAAAATCAAAGTACACAATATTACGTCCGTCAACAATGTGCAGTTGCATTCAAAATGTTAATGTGCCAAATTAATTAAATCAACACAATTTACGAATAGGATTTGAGCTCTCAATATCATACAATCATCTTTCTTTGGATCTCCAAAATGATGCTATTTCATGCTCTGTATAATCCTATAATTTTCATTTATCATCTAACTAACTTTGTTAGCCAAAACCATCAATAAATGTGCTTAATGAATCATGTATTTATAAGGATAAGATTGAAAAGTATTGCAATTATTCACTGATTAGGTCTCCAAACGTAATACCAAAAGTAATACGGACAGGACAGGAATACAAATTGTATTTGGTACTGCAATTCCGTACCCATCCCTACCTCTATGTCCACAGGTCCTCCTGGGAGACTGGGCGGGGCATCAGATGCGAAGGACTTCATGGCATCCAAAATCGGTCGGTAACCTTAACAGGTGTGAATAGAAACTAAGATAAAAATTGGCCACCAGTAGTAAGTCCATATAACAGGCTATAACAAGGACAGTAAAACATATTCAATAACAAGCTAGGACATGCATGACTTTTTTCATTATTTCGTTTAGGACGTCCATCAGTAACTGTCGACCAATGCCTACCGTTTATCGAGTTGTTCAAGTATAAAACTGTAAAGATTTACCTGTACATCTGCACACAGAAGCATCGAAACTATCCTCAACCTGTTGCATGGTAGGTTTGGGTGTTTTGGCCAGCAATCTGGAACGAATGTGTTGTGTAGGGCTACAGTGCATACGTTTTACATACATCCATATTTGTTTTTGGTAACATTTATATTTACGTATTTCGAATCTGAACACATATTCATGACCTTGGCTACTCATCGGTAAGCCATACATGTTCCTGTCGTGGTACCGGCTAAACATCACTTACTTCTACGTTTCCATAACCGATGCTGAGCTAAAATTTACTTAGTTATGTAAATGAATTTATTAATTAACCAATTTGACGAATACAACTTAGTAGACATCATGATAAAAATTTCTACAAATTACTAATGCATACATATCAATGACCATATCGAGGCAATACATCACTTACCCATACATATTCATGACCTGGGCGGGGCTACAGAAGCCACACTGACTGCCATTATACTGAGCGAGACGGTCCTGAATAGGGTGGAGTCCGTCCCGGGGGTTGCCCAGCCCCTCGATGGTCGTCACCTGCATCCCGTCACACGCGTACAGCGGTAGAAGACACTGTAAGAAAAATACAAAGAAAGAGAAAGAAATAGTTGAGATAAATCTATGGCGACAGAATGATTAAACACAATTATAGTCATGCTTTTTAATCACGACATGATTATCTATCAATGATAAGCTATATTTTTTAACCATATGAATCTATAAACTCACAGAGTTGACAGTGTAGGTCTGCAAGGACTTGGCTACAGGATCAAAGAGGGTTGTAGTGACGAGACACACCCCACAGCCTCCCTCTATACACATAGCCTTGGTGCCGTACGATATACCCTCACTCCTCATGAACTCGTTCAGGGACATGGCCGCCGAGTACTTGTTGTCAACTAGAATATAATCGAATATGAGATATTATATCTAAGTGATATGGCGTCTTAATCTCATAAATAAAAAACGATGTTGGAGGTTCCTTACTCTCGAAGGAATAGTCACTAGAAACTGTAGTATTCAATTCATTTGGAGAACACATGGGTTGAGAAAACCTATCATTACATCGATTATTCCATACGAATGTTAACGCAGGGGTCATATATCATCAAGGCAGAACCATAAAGAGATCTAATAGTTATTGAACAGAAACCAACCACACTTATATCAAACCGAGTATTGAACATATCGTAAGTGATACGTTTATAGTAATAATCTAGCTGATAACTGTTTAATCCAATTAGGTGCAGGACTAGCAGACATTGTAAGCAATGGAGGAACAAGATAGGACGATCATTACAAATGAATTGTTATAAATACCATTTCGAGGTATTTATTGTAATAACCCAAAACCAAAGAGGACATTAGAAACAGCCTTTAGATAGATAGTGTCCCTTCACGAACAGTAACAAGACTTATAACTACTAACTAGGTTCACGAAAGCAATAAGGACTTATAGATTCACCATTCTGTGTTTGCCTGTTGATTGTGAAGGATATAGAAGACCTGACAGGACTAGAGACATTGAACTTGAAGAAGAAGCCACAGTTCAAACAGTTGGAGGCGTAGGTTCCATTTACCAGGCTTCCTGGCAAATGTCTGCACAGAACAAAATAGTATTGATTATTGAACATTTCAAATGCCTTTGTTAACATAACTAAGTAATTAAGGTAACACATGAGGGATAGATTACCCTTGTAGTTTAATGATTCATTACAAGAATATAAATCTGGATGTTGGTGTTCATTGGAAAGTTGCTTCTAGGCTTTGCTTGTGCACAATTGTGAACATTTTCGATAAACGTATTCAGGTTTATCTTGCTTTTAAATATAATATTATAAAAATTAACATGTACTGCATATACATGAACGACTTCACATTTATGAATGTGTTGTTTTTTTAAAATGAATTGTGTTTATTGAAATACCATTCTGATTCAAGGTATATAAGGTTCTTTTTTCTTTCTTTCTGCAACGACTGTGTGTTATAAACGCGATTGTAGTGTTTATTCGACCAAGTGAATACGACTTGCAAGTTCGGCAAGATAAGAGATTTAATGAAACAACGTTGAAACTTAACAAAATGTGATATGCATGACATACACAAGAAAAACATTTTTGGAAAAGAACCAATGAAAAGTATTTATATGATCAAAGTCAAAAGCAAAACCTGTAGCTACATGGATACTGGTTACATGAACTGTACAACCAAATTTTACTTATTGTGAGAAGTTACCCAAATAGCATTTGACTCATTGGTGCGCTCTAGTTGAGTGACAATGTCGTTCACCTTAACATTTATTGGAACACTAAACACCAAAGTGTCACGGAAATAGTGGGTATCTATCTATAAGATATCAACATTGATAAATTGTGACAATGTTAACTAAAAGAGGGAACTCTGGTACACTTTAAAAGGGGCAGTAACACGTTTTTTTTGGTAATTTTATATTTTAAAATTTTCACTGATAATTGTATGTTATATAAATGCTAAATGTATTATTATTTCTTACCCAAGCGGGCAAGGATATGCCGGGTATTATAGTTTGCATAATGGTCATGGGAATTACAGTTTTTCTAAAAATAACTCGCATTTTGATTGGTTGACGGAACTATTTTGAATTCATTCATGTTTTTCTTGGATCTTCTATTTCAGTTGAGAGATATAGATGAAAAATTGTATACTTAAATTGCGAAATTCACACATTACTACAACATTTGTAATCGGAAATCAAGACCTTCTGACGTTTTCTTTGCCGTAAATACAAGTTTAAATCTTCAAGGCGGCGCTAGTTCCGGCCGAACTGTCGTTACGTCATAGCTCTATGACGTCATTAAACATGACGTCAAACAGTGACGTCAAACATTCCTCACTAGGTTTGTCAAACGTAACGAAAGCTAGCGACGTCTTACTTTTTCTTTCCGGTTGTGCGCAGTCAATAAAATCGATTTTTTATGATATGATACAATAATTTTTTTGATATAATGCGACATCAATGTAATAAACTATTAGATCGTATGTTGCGAACTACTTTGAGCCGCTCATCCTGAAGTAGTGATCAAAATTATGAATGGCGTATGAGGACAATTTGTACTTTACCGGCCGAGCGTAAATTTTTAATATTTCTCTTTTTCCCTCGTTTTTACGCATCAAAACTATCTTGGGTAAGAAAAAGAATAACCAACTCGATGCTCGGAATTACGGATTATCTGGCCCCCGTGAATTATTGTGTCAAACTCCTCGCTGAAGCTCGGAGTTTATCACAATAATTAACTCAGGACAGATAATCCGTAATTCCTCGCAACTCGTTGATTATTCTTATAGACAGTGTCAAACATCTCATTACACAAGCCAATCATCCATAGTCAGAGGACAAAGTATGAAGATTCACATAAAATCAATTGGCGGCCATTTTATGTGAACACCTTTAATTCATTTTGTGTGAAAAAAAGGAATCGCATGGTTAAACGTTACGTTATATATTTGAATTATTACTGTTCCATTTGGTTTGAATACTTTGTCTTTCAATTGAAACCATTAATTTTCATTTTCTTGACATCACCTATATTCCCCCTAAGGAGCATGGGGGTTGAATAAATTGGATATTTTGTACATGTATCACATAGAGTCACCATTATAGATACATATATATATATAGTTTGTGTGCATAAAGATTAATCTACTAGTAATTCAAGGAAATGTAATTCAGTTGTAATAATATCAGAACTTTATATCCTGTCCCGATTGAACCTTGCACCGCATTGGTGATTATTAAAAATGATAAATGATTCATGGCAATACACAAATTGAGCATACTTCTACTAATTAAGAAACATGTTCCTTAAAATTTCTTAACTGAAACTGAAAAATACCTTGTTTGACATTTCGGACACAGCACAAATAATTTTTCATCGATCTCCATGTTAACGTCCGCCTATCCGCCTGTCAGCGTAAAATAGAACATTATCTTATCATTCTGATAACCCTTACATGCTTGTAATGATGCAGTCACTAGCAACATGATACTTATATACATGTGTATCAAGCAAATTAACTACAACTCTAAACTAACATTCGATGTTTCAGTTCCAATTGTAGTAGAAAGTTCTACTTCTCACAAAATGTTAAGCAGCATGCAAAATATTCATGTTAGCGTATTTTCAAAATCAAAGTCTTTATTCAGTTTTAGAGTACAGAGTACAAAGTAAATAAAACAATTCACTTGTACGGAGTTATACATATAAATATGAAAGCTCAAACAGAGTATTTACGTTGTACAAAAATGGTTTATGTCAGTTCTGTTACATATAAAGTAAACAATATTTATGACTCATTTACGTTCAGATTTGTTTTCAAATACAATGCTATTCCTTTTAATACATTATCATTTGTTGATGGCATGACTTGCTGTAATTTTACTGGGAAGGATACTGGTGTAAATGATATGTTTTGCTGTATTCATCTTCAACAATCATATCATCCCATTTAGTACATGTCAATGCAGTTAAATCAATGATTCCTTTGTCTTCCTTATATAGCTGATTTTGAATTTATAGATTGTGAAGTATACGGAACTTTGAAAGGATAACTTATAAATATGTGACTATATTACTTGATAGCAAATAGCCATAACTATTGATGTGTTGATACCAACTCTGAATTTATGAACGTTAATGTCAGAAGTGGACGAGAAATATTGATAACAGGATGAATTAAATAAATAGCTTCGAAAACAAAATGTTATCATCATGTTAGGGATAGCACAATTTGAATATCCTTTACTGTTTATGTCTGAGCGTCTGGCATCTGAAGGCACAATGACGAAATTCAAGTAAGCGTTGATAAGACTAGCAACCGAGAAAAACATGGAATTATTCAATGCCTTTCACTTTATTCATGAAAAATATTACATATATTTATGATTTAAGCTACATCATGATGAACGAGATATTTTCGTCCATTGCGTTCATGTGATTATGTAGACATGTAGTTAGAATATATGTGTTCCTAATTTTAAGCGTAAACTTTGTTTCCAAATTACTCTTTATTGTAAGGGTGTTCTTGTCACGATTCAAGTAAATACATAGAATGTACAAGTATATCAACATGTAAATATAATATTTTTAAACAATTAAACTTTTGAATAGGGGTATCTCAGTTCAACACAAGGATATTTTCTTTTTTTAGACAAGACGTCATATTATTGTTCTATTGTGTAGTTCGTAGTATCAGATTACACCGAGGCGTGTTCGATAGCGTGATCTTAGCTGACATTATGGAAAGTCAGCTAAACTTTCACATATAGACGATAAGATAACGATAAGAGACGTTTAACCGAACCATCTCCTTTGTCTTTAGTCCCTGGTGTTTTCCTTCACTAGAGGTAAAATTGTGAATCGTCACGTAGGTCACACGTCTTTTGGTTATACTTGAATTCGCTCTAATCAAGCAAATACCATGAACTCTTATATTACATTGTGGTGTGACTCCACTGTATAAATGAATCAGGGAAGTTTGTTGCGAAATGTATGTCACGGAAATAAAATATCTTTTCCTTACATTATGGCGCGGGAAGACATGATTAAAAGTCAATTACGCTTTATTTTTGCTCTTTTCAAACAATGCTAATGGGCGAAGTATACATGTACAAAGATCAGCGGATATACCGTAGGAGTTATAGATACATGCCTTGGTAATGTTGATATACTCGTTAAGTGAGAAAGTGTCATGTTCACTCGTGACTGCGCCTAG
Source organism: Steromphala cineraria (assembly GCA_916613615.1). Lineage (NCBI taxonomy): Eukaryota > Metazoa > Mollusca > Gastropoda > Trochida > Trochidae > Steromphala > Steromphala cineraria. The sequence continues at coordinate 6,399,325 of OU744736.1, read as the reverse complement.
TGAAAATATCACTTTCTCACTCTACTCGATAAGATAGAAATGATATTCGGCAAAATAAATGAAATAGTCTCTATATAAATGAAATGTGAAAATTGTGCTAATGAAGTAATGCATTGACTTATTATTTTAAGAACTTGCACAACACCTTTTATTATCTTAATCTATTCATTCTACTAGCAATCGCGTTTAAAAAACAACACCTTTCTTACGATGAATTTGTTGAATTAAATTAAATCAGTAAAATTGGTTTTCAGTAACTCTTTGGTACTGCTAACTCTAACAATAACATAGTGCTGAAGCATCAACCAAACACATTTCGTCCTTGTACTGATATATATAAATAAATTCATTTGAATGATATGATGAATAGGGGCCTCTTTAGGCTATTTTTGTGGACCTCTGGTTGACCTTCCCGTGACCTTCTTACTGACCTATTTCCACAGGTGCTGACATGATGTCATGATCTATTTTTAGGTGACCTCATTAATGCCCTTTCAAGGTATGATAAAAGGCCACGTTGTTTCATGAAACAATCATTCGAATCTTGAGAAGTGAGGAATCTCTTATGTTCCTGACTTGACTTGTGTTGTTGGCAGTTTACCTCGAAGACAGAAAATGGAGAATATGCATATGATGACCAAGAATGGACCTCTTACAGAAACTGATAGACAAATGGTAGAACTTCAGGAGTCTCGATGTCATATGGAGATGTGTTTGTGACAGCCACGAAGTGGAATGGAATGTTAAGTATACATGTCCGCAAGTATGACACTTTCCCTAATGGTAAGAGCTATCCTACCAGACGAGGGATTATGTTGACTCTGAAACACTGGTTGGAACTGCCAGGAGTGTTCAAGTTCTTAGATGAGTATGGTAAGAGATATTTTTATACACATGTTGGAACCAGTGTATATGCCACCATAGAAGACCATGGTGTGGATCTCAGACACTGGGAGTTTAATGATAATAAACTAGTACCTTCCTCAAAAGGTATTCTACTATCCCAAGATCAGTGGACAAAATTGAGAGACTGTTGTGATGTGATGCCAGACTTTGTACCCGAACTCTTGGACATGTTACCCTCACCAAATGTTCATCTCAA